>CM072220.1:83498400-83645415 GCA_036851935.1 Coregonus suidteri
CAGTTTAACAGACTCTCCTGTTGGCTCTATAACTAACTAACTAACTAATAACGGTTATACAACTGTCCTGTTGCTCTATAACTAACTAACTAACTAACTAATATCTAACTAACTAACTAAGGCCAAACTAACTAACTAACCGTTTAACAGACTGTCCATTCAGTCTAACTAACTGCTAACTAACTAACCGTTATTACAGACTGTCCAAGAGGACTAGGACCAGACTAACTAAACTAACTAACCGTTATACAGACTGTACTGCATATTGGCTCTAGGAGGCCAAGAACTAACTAACTAGACCATTTAACTGTCCTGTTCAGTCTAACTAACTGCATAACTAACTACCGTTATACAGACTGGACGAGGACTATAACTAATTTAAACTAAGTTTTAATACAGACTCCTGCTGGCTATATAACTAACTAAGGCCAACTAACTAACTAACCGTTATACAGACTGTCCTTTTGTCTACTAACTACTATCTAACTAACTAGGCCGTTATACAGACTGTCCTGTTGGCTCTATAACTAACTAACTAACTAACTAACTGTTAACCGTTATACAGACTGTCTTGTTGGCTGTATAACTAACTAACTAACTAACTAACCGTTATACAGACTGTCCTGTTGGCTCTATAACTAACTAATTTAACTAGTTTAACTGTTAACAGTCTACTGCTGCATATCTTACAGGCTCTATAGACTAACGAACCAGACCATTTAACAGTTATACATTCAGTCCTGTTGGCTGCATAACTAACTAACTAACTAACCGTTATACGGGACAGTCATGTAACTCTATAATTAACTAACTAACTGCATATCGTTATACAGACAGGAGGCTCATAAGGAACTAACTAACTAAACCATTTAACAGTGTCTTGTAGCTCTATAACTAACTAACATAACTATAACAACCGTTATACAGACGGACTTGTTGGCACCATTTAACTAACTAAATAACTGCACTAACCGTCTATACAGACTGTCCTATTGGCTCTATAACTAACTAACTAACTAACTAACTGTTAAAACCGTTATACAGACTGTCTTGTTGGCTCAACTATAACTAACTAACTAACTACTTAACCGTTATACAGACTGTCTTGTTGGCTCTATAACTAACTGTTAACTAACTAACCGTTATACAGATCCTGTTGGCTCTATAACTAACTAACTAAAACTAACCGTTATCAGACTGTCCTGTTGGCTCTATAACTCTAACTAACTAACTAACTAACTACTAACTAACTAACTAACTAACTAACGTTATAACAGACTGTCTACTACTAACTGTATAACTAACTAACTAACTAACTAACCGTTATACAGACTGTCCTGTTGGCTCTATAACTAACTAACTAACTAACTAACTGTTAACCGTTATACAGACTGTCTTGTTGGCTCTATAACTAACTAACTAACTAACTAACTAACCGTTATACAGACTGTCCTGTTGGCTCTATAACTAACTAACTAACTAACTAACCGTTATACAGACTGTCCTGTTGGCTCTATAACTAACTAACTAACTAACTAACCGTTATACAGACTGTCTTGTTGGCTCTATAACTAACTAACTAACTAACTAACTAACTAACCGTTATACAGACTGTCCTGTTGGCTCTATAACTAACTAACTAACTAACTAACCGTTATACAGACTGTCCTGTTGGCTCTATAACTAACTAACTAACTACTAACTAACCGTTATACAGACTGGCTCTATAACTAACTAACTAACTAACTAACTGTTACCGTTATACAGACTGTCTTGTTGGCTCTATAACTAACCCCTAACTAACTAAAAACCTAACAGACTGTCCTGTTAACTATAACTAACTAACTAACTACTAACCGTTATACAGACTGTCTTGTTGGCTCTATAACTAACTAACTAACTAACTAACTAACTAACCGTTATACAGACTGTCTTGTTGGCTGTATAACTAACTAACTAACTAACTAACTAACTAACTACTAACTAACCGTTATACAGACTGTCTTGTTGGCTGTCAATCTAGCTGGTGAGAAGCAGCCAAAACAGTGGTATTATATTGATATACACAAAGACTGGATGGATCTGGTTCTCTCAGCCAAACAAAGAGCACTTCCTTCCCTTTACTGTTACACATCAAACACTAACCAGAGGCACATCATATGACTGGACTAAAAAAACAAGTCTCCTTTAAAATATTCCTCTCAATTTCAACTGACTCCTAGGGGGGAATTCTGGGGACTTTCCAGCATACTATAACAGGTCTGCGTCACAAATGGCACCCTATTCCCTATATAGTGTGCACTACTTTTGACCAGAGCCCTATGACACTCTATTCCCTATATAGTGCACTACTTCTGACCAGAGCCCTATGACACTCTATTCCCTATATAGTGTGCACTACTTCTGACCAGAGCCCTATAGGTTCCGGGTCAAAAGTAGTGCACGCTACATAGGGAGCCATTTGGGACGCACATGGTGACCACTTCCTCCTGTCCCTGTAATTTCCCAGTTCTTCCTCATATTTGGGATTTCCATGGCGCCCAGTATATTGGTCTGGCTGCCATCATAGTTTAAACAAGTCTCCCCCCAAATCACATCTCCACTTGGCTAACTCAGAGGAAATACCAAATGGCACCCTATGGGCCTTGGTCAAAAGCAGTGCGCTATATAGGGAACAGTGTGCCATTTGTGACGCACTCACAGTGTTGTAGAGCTGGAGCCTCTGGTTCAAACCACAGTCCCCAATTAGTCACATTTTACTGTTTCTATTTCCATGACTTCCTTCTGTCAAGCCCTTTATTGATTCAAGCAACCACTTTCAAGGTTTTTCCAGCACCTCACGACATCGACCACCCTAACCCCCATGAATAAAAGACACTAACCCCCATGGACTTGGCTAAGGATAATTCTAACCCCCAGTGGAGGCTGACCCTAACCCCCATGGAGGCTGGAACCCTAACCCCTACCCTAACCCCCAGAGGCTGGACCCTAACCCCCATGGAGGCTGGACCCTAACCCTAACCCCATGGAGGCTGGACCCTAACCCCCCATGGAGGCTGGATGGAGCTGGACCCTAACCCCCCATGGAGGCTGGACCCTAACCCCCATGGAGGCTGGACCCTAACCCCCATGGACTGGACCCTAACCCCATGGAGGCTGGACCCTAACCCTAACCCCCATGGAGGCTGGACCCTAACCCTAACCCCCATGGAGGCTGGACCCTAACCCCCATGGAGGCTGGACCCCTAACCCCCATGGAGGCTGGACCCTAACCCTAACCCCCATGGAGGCTGGACCCTAACCCTAACCCTAACCCCCATGGAGGCTGGACCCTAACCCTAACCCCCATGGAGGCTGGACCCTAACCCCACCCCCATGGAGGCTGGACGCTGGACCCTAACCCCCATGGAGGCTGGACCCTAACCCTAACCCCCATGGAGGCTGGACCCTAACCCCCATGGAGGCTGGACCCTAACCCTAACCCCCATGGAGACTGGACCCTAACCCTAACCCTAACCCCCATGGAGGCTGGACCCTAACCCTAACCCCCATGGAGGCTGGACCCTAACCCTAACCCCCATGGAGGCTGGACCCTAACCCCCCCATGGAGGCTGGACCCTAACCCTAACCCCCATGGAGGCTGGACCCTAACCCCCATGGAGGCTGGACCCTAACCCCCATGGAGGCTGGACCCTAACCCCCATGGAGGCTGGACCCTAACCCCATGGAGGCTGGAGACTGGACCCTAACCCTAACCCCCATGGAGGCTGGACCCTAACCCTAACCCCCATGGAGACTGGACCCTAACCCTAACCCCCATAACCCCCTGGACCCTAACCCTAACCCCCATGGAGGCTGGACCCCTAACCCTAACCCCCATGGAGACTGGACCCTAACCCCCATGGAGACTGGACCCTAACCCCCATGGAGGCTGGACCCTAACCCCCCCATGGAGGCTGGACCCTAACCCCCATGGAGGCTGGACCCTAACCCCCATGGAGGACTGGACCCTAACCCTAACCCCCATGGAGACTGGACCCTAACCCTAACCCCCATGGAGACTGGACCCTAACTAACCCCATGGAGACTGGACCCTAACCCCCATGGAGGCTGGACCCTAACCCCCCATGGAGGCTGGACCCTAACCCCCATGGAGGCTGGACCCTAACCCCCATGGAGACTGGACCCTAACCCTAACCCCCATGGAGACTGGAGCCTAACCCCCAGGGAGACTGGAGCCTAACCCCCAGGGAGACTGGACCCTAACCCCCCATGGAGGCTGGACCCTAACCCCCATGGAGACTGGACCCTAACCCCATGGATGGAGGCTGGACCCTAACCCTAACCCCCATGGAGGCTGGACCCTAACCCCCAACCCTAACCCCCATGGAGGCTGGACCCTAACCCCATGGAGGCTGGACCCTAACCCCCATGGAGGCTGGACCCTAACCCCCATGGAGACTGGACCCTAACCCTAACCCCCATGGAGGCTGGACCCTAACCCTAACCCCCATGGAGGCTGGACCCTAACCCCCATGGAGACTGGACCCTAACCCCCATGGAGGCTGGACCCTAACCCCCATGGAGGCTGGACCCTAACCCCCATGGAGGCTGGACCCTAACCCCCATGGAGGCTGGACCCTAACCCTAACCCCCATGGAGGCTGGACCCTAACCCTAACCCCCATGGAGGCTGGACCCTAACCCCCCATGGAGGACTGGACCCTAACCCTAACCCCCATGGAGACTGGACCCTGGACCCTAACCCCCATGGGAGGCTGGACCCTAACCCCCATGGAGGAGACCCTAACCCTACCCCCCATGGAGGCTGGACCCTAACCCTAACCCCCATGGAGGCTGGACCCTAACCCTAACCCCCATGGAGGCTGGACCCTAACCCTAACCCCATGGAGGCTGGACCCTAACCCCCATGGAGGCTGGACCCTAACCCCCATGGAGACTGGACCCTAACCCCCATGGAGGCTGGACCCTAACCCCCATGGAGGCTGGACCCTAACCCCCATGGAGGCTGGACCCTAACCCCCATGGAGGCTGGACCCCCTAACCTAACCCCCATGGAGGCTGGACCCTAAAACCCCATGGAGACTGGACCCTAACCCCCATGGAGGCTGGACCCTAACCCCCATGGAGACTGGACCCTAACCCCCATGGAGGCTGGACCCTAACCCTAACCCCCCACATGGAGACTGGACCCTAACCCTAACCCCCATGGAGGCTGGACCTGGACCCTAACCCCCATGGAGGCTGGACCCTAACCCTAACCCCCATGGAGACTGGAATCTAACCCTAACCCCCATGGAGACTGGACCCTAACCCCCATGGAGACTGGACCCTGGACCCTAACCCTAACCCCCATGGAGGCTGGACCCTAACCCCCATGGAGGCTGGACCCTAACCCCCCCATGGAGGCTGGACCCTAACCCCCATGGAGGCTGGACCCTAACCCCCATGGACTGGACCTGGACCCTAACCCCCATGGAGGCTGGACCCTAACCCCCATGGAGGCTGGACCCTAACCCCCATGGAGACTGGACCCTAACCCTAACCCCCATGGAGACTGGACCCTAACCCCCCCATGGAGACTGGACCCTAACCCCCATGGAGACTGGAATCTAAACCCTAACCCCCATGGAGGCTGGACCCTAACCCCCACGGAGGCTGGACTCTAACCCTAACCCCCATGAAGACTGGACTCTAACCCTCACCCCCACAGACGCTGGACCCTAACCCCCAAGGAGGCTGGACTCTAACCCTAACCCCCATGGAGGCTGGACCCTAACCCTAACCCCCATGGAGACTGGACCCTAACCCTAACCCCCATGGAGTCTGGACCCTAACCCTAACCCCCATGGAGGCTGGACCCTAACCCTAACCCCATGGAGGCTGGACTAACCTAACCCCCATGGAGGCTGGACCCTAACCCCCATGGAGGCTGAACCCTAACCCCCATGGAGGCTGGCCCCTAACCCCCATGGAGGCTGGACCCTAACCCCTATGGAGACTGGACTCTAACCCTAACCCCCATGGAGGCTGGACCCTAACCCCCATGGAGACTGGACTCTAACCCTAACCCTAACCCCCATGGAGGCTGGACCCTAACCCTAACCCCCCCATGGAGACTGGACCCTAACCCTAACCCCCTGGACCCCCAAGATGGAGGCTGGACCTAAACCCCCATGGAGGCTGGACTCTAACCCTAACCCCATGGAGAGACTCTAAACCCTAACCCCCATGGAGGCTGGCCCCTAACCCCCATGGAGGCTGGACCCTAACCCTAACCCCCATGGAGGCTGGACCCTAACCCCCATGGAGGCTGGACCCTAACCCCCATGGAGACTGGACCCTAACCCCTATGGAGGCTGGACCCTAACCCCCATGGAGGCTGGACCCTAAACCCCCCATGGAGGCTGGACCCTACCCTAACCCCCATGGAGGCTGGACCCTACCCTAACCCCCATGGAGGCTGGACCCTACCCTAACCCCCATGGAGGCTGGACCCTAACCCCCATGGAGGCTGGACCCTAACCCTAACCCTATGGAGGCTGGACCCTACCCCCATGGAGGCTGGACCCTAACCCCCATGGAGGCTGGACCCTAACCCCCATGGAGGCTGGACCCTAACCCCCATGGAGGCTGGACCTGAGCCAACTGGATGACTCATGCCAGTACTCTGCTTGATTCTTTTGAAAACACTTTAATCGTTGAATTTCGAATGTGGTGTTTACCTGCATACTTGGGTTAAAGGGGAGGAGGAATATGACCAATCAAAAAAGAGCTATCAATCTGTCAATCCTATAAAAAAATGTAAAGATGAACAAGTACTGACAGGACTCATCCAGCTTGGGCAAACCTCCACTGGGGTTACTGTGATGCTATAGATGGGTTAGCTGACAACGTCAGGAAAATGACCCAGTCTGTTTTGGCCCATAGTTGCACAAGTGTCGGTTTTGTTGCTAAACAACCAACCCGTCTACAGTGTTGAGGGGTCCGTGGGATCTAGGTTGCCTTGACGAAAACTCCCCAGACATGATCTGTGTGGTGTGGCTCGCCAAGTAGCTCTGGTCCCTCTCCAAGCAGCTCTGGTCCCTCTCCAAGCAGCTCTGGTCCCTCTCCAAGCAGCTCTGGTCCCTCTCCAAGCAGCTCTGGTCCATCTCCAAGCAGCTCTGGTACCTCTCCAAGCAGCTCTGGTCCCTCTCCATGCAGCTCTGGTCCCTCTCCAAGTAGCTCTGGTCCCTCTCCAAGTAGCTCTGGTCCCTCTCCAAGCAGCTCTGGTCCCTCTCCAAGCAGCTCTGGTCCCTCTCCAAGCAGCTCTGGTCCCTCTCCAAGTAGCTCTCGTCCCTCTCCAAGCAGCTCTGGTCCCTCTCCAAGCAGCTCTGGTCCCTCTCCAAGCAGCTCTGGTCCCCTCTCCATGCAGCTCTGGTCCCTCTCCAAGCAGCTCTGGTCCCTCTCCAAGCAGCTCTGGTCCATCACCAAGCAGCTCTGGTCCCTCTCCAAGCAGCTCTGGTCCCTCTCCAAGCAGCTCTGGTCCATCTCCAAGCAGCTCTGGTACCTCTCCAAGCAGCTCTGGTCCCTCTCCAAGCAGCTCTGGTCCCTCTCCATGCAGCTCTGGTCCCTCTCCAAGCAGCTCTGGTCCCTCTCCAAGCAGCTCTGGTCCCTCTCCAAGCAGCTCTGGTCCCTCTCCAAGCAGCTCTGGTCCCTCTCCAAGCAGCTCTGGTCCCTCTCCAAGCAGCTCTGGTCCATCACCAAGCAGCTCTGGTCCCTCTCCAAGCAGCTCTGGTCCCTCTCCAAGCAGCTCTGGTCCATCTCCAAGCAGCTCTGGTACCTCTCCAAGCAGCTCTGGTCCCTCTCCATGCAGCTCTGGTCCCTCTCCTGAGCAGCTCTGGTCCCTCTCCAAGCAGCTCTGGTCCCTCTCCAAGCAGCTCTGGTCCCTCTCCAAGCAGCTCTGGTCCCTCTCCAAGCAGCTCTGGTCCCTCTCCAAGCAGCTCTGGTCCCTCTCCAAGCAGCTCTGGTCCCTCTCCAAGCAGCTCTGTAATTATTGACGAAGCCACACTGGTTTGCCGTTTTGCAGGCCATCCTCATCGCTCATCAGGTCCACATTAATAATAATTATAATAATAATAATATGCCATTTAGCAGACGCTTTTATCCAAAGCGACTTAGTCATGCGTGCATACATTATTTTATTTTTTTGTGTGTATGGGTGGTCCCGGGGATCGAACCCACTACCCTGGCGTTACAAGCGCCGTGCTCTACCAGCTGAGCTACAGAGGTCGACATTAACTCCTGTCCAAATGCCTCTCATCCTCTGAAAGCACTGTCACTGAACCAATAGACACAGTAAACAAATGCATGTCTCAAGTACTGCATATTCATACAAATTCAAGTCTGAGCTCCTACAACCACAGATCGAGAGACATTCAAGAAGTATTCCCATTGACATTTATCACTCTTAGCGTGACTGTAGTTTTTGATATCTTGTGAAATGACTGACATTACTGGTCTTAATGGACGGTTGTGAAAACAACAGTTGAATTCCATCCACCTGGTTGAACGGGGCTCCACTTGCCTTTGATTAATGGAACTACAGGGAAATAGCACCCACTCTAGACCAGGTGATTAATGGAACTACAGGGATATAGCAGCCACTCTAGACCAGGTGATTAATGGAACTACAGGGATATAGCAGCCAGTCTAGACCAGGTGATTAATGGAACTACAGGGATATAGCAGCCACTCTAGACCAGGTGATTAATGGAACTACAGGGATATAGCAGCCACTCTAGACCAGGTGATTAATGGAACTACAGGGATATAGCAGCCACTCTAGACCAGGTGATTAATGGAACTACAGGGATATAGCAGCCACTCTAGACCAGGTGATTAATGGAACTACAGGGATATAGCAGCCAGTCTAGACCAGGTGATTAATGGAAACTACAGGGATATAGCAGCCAGTCTAGACCAGGTGATTAATGGAACTACAGGGATATAGCAGCCACTCTAGACCAGGTGATTAATGGAACTACAGGGATATAGCAGCCAGTCTAGACCAGGTGATTAATGGAACTACAGGGATATAGCAGCCACTCTAGACCCAGGTGATTAATGGAACTACAGGGATATAGCAGCCACTCTAGACCAGGTGATTAATGGAACTACAGGGATATAGCAGCCAGTCTAGACCAGGTGATTAATGGAACTACAGGGATATAGCAGCCACTCTAGACCAGGTGATTAATGGAACTACAGGGATATAGCAGCCAGTCTAGACCAGGTGATTAATGGAACTACAGGGATATAGCAGCCAGTCTAGACCAGGTGATTAATGGAACTACAGGGATATAGCAGCCTCTAGACCAGGTGATTAATGGAACTACAGGGATATAGCAGCCAGTCTAGACCAGGTGATTATGGAACTACAGGGATATAGCAGCCACTCTAGACCAGGTGATTAATGGAACTACAGGGATATAGCAGCCAGTCTAGACCAGGTGATTAATGGAACTACAGGGATATAGCAGCCAGTCTAGACCAGGTGATTAATGGAACTACAGGGATATAGCAGCCACTCTAGACCAGGTGATTAATGGAACTACAGGGATATAGCAGCCAGTCTAGACCAGGTGATTAATGGAACTACAGGGATATAGCAGCCAGTCTAGACCAGGTGATTAATGGAACTACAGGGATATAGCAGCCAGTCTAGACCAGGTGATTAATGGAACTACAGGGATATAGCAGCCACTCTAGACCAGGTGATTAATGGAACTACAGGGATATAGCAGCCAGTCTAGACCAGGTGATTAATGGAACTACAGGGATATAGCAGCCAGTCTAGACCAGGTGATTAATGGAACTACAGGGATATAGCAGCCCACTCTAGACCAGGTGATTAATGGAACTACAGGGATATAGCAGCCACTCTAGACCAGGTGATTAATGGAACTACAGGGATATAGCAGCCAGTCTAGACCAGGTGATTAATGGAACTACAGGGATATAGCAGCCAGTCTAGACCAGGTGATTAATGGAACTACAGGGATATAGCAGCCAGTCTAGACCAGGTGATTAATGGAACTACAGGGATATAGCAGCCAGTCTAGACCAGGTGATTAATGGAACTACAGGGATATAGCAGCCACTCTAGACCAGGTGATTAATGGAACTACAGGGATATAGCAGCCAGTCTAGACCAGGTGATTAATGGAACTACAGGGATATAGCAGCCAGTCTAGACCAGGTGATTAATGGAACTACAGGGATATAGCAGCCAGTCTAGACCAGGTGATTAATGGAACTACAGGGATATAGCAGCCCAGTCTAGACCAGGTGATTAATGGAACTACAGGGATATAGCAGCCACTCTAGACCAGGTGATTAATGGAACTACAGGGATATAGCAGCCACTCTAGACCAGGTGATTAATGGAACTACAGGGCTATAGCAGCCAGTCTAGACCAGGTGATTAATGGAACTACAGGGATATAGCAGCCAGTCTAGACCAGGTGATTAATGGAACTACAGGGATATAGCACCCACTCTAGACCAGGTGATTAATGGAACTACAGGGATATAGCAGCCAGTCTAGACCAGGTGATTAATGGAACTACAGGGATATAGCAGCCAGTCTAGACCAGGTTATTAATGGAACTACAGGGATATAGCAGCCACTCTAGACCAGGTGATTAATGGAACTACAGGGATATAGCAGCCACTCTAGACCAGGTGATTAATGGAACTACAGGGATATAGCAGCCACTCTAGACCAGGTGATTAATGGAACTACAGGGATATAGCAGCCAGTCTAGACCAGGTGATTAATGGAACTACAGGGATATAGCAGCCACTCTAGACCAGGTGATTAATGGAACTACAGGGATATAGCAGCCAGTCTAGACCAGGTGATTAATGGAACTACAGGGATATAGCAGCCACTCTAGACCAGGTGATTAATGGAACTACAGGGATATAGCAGCCAGTCTAGACCAGGTGATTAATGGAACTACAGGGATATAGCAGCCAGTCTAGACCAGGTGATTAATGGAACTACAGGGATATAGCAGCCACCTCTAGACCAGGTGATTAATGGAACTACAGGGATCTAGCAGCCACTCTAGACCAGGTGATTAATGGAACTACAGGGATATAGCAGCCAGTCTAGACCAGGTGATTAATGGAACTACAGGGATATAGCAGCCTCTAGACCATGTGAATTATTAAACAAACTACTTCAGTGTCTCTGTGCGTCTCCCAAAAGGTATTTTGGGATTTAAGTAACGGACAGAGTGCCGATCTTCATAGTCAGAGATCTTTATTCATTGAGAATTCTAAAACAAAATGGTGGTACAATCCTTTTATACACATAAATCATACGAAAAATCCCGCCCCCCTCCACCTAGGTGGCCTGTATTTTTCCACTATACACATCTTGTAAGCACACACACACACTTCGGTTCAGCTCATGTTTTCCTCTGCTCTCCTGACCATCACTGTTCTTATCTTTTCCTACTCCTTGCTCGGCCAGGTGCAGTTATCGCATCCTCCCTAAATTGGGAGGCCCCTTTATCTTGGTTTAGACAGTTCTCCTTTGTTGTCTGGTCTAACTCTTACTCCCATTGCTAAATAGTAGCTCAATGTCATAGTCTTTACTGGTCCTACACTCTCACATTTCTAACACATTATACACAGTTTCAGGGTGTAATAATTAGTCATTAATAATTAATCTATCAATCCACCCTTTGACTAAATATTACGCACATACAAAATATATGTTGTTATAGAAATGAATCACTCTCATTAAAGTATATAAGTTGGTTTGCATATAAAAACAAAAAATTGTCTCATTCAATACAGGTTCATCAGGGTTACCCCATGATTCAAAGCGTAACGTTACTCTTTAGCAATGGTACCTAACCTGTTTACCCACTATCTGGAAACAACAGTCTAAGCCTATAGTGAAGAACATTTGCAATATTGATTAATTAGTACATCATACTTAAAACAAGACTTTAAATTACAAAAACCATTACAATAACTTTTAAACTAGAGATTTGTAGTTCTAGGTTAACATCCAATCACAGTTCTTCGTTAGATTTTCACTGCAACCTTCACACATTAGAACTAAGAAAAGTTTCATCCAGTCTCAAACTATCTGAATCGTCGTCATCCTCCACCAAGCCTGGTAGGTCATATTCTTCATTCCTTAGGTCCGAGTCCGGGATTGGGCCGTATCTCACCATCTGTTGGGAAACCGCCCTCTCCATCACCTTGCTCACCAACCCTCGGACACAGGGAATAAGACAACATCCACAAAGAACAAGTATACCCATAGAAGAAATAGCTGCACCCAGAATAGTTACAACAATAGTTTTCCATTTACCAAATATGTTATCAAACCAACCGTTTAGTGAGCTATCAATACCAGAGTTCTCAGCCAGTTCGTTCGCCAGCGTGGTGAGTCCCTGAAGCGCTTTGGTCACGGACCTGTCCGGTGCTGTATTGTTGGGGATGAAAGTACAGCACATAGATCCAAACAGAACACAAACTCTGCCTCGCTCAGCCAAAAGCATATCTAAAGCTATTCTATTCTGCCATGCCATTAAGCTAGTTGCCGCTGTCTGCTCAGCCAATCCCTCAAGGATTGGATCCACACCCAGTCACCTGGTTGGATGGAGTGGGTTACCTTCTCCTTTAGTTCTCCTGTGGGGCACAAAATCTTTGACATACGTGTTTGTGGTTAATGAACAGTCTTTCTCGTGTGTTGTGCCAACGTGTCTTCTACTGCTATGTCTGCCTGTTCTGGCCCTGCCAACTGTGGCATCCTGCAAGGTCTTCCAAACACTTTCTCAAAAGGGGGACGATCCATTCTTATCTGCCGTTATTCGGATAGGCATTAGTACGATTGGCAGACATTGTACCCAATTCCTTCCTGTAACTCATGTGAGTTTTTCGTAATCTAGCCTTAATCGTCTGATTCATGCGTTCGATAAGTCCAGCCGATTTCGGGCTATACGAACAACGCTTCTTCATGTTTATTTGTAACTTCTGTCCAATATTATCTATTACTTGATTAGAAAAATGGGATCTGAAAAAAATAGTTTCTGGAAGGCCGAACCTTGCTATTATATCCTGGCTTTTGCTACTGTTATTTACATTTACGTCGAGGAGGTAGGGAAGCTTCTACCCATTTAGTGTATTTGTCTATTATATTCAATAACATCACTTCTTTAGGAGATTGGAGCTCTATAAAGATATCTAATTGTTGAAAGGGGAGAGGAGAGAGACCCAGAGGTGCCCCTTTGAGGTGGGATTAGGAGAGAGGAGACCATCCCTCTTGAGGGGAGTTTTTTTTAAATCTTTGTGGGAATGCGGGGGAGCGAGAGGGGAGGATCCCTCCCGAGAGAGAGATGAGGCTCTGGGAGGTGGGATAGGGCAGAGATCTAGAGAGGGGAGGTCTAAAAGGCACTGCAGAGCAGGAGAGAGCCACTAGGGAGGGGAATCCAGGCTCTGGGTAGGGGAGACCGGGAGAGATGGGGAGGCGCATAATTGGCCCAGAGTCGGAGGTAGGGGAGGGAATGTCCGGCAGGGAGAGAGAGGTAGAGGGGAGGTGGGAACGCCAGGGTTGAGAGTTCGAATTCCCAAGAGGGGGATGAAAAGAAAAAGGAGAGGAGGAGAGGGCCCACTGCTGAAAGATGAACACAAGTCTACTGTATTTGATTTGGTTCATTAAATCATGACTGTGTGTACGTACGTTGTGTGTGAGCGAGCGAGCGAGCGTGTACGTGCACGCTGTGTGTAAGTGTGTTGTGATCAGGATAAAGATTACCAGAATCAGATGAAGGAACACATGATTTAATCTCAAATAATTTAACTTGTTTTCAACTTCTGCAGTGAGTACCCTCTCCACCTCCCTCCACTTCATTCTGATTGGCTGGGCTGGGCCTGGCAACCCAGTGGGTGGGCCTATGCCCTCTCAGCCCAACTCATGGCTGAGACCTTGTGAATTAGGGCCTATTGAATTTATTTCAATTGACTGATTTCCATATATATATATATATATACACACACTATAACTCAGTAAAATCTTTGAAATTGTTGCATTTATATTTTTCTTCAGTATAATACAATTGCTCAGATATTGTTTAACAAGCAATACTTTTTTTCTCAAAAAGATGTGGGTAAAAATTGACACCCGTTTTCAATACCTCACCTTGCGAGGAGAACAGCACTGAGCCCTTTTATAAAATGTTTTATGAGATTTGAGAGCCAGGCCAACGCTGACTGGAGATTAAGTGGCAGGGCCAATGCTGACTGGAGATTAAGTGGGAGGGCCAACGCTGACTGGAGATTAAGTGGGAGGGCCAGGCCAACGCTGACTGGAGATTAAGTGGGAGGGCCAACGCTGACTGGAGATTAAGTGGGAGGGCCAACGCTGACTGGAGATTAAGTGGCAGGGCCAACGCTGACTGGAGATTAAGTGGCAGGGCCAACGCTGACTGGAGATTAAGTGGGAGGGCCAACGCTGACTGGAGATTAAGTGGGAGGGCCAACGCTGACTGGAGATTAAGTGGGAGGGCCAACGCTGACTGGAGATTAAGTGGGAGGGCCAGGCCAACGCTGACTGGAGATTAAGTGGGAGGGCCAGGCCAACGCTGACTGGAGATTAAGTGGGAGGGCCAACGCTGACTGGAGATTAAGTGGCAGGGCCAACGCTGACTGGAGATTAAGTGGGAGGGCCAGGCCAACGCTGACTGGAGATTAAGTGGGAGGGCCAGGCCAACGCTGACTGGAGATTAAGTGGGAGGGCCAGGCCAACGCTGACTGGAGATTAAGTGGGAGGGCCAGGCCAACGCTGACTGGAGATTAAGTGGGAGGGCCAGGCCAACGCTGACTGGAGATTAAGTGGGAGGGCCAGGCCAACGCTGAGCTACAGAGGACCACGTAGGGTAGTGGTCCACTACTATTGACCAGGTCCATAGGGTAGTAGTTCACTTATAAATAGTGTGCCATTTGGTACAAATCCTATTTCAACATAGAAACCATCAAGTTCAACAACTTGAGGCCACAAACTGCCATCTAGTGGTGAAACATGGCCATGACGACCTGGTGGGACGTCCCACCCAATGTTCACAGACCGTATTCGGAAATAAAGAGATTCGATACTTTATCCTTTTTATTTACAAACAGTTTATAATGTACATTCCTTTCATAAGATGCCCCTTTATAATTCAGTGAGCAATACAATTAGCTTCCAAAGTCAACCAACCCCAAAAGTGTACTTTTAGTGACATGCTAGGATGATTAACTTGTGAAGGTCTTTTTTTTCCCCCACCACTTGTTTGTGCTACTAATATTTTAGACACCTCAAAAAGGAACATACAAATAATCTCAATAAAACATCTTTCGACACACACGAAGCCCACAGTCTAACTTCGGGTAGAAAGAAAAGCACTAAGAGAAGTAGGTCACACACTATGATTACACTCACATTTAATAGAGTCATTTAATTAGAGCCTCATTTATCAATTACTTTATCAACAAGAAAAACATATCCAGAGTACAAATGTGATTAAAAAAAACTCCCTATAGTTCTTAATCACACATGTCCAGTTATTGTTGCGGATAGAAATCTATTGCATATTAAAAAGCTATGGACAAGTTCAGTAGTTACTTAACTAGGAAGAACACCAAGAGTGAATCTTAGTCAGAGACAGAGTGTGTACCAAATGGTAACCCTACTCCCTATATAGTGCACTACTTTTGACCAGAGACCTATGTGTAAGTGCACTATGTAGGGGATAGGGTGCCATTTGAGTCAGAAGTAGTATATAACCGGTGCATTACTCCCTCAAGGTTGACCGGGTCTTATTACTAGGTGGTCAACGTGAGGTCAACGTGAGGTCAACGTGAGGTCACAGTCAAGCTCGCCACCGTGTTGGAGGGCGGTCGTCGTCGTCGTCTCTTCCTCAATCTGCTGCAATGCATTCTGGTCACAGGGAGCTGGCAAGTCGGGCTGAAGGGTCAAAAAGAGACAACTCTGATCACGTCTGATCTTAATAAGGTCATCTGATGTAGTAATTACACATCTAATTACAGAGTATCAGTACTGGATAGCGAAACCAAGACGACAGTCCTTCCTGTCTTTTCAGAATAGACATTCATCCTGTTCATGTCAGGTATGTGCTCATTGAAGGCGCTTTAATTCCATCAGCCAGTGACAGAGCGGGTGGATAAGTGGAATGTCCAGCAGAGTACAATGACTTGGATACATGGAGGGGCTGAGTGAAGTGAGATTCATGTTGCTCATAGTGCAGCCTAAACACACAACTAGACTTCAACAGGCTAACAGTCATATAGGACTCCTGTATGTACTGTATAAATGACTTCCACTGACCAACAGTCCTATAGGACTCCTGTATGTACTGTATAAATGACTTCCACTGACCAACAGTCACATAGGACTCCTGTATGTACTGTATAAATGACTTCCACTGACCAACAGTCACATAGGACTCCTGTATGTACTGTATAAATGACTTCCACTGACCAACAGTCACATAGGACTCCTGTATGTACTGTATAAATGACTTCCACTGACCAACAGTAACATAGGACTCCTGTATGTACTGTAAATGACTTCCATACAGTCCACTAGGACTCCTGTATGTACTGTATAAATGACTTCCACTGACCTGTATATGACTCCTGTCACATGTACTATATGTATAAATGACTTCCACTGACCAACAGTCATATAGGACTCCTGTATGTACTGTATAAATGACTTCCACTGACCAACAGTCACATAGGACTCCTGTATGTACTGTATAAATGACTTCCACTGAACAACAGTCACATATAGGACTCCTGTATGTACTGTATAAATGACTTCCACTGACTAACAGTCACATAGGACTCCTGTATGACTCTGTATGTACTGTATAAATGACTTCCACTGACCAAACAGTCACATAGGACTCCTGTATGTACTGTATAAATGACTTCCACTGACCAACAGTCACATAGGACTCCTGTATGTACTGTATAAATGACTTTCCACTGACCAACAGTCACATAGGACTCCTGTATGTACTGTATAAATGACTTCCACTGACCAACAGTCACATAGGACTCCTGTATGTACTGTATAAATGACTTCCACTGACCAACAGTCACATAGGTACTCCTGTATGTACTGTATAAATGACTTACTTCCACTGACCAACAGTCACATAGGACTCCTGTATGTACTGTATAAATGACTTCCACTGACCAACAGTCACATAGGACTCCTGTATGTACTGTATAAATGACTTCCACTGACCAACAGTCACATAGGACTCCTGTATGTACTGTATAAATGACTTCCACTGACTCCCCTTATGTACTGTATCATGACATAACTGACTGTACTGACACAGTCACTGACCTGTTTAACAGTCACATAGTACTCCTGTATGTACTGTATAAATGAATTCCACTGACTAACAGTCATATAGGACTCCTGTATGTACTGTATAAATGACTTCCACTGACTAACAGTCACATAGGACTCCTGTATGTACTGTATAAATGACTTCCACTGACTAACAGTCACATAGGACTCCTGTATGTACTGTATAACTGACTTATAGGACTCCTGTAATGTACTGTATACTGACTAACACTGACTAACAGTCACATAGGACTCCTGTGTATGTACTGTATAAATGACTTCCACTGACTAACAGTCACTATAGGACTCCTGTATGTACTGTATAAATGACTTCCACTGACTGACTAACAGTCACATAGGACTCCTGTATGTACTGTATAAATGACTTCCACTGACTAACAGTCATATAGGACTCCTGTATGTACTGTATAAATGACTTCCACTGACTAACAGTAACATCATAGGACTCCTGTATGTACTGTATAAATGACTTCCACTGACTAACAGTCACATAGGACTCCCTGTATGTACTGTATAAATGACTTCCACTGACTAACAGTCACATAGGACTCCTGTATGTACTGTATAAATGACTTCCACTGACTAACAGTCATATAGGACTCCTGTATGTACTGTATAAATGACTTCCACTGACCAACAGTCACATAGGACTCCTGTATGTACTGTATAAATGACTTCCACTGACTAACAGTCACATAGGACTCCTGTATGTACTGTATAAATGACTTCCACTGACCAACAGTCACACTCCTGTAGGACTCCTGTATGTACTGTATAAATGACTTCCACTGACCAACAGTCACATAGGACTCCTGTATGTACTGTATAAATGACTTCCACTGACCAACAGTCACATAGGACTCCTGTATGTACTGTATAAATGACTTCCACTGACCAACAGTCACATAGGACTCCTGTATGTACTGTATAAATGACTTCCACTGACCAACAGTCACATAGGACTCCTGTATGTACTGTATAAATGACTTCCACTGACCAACAGTCACATAGGACTCCTGTATGTACTGTATAATGACTTCCACTGACCAACAGTCACATAGGACTCCTGTATGTACTGTATAAATGACTTCCACTGACTCCAACAGTCACATAGGACTCCTGTATGTACTGTATAAATACTTCCACTGACTAACAGTCACATAGGACTCCTGTATGTACTGTATAAATGACTTCCACTGACCAACAGTCACATGACTCCTGTATGTACTGTATAAATGACTTCCACTGACACAGTCACATAGGACTCCTGTATGTACTGTATAAATGACTTCCACTGACTAACAGTCACATAGGACTCCTGTATGTACTGTATAAATGACTTCCACTGACTAACAGTCACATAGGACTCCTGTATGTACTGTATAAATGACTTCACACTGACTCCAGTCAATACTGACTACAGGCCACTAGGACTCCTGTATGTACTGTATATATCCACTGACTAACAGTCATATAGGACTCCTGTATGTACTGTATAAATGACTTCCACTGACCTAACAGTCATATAGGACTCCTGTATGTACTGTATAAATGACTTCCACTGACTAACAGTCACTGATATAGGACTCCTGTATGTACTGTATACATCGGGAATGACTTCCACTGACTAACAGTCACATAGGACTCCTGTATGTACTGTATAAATGACTTCCACTGACCAACAGTCACATAGGACTCCTGTATGTACTGTATAAATGACTATTCCACTGACCAACAGTCACATAGGACTCCTGTATGTACTGTATAATGACTTCCACTGACTAACAGTCACATAGGACTCCTGTATGTACTGTATAAATGACTTCCACTGACAACAGTCACATAGGACTCCTGTATGTACTGTATAAATGACTTCCACTGACCAACAGTCACATAGGACTCCTGTATGTACTGTATAAATGACTTCCCTGACTATCACATAGGACTCCTGTATGTACTGTATTCCACTGACTAACAGTCACATAGGACTCCTGTATGTACTGTATAAATGACTTCCACTGACCAACAGTCACATAGGACTCCTGTATGTACTGTATAAAATGACCTTCCACTGACTAACAGTCATATAGGACTCCTGTATGTACAACAGTGACATAGGACTCCTGTATGTACTGTATAAATGACTTCCACTGACCAACAGTCACATAGGACTCCTGTATGTACTGTATAAATGACTTCCACTGACCAACAGTCACATAGGACTCCTGTACTGTACTGTATAAATGACTTCCCACTGACCAACAGTCACATAGGACTCCTGTATGTACTGTATAAATGACTTCCACTGACCAACAGTCACATAGGACTCCTGTATGTACTGTATAAATGACTTCCACTGACTAACAGTCACATAGGACTCCTGTATGTACTGTATAAAATCCACTGACTGACCAACAGTCATATAGGACTCCTGTATGTACTGTATAAATGACTTCCACTGACCAACAGTCACATAGGACTCCTGTATGTACTGTATAAATGACTTCCACTGACTAACAGTCACATAGGACTCCTGTATGTACTGTATAAATGACTTCCACTGACAACAGTCACATAGGACTCCTGTATGTACTGTATAAATGACTTCCACTGACCAACAGTCACATAGGACTCCTGTATGTACTGTATAAATGACTTCCACTGACCTAACAGTCCACATAGTATATCCTGTATGTCACATAGGACTCCTGTATAAACTGACTTCCACTGACAACAGTCACATAGGACTCCTGTATGTACTGTATAAAATGACTTCCACTGACCAACAGTCACATAGGACTCCTGTATGTACTGTATAAATGACTTCCACTGACCAACAGTCACATAGGACTCCTGTATGTACTGTATAAATGACTCCACTGACCAGTCACATAGGACTCCTGTATGTACTGTATAAATGACTTCCACTGACCAACAGTCACATAGGACTCCTGTATGTACTGTATAAATGACTTCCACTGACCAACAGTCACATAGGACTCCTGTATGTACTGTATAAATGACTTCCACTGACTAACAGTCACATAGGACTCCTGTATGTACTGTATAAATGACTTCCACTGACCAACAGTCACATAGGACTCCTGTATGTACTGTATATCCACTGACTAACAGTCACATAGGACTCCTGTATGTACTGTATAAATGACTTCCACTGACCAACAGTCACATAGGACTCCTGTATGTACTGTATAAATGACTTCCACTGACCAACAGTCACATAGGACTCCTGTATGTACTGTATAAATGACTTCCACTGACTAACAGTCACATAGGACTCCTGTATGTACTGTATAAATGACTTCCACTGACCAACAGTCACATAGGACTCCTGTATGTACTGTATAAATGACTTCCACTGACCAACAGTCACATAGGACTCCTGTATGTACTGTATAAAATGACTTCCACTGACTAACAGTCACATAGGACTCCTGTATGTACTGTATAAATGACTTCCACTGACTAACAGTCATATAGGACTCCTGTATGTACTGTATAAATGACTTCCACTGACAAACAGTCACATAGGACTCCTGTATGTACTGTATAAATGACTTTCCACTGACTAACAGTCACATAGGACTCCTGTATGTACTGTATATCCACTGACTAACAGTCATATAGGACTCCTGTATGTACTGTATAAATGACTTCCACTGACCAACAGTCATATAGGACTCCTGTATGTACTGTATATCCACTGACTAACAGTCATATAGGACTCCTGTATGTACTGTATAAATGACTTCCACTGACCAACAGTCACATAGGACTCCTGTATGTACTGTATAAATGACTTCCACTGACCAACAGTCACATAGGACTCCTGTATGTACTGTATAAATGACTTCCACTGACCAACAGTCACATAGGACTCCTGTATGTACTGTATAAATGACTTCCACTGACCAACAGTCATATAGGACTCCTGTATGTACTGTATAAATGACTTCCACTGACTAACAGTCACATAGGACTCCTGTATGTACTGTAAATATCCACTGACCTAACAGTCATATAGGACTCCTGTATGTACTGTATAAATGACTTCCACTGACCAACAGTCACATAGGACTCCTGTATGTACTGTATAAATGACTTCCACTGACTAACAGTCACATAGGACTCCTGTATGTACTGTATAAATGAATTCCACTGACCAACAGTCACATAGGACTCCTGTATGTACTGTATAAATGACTTCCACTGACCAACAGTCACATAGGACTCCTGTATGTACTGTATAAATGACTTCCACTGACCAACAGTCACATAGGACTCCTGTATGTACTGTATAAATGACTTCCACTGACCAACAGTCACATAGGACTCCTGTATGTACTGTATAAATGACTTCCACTGACCAACAGTCACATAGGACTCCTGTATGTACTGTATAAATGACTTCCACTGACCAACAGTCACATAGACTCCTGTATGTACTGTATAAATGACTTCCACTGACCAACAGTCATATAGGACTCCTGTATGTACTGTATAAATGACTTCCACTGACTAACAGTCACATAGGACTCCTGTATGTACTGTATAAATGACTTCCACTGACCAACAGTCACATAGGACTCCTGTATGTACTGTATAAATGACTTTCCACTGACCAACAGTCACATAGGACTCCTGTATGTACTGTATAAATGACTTCCACTGACAACAGTCATATAGGACTCCTGTATGTACTGTATAAATGACTTCCACTGACTAACAGTCACATAGGACTCCTGTATGTACTGTATAAATGACTTCCACTGACTAACAGTCACATAGGACTCCTGTATGTACTGTATAAATGACTTCCACTGACCAACAGTCACATAGGACTCCTGTATGTACTGTATAAATGACTTCCACTGACCAACAGTCACATAGGACTCCTGTATGTACTGTATAAATGACTTCCACTGACTAACAGTCATATATAGACTCCTGTATGTACTGTATAAATGACTTCCACTGACTAACAGTCATATAGGACTCCTGTATGTACTGTATATCCACTGACTAACAGTCACATAGGACTCCTGTATGTACTGTATAAATGACTTCCACTGACCAACAGTCACATAGGACTCCTGTATGTACTGTATAAATGACTTACACTGACCAACAGTCACATAGGACTCCTGTATGTACTGTATAAATGACTTCAACTGACCAACAGTCACATAGGACTCCTGTATGTACTGTATAAATGACTTCCACTGACCAACAGTCACATAGGACTCCTGTATGTACTGTATAAATGACTTCCACTGACTAACAGTCACATAGGACTCCTGTATGTACTGTATAAATGACTTCCACTGACCAACAGTCACATAGGACTCCTATGTATGTATAAATGATTCCACTGACTAACAGTCATATAGGACTCCTGTATGTACTGTATAAATGACTTCCACTGACCAACAGTCACATAGGACTCCTGTATGTACTGTATAAATGACTTCCACTGACCAACAGTCACATAGGACTCCTGTATGTACTGTATAAATGACTTCCACTAACCAACAGTCACATAGGACTCCTGTATGTACTGTATAAATGACTTCCACTGACCAACAGTCACATAGGACTCCTGTATGTACTGTATAAATGACTTCCCACTGACTAACAGTCACATAGGACTCCTGTATGTACTGTATAAATATCCACTGACCAACAGTCATATAGGACTCCTGTATGTACTGTATAAATGACTTCCACTGACCAACAGTCACATAGGACTCCTGTATGTACTGTATAAATGACTTCCACTGACCAACAGTCACATAGGACTCCTGTATGTACTGTATAAATGACTTCCACTGACAACAGTCACATAGGACTCCTGTATGTACTGTATAAATGACTTCCACTGACCAACAGTCACATAGGACTCCTGTATGTACTGTATAAATGACTTCCACTGACTAACAGTCACATAGGACTCCTGTATGTACTGTATAAATGACTTCCACTGACCAACAGTCACATAGGACTCCTGTATGTACTGTATAAATGACTTCCACTGACCAACAGTCACATAGGACTCCTGTATGTACTGTATAAATGACTTCCACTGACCAACAGTCACATAGGACTCCTGTATGTACTGTATAAATGACTTCCACTGACCAACAGTCACATAGGACTCCTGTATGTACTGTATAAATATGACTTCCACTGACTAACAGTCACATAGGACTCCTGTATGTACTGTATAAATGACTTCCACTGACCAACGTCACATAGGACTCCTGTATGTACTGTATAAATGACTTCCACTGACTAACAGTCACATAGGACTCCCTGTATGTACTGTATAAATGACTTACTGACCAACAGTCATATAGGACTCCTGTATGTACTGTATAAATGACTCCACTGACTGACAGTCACATAGGACTCCTGTATGTACTGTATAAATGACTTCCACTGACTAACAGTCACATAGGACTCCTGTATGTACTGTATAAATGACTTCCACTGACCAACAGTCACATAGGACTCCTGTATGTACTGTATAAATGACTTCCACTGACCAACAGTCACATAGGACTCCTGTATGTACTGTATAAATGACTTCCACTGACTAACAGTCATATAGGACTCCTGTATGTACTGTATAAATGAATTCCACTGACTAACAGTCACATAGGACTCCTGTATGTACTGTATAAATGACTTCCACTGACTAACAGTCATATAGGACTCCTGTATGTACTGTATAAATGACTTCCACTGACCAACAGTCATAGGACTCCTGTATGTACTGTATAAATGACTTCCACTGACCTAACAGTCACATAGGACTCCTGTATGTACTGTATAAATGACTTCCACTGACCAACAGTCACATAGGACTCCTGTATGTACTGTATATCCACTGACTAACAGACATATAGGACTCCTGTATGTACTGTATAGGACTTCCCTGTATGTCATATAGGACTAAATGTACTGTATATCCACTGACTAACAGTCATATAGGACTCCTGTATGTACTGTATAAATGACTTCCACTGACCAACAGTCACATAGGACTCCTGTATGTACTGTATAAATGACTTCCACTGACTAACAGTCACATAGGACTCCTGTATGTACTGTATATGAATGACTTCCACTGACCAACAGTCATATAGGACTCCTGTATGTACTGTATAAATGACTTCCACTTAACAGTCACATATGACTCCTGTATGTACTGTAATCCATCCACTGACCAACAGTCATATAGGACTCCTGTATGTACTGTATAAATGACTTCCACTGACCAACAGTCACATAGGACTCCTGTATGTACTGTATATAAATGACTTCCACTGACCAACAGTCACATAGGACTCCTGTATGTACTGTATAAATGATATCCACTGACCAACAGTCACATAGGACTCCTGTATGTACTGTATAAATGACTTCCACTGACCAACAGTCACATAGGACTCCTGTATGTACTGTATAAATGACTTCCACTGACCAAACAGTCACATAGGACTCCTGTATGTACTGTATAAATGACTTCCACTGACCAACAGTCACATAGGACTCCTGTATGTACTGTATAAATGACTTCCACTGACTAACAGTCACATAGGACTCCTGTATGTACTGTATAAATGACTTCCACTGACCAACAGTCACATAGGACTCCTGTATGTACTGTATAAATTGACTTCCACTGACTAACAGTCACATAGGACTCCTGTATGTACTGTATAAATGACTTCCACTGACTAACAGTCACATAGGACTCCTGTATGTACTGTATAAAATGACTTCCACTGACCAACAGTCACATAGGACTCCTGTATGTACTGTATAAATGACTTCCACTGACCAACAGTCACATAGGACTCCTGTATGTACTGTATAAATGACTTCCACTGACTGTAACAGTCACATAGGACTCCTGTATGTACTGTATAAATGACTTCCACTGACTAACAGTCACATAGGACTCCTGTATGTACTGTATAAATGACTTCCACTGACCAACAGTCACATAGGACTCCTGTATGTACTGTATGACTTCCACTGAATGACTTCCACTGACTAACAGTCACATAGGACTCCTGTATGTACTGTATAAATGACTTCCACTGACCAACAGTCACATAGGACTCCTGTATGTACTGTATAAATGACTTCCACTGACCAACAGTCACATAGGACTCCTGTATGTACTGTATAAATGACTTCCACACACTGACCAGTCACATAGGACTCCTGTATGTACTGTATAAATGACTTCCACTGACAACAGTCACATAGGACTCCTGTATGTACTGTACTGTATAAATGACTTCCACTGACCAACAGTCACATAGGACTCCTGTATGTACTGTATAAATGACTTCCACTGACTAACAGTCACATAGGACTCCTGTATGTACTGTATAAATGACTTCCACTGACTAACAGTCACATAGGACTCCTGTATGTACTGTATAAATGACTTCCACTGACTAACAGTCACATAGGACTCCTGTATGTACTGTATAAATGACTTCACTGACTAACAGTCATATAGGACTCCTGTATGTACTGTATAAATGACTTCCACTGACCAGTCACATAGGACTCCTGTATGTACTGTATAAATTACTTCCACTGACTAACAGTCACATAGGACTCCTGTATGTACTGTATAAATGACTTCCACTGACCAATAGTCACATAGGACTCCTGTATGTACTGTATAAATGACTTCCACTGACAACAGTCACATAGGACTCCTGTATGTACTGTATAAATGACTTCCACTGACTAACAGTCATATAGGACTCCTGTATGTACTGTATAAATGAATTCCACTGACCTAACAGTCATATAGGACTCCTGTATGTACTGTATAAATGACTTCCACTGACTAACAGTCATATAGGACTCCTGTATGTACTGTATAAATGACTTCCACTGACCAACAGTCACATAGGACTCCTGTATGTACTGTATAAATGACTTCCACTGACTAACAGTCACATAGGACTCCTGTATGTACTGTATAAATGACTTCCACTGACCAACAGTCACATAGGACTCCTGTATGTACTGTATGATCCACTGACTAACAGTCATATATGACTCCTGTATGTACTGTATAAATGACTTCCACTGACCAACAGTCATATAGGACTCCTGTATGTACTGTATATCCACTGACTATAACAGTCATATAGGACTCCTGTATGTACTGTATAAATGACTTCCACTGACCAACAGTCACATAGGACTCCTGTATGTACTGTATAAATGACTTCCACTGACTAACAGTCACATAGGACTCCTGTATGTACTGTATAAATGACTTCCACTGACCAAAACAGTCACATAGGACTCCTGTATGTACTGTATAAATGACTTCCACTGACCAACAGTCACATAGGACTCCTGTATGTACTGTATATCCACTGATAACAGTCACATAGGACTCCTGTATGTACTGTATAAATTACTTCCACTGACCAACAGTCACATAGGACTCCTGTATGTACTGTATAAATGACTTCCACTGACCAACAGTCACATAGGACTCCTGTATGTACTGTATAAATGACTTCCACTGACAACAGTCACATAGGACTCCTGTATGTACTGTATAAATGACTTCCACTGACCAACAGTCACATAGGACTCCTGTATGTACTGTATAAATGACTTCCACTGACTAACAGTCACATAGGACTCCTGTATGTACTGTACTGTATATCCACTGACCAACAGTCACATAGGACTCCTGTATGTACTGTATAAATGACTTCCACTGACCAACAGTCACATAGGACTCCTGTATGTACTGTATAAATGACTTCCACTGACTAACAGTCATATAGGACTCCTTATGTACTGTATAAATGACTTCCACTGACTAACAGTCACATAGGACTCCTGTATGTACTGTATAAATACTTCCACTGACCAACAGTCACATAGGACTCCTGTATGTACTGTATAAATGACTTCCACTGACTAACAGTCACATAGGACTCCTGTATGTACTGTATAAATGACTTCCACTGACCAGTCACATAGGACTCCTGTATGTACTGTATATGACTTCCACTGACCAACAGTCACATAGGACTCCTGTATGTACTGTATAAATGACTTCCACTGACTAACAGTCATATAGGACTCCTGTATGTACTGTATAAATGACTTCCACTGACCAACAGTCATATAGGACTCCTGTATGTACTGTATAAATGACTTCCACTGACCAACAGTCACATAGGACTCCTGTATGTACTGTATAAATGACTTCCACTGACCAACAGTCATATAGGACTCCTGTATGTACTGTATAAATGACTTTCCACTGACTAACAGTCACATAGGACTCCTGTATGTACTGTATAAATGACTTCCACTGACCAAACAGTCACATAGGACTCCTGTATGTACTGTATAAATGACTTCCACTGACACAGTCACATAGGACTCCTGTACTATAATGACTTCCACTGACCAACAGTCACATAGGACTCCTGTATGTACTGTATAAATGACTTCCACTGACCAACAGTCACATAGGACTCCTGTATGTACTGTATAAATGACTTCCACTGACTAACAGTCACATAGGACTCCTGTATGTACTGTATATGATCCACTGACTAACAGTCATATAGGACTCCTGTATGTACTGTATAAATGACTTCCACTGACCAACAGTCACATAGGACTCCTGTATGTACTGTATAAATGACTTCCACTGACTAACAGTCACATAGGACTCCTGTATGTACTGTATAAATGACTTCCACTGACCAACAGTCACATAGGACTCCTGTATGTACTGTATAAATGACTTCCACTGACCAACAGTCACATAGGACTCCTGTATGTACTGTATAAATGACTTCCACTGACCAACAGTCACATAGGACTCCTGTATGTACTGTATATCCACTGACTAACAGTCACATAGGACTCCTGTATGTACTGTATAAATTACTTCCACTGACCAACAGTCACATAGGACTCCTGTATGTACTGTATAAATGACTTTCACTGACCAACAGTCACATAGGACTCCTGTATGTACTGTATAAATGACTTCCACTGACCAACAGTCACATAGGACTCCTGTATGTACTGTATAAATGACTTCCACTGACCAGTCACATAGGACTCCTGTATAAATGACTTCCACTGACCAACAGTCACATAGGACTCCTGTATGTACTGTATAAATGACTTCCACTGACTAACAGTCACATAGGACTCCTGTATGTACTGTATAAATGACTTCCACTGACCAACAGTCACATAGGACTCCTGTATGTACTGTATAAATGACTTCCACTGACCAACAGTCACATAGGACTCCCTGTATGTACTGTATAAATGACTTCAACTGACCACTGACCAACAGTCACATAGGACTCCTGTATGTACTGTATAAATGACTTCCACTGACCAACAGTCACACATAGGACTCCTGTATGTACTGTATAAATGACTTCCACTGACCAACAGTCATATAGGACTCCTGTATGTACTGTATAAATGACTTCCACTGACCAACAGTCACATAGGACTCCTGTATGTACTGTATAATGACTTCCACTGACTAACAGTCACTATAGGACTCCTGTATGTACTGTATATCCACTGACTAACAGTCACATAGGACTCCTGTATGTACTGTATAAAGGACTTCCACTGACCAACAGTCACATATGACTCCTGTATGTACTGTATAATGACTTCCACTGACCAACAGTCACATAGGACTCCTGTATGTACTGTATAAATGACTTCCACTGACCAACAGTCACATAGGACTCCTGTATGTACTGTATAAATGACTTCCACTGACCAACAGTCACATAGGACTCCTGTATGTACTGTATAAATGACTTCCACTGGCTAACAGTCACATAGGACTCCTGTATGTACTGTATAAATGACTTCCACTGACCAACAGTCACATAGGACTCCTGTATGTACTGTATAAATGACTTCCACTGACCAACAGTCACATAGGACTCCTGTATGTACTGTATAAATGACTTCCACTGACTAACAGTCACATAGGACTCCTGTATGTACTGTATAAATGACTTCCACTGACTAACAGTCACATAGGACTCCTGTATGTACTGTATAAATGACTTCCACTGACTAACAGTCACATAGGACTCCTGTATGTACTGTATAAATGACTTCCACTGACTAACAGTCACATAGGACTCCTGTATGTACTGTATAAATGACTTCCACTGACCAATAGTCACATAGGACTCCTGTATGTACTGTATAAATGACTTCCACTGACAGTCACATAGGACTCCTGTATGTACTGTATAAATGACTTCAACTGACTAACAGTCACATATGACTCCTGTATGTACTGTATACTTCCACTGACCAACAGTCATAATAGGACTCCTGTATGTACTGTATAAATGACCTCCACTGACCAACAGTCACATAGGACTCCTGTATGTACTGTATAAATGACTTCCACTGACTAACAGTCACATAGGACTCCTGTATGTACTGTATAAATGACTTCCACTGACCAACAGTCACATAGGACTCCTGTATGTACTGTATATAAATGACTTCCACTGACCAACAGTCACATAGGACTCCTGTATGTACTGTATAAATGACTTCCACTGACCAACAGTCACATAGGACTCCTGTATGTACTGTATATCCACTGACTAACAGTCACATAGGACTCCTGTATGTACTGTATAAATTACTTCCACTGACCAACAGTCACATAGGACTCCTGTATGTACTGTATAAATGACTTCCACTGACCAACAGTCACATAGGACTCCTGTATGTACTGTATAAATTACTTCCACTGACCAAACAGTCACATAGGACTCCTGTATGTACTGTATAAATGACTTTCACTGACCAACAGTCACATAGGACTCCTGTATGTACTGTATAAATGACTTCCACTGACCAACAGTCACATAGGACTCCTGTATGTACTGTATAAATGACTTCCACTGACCAACAGTCACATAGGACTCCTGTATAAATACTGTATAAATGACTTCCACTGACCAACAGTCACATAGGACTCCTGTATGTACTGTATAAATGACTTCCACTGACTAAACAGTCACATAGGACTCCTGTATGTACTGTATAAATGACTTCCACTGACCAACAGTCATATAGGACTCCTGTATGTACTGTATAAATGACTTCCACTGACCAACAGTCACATAGGACTCCTGTCTGTATGTACTGTATAAATGACTTCCACTGACCAACAGTCACATAGGACTCCTGTATGTACTGTATAAATGACTTCCACTGACCAACAGTCACATAGGACTCCTGTATGTACTGTATATCCACTGACCAACAGTCATATAGGACTCCTGTATGTACTGTATAAATGACTTCCACTGACCAACAGTCACATAGGACTCCTGTATGTACTGTATAAATGACTTCCACTGACCAGTCATATAGGACTCCTGTATGTACTGTATATCCACTGACTAACAGTCACATAGGACTCCTGTATGTACTGTATAAATTACTTCCACTGACCAACAGTCACATAGGACTCCTGTATGTACTGTATAAATGACTTCCACTGACCAACAGTCACATAGGACTCCTGTATGTACTGTATAAATGACTTCCACTGACCAGTCACATAGGACTCCTGTATGTACTGTACTTCCACTGACTGACCAACAGTAACATAGGACTCCTGTATGTACTGCATAAATGACTTCCACTGGCTAACAGTCATATAGGACTCCTGTATGTACTGTATAAATGACTTCCACTGACCAACAGTCATATAGGACTCCTGTATGTACTGTATAAATGACTTCCACTGACCAACAGTCACATAGGACTCCTGTATGTACTGTATAAATGACTTCCACTGAACAACAGTCACATAGGACTCCTGTATGTACTGTATAAATGACTTCCACTGACTAACAGTCACATAGGACTCCTGTATGTACTGTATAAATGACTTCCACTGACTGAACAGTCACATAGGACTCCTGTATGTACTGCATAAATGACTTCCACTGACCAGTCACATAGGACTCCTGTATAAATGACTTCCACTGACCAATAGTCACATAGGACTCCTGTATGTACTGTGTATAAATGACTTCCACTGACCAGTCACATAGGACTCCTGTATGTACTGTATAAATGACTTCAACTGACCAACAGTCACATATGACTCCTGTATGTACTGTATATCCACTGACCAACAGTCATATAGGACTCCTGTATGTACTGTATAAATGACCTCCACTGACCAACAGTCACATAGGACTCCTGTATGTACTGTATAAATGACTTCCACTGACTAACAGTCACATAGGACTCCTGTATGTACTGTATAAATGACTTCCACTGACCAACAGTCACATAGGACTCCTGTATGTACTGTATAAATGACTTCCACTGACCAACAGTCACATAGGACTCCTGTATGTACTGTATAAATGACTTCCACTGACCAACAGTCACATAGGACTCCTGTATGTACTGTATAAATGACTTCCACTGACTAACAGTCACATAGGACTCCTGTATGTACTGTATAAATTACTTCCACTGACCAACAGTCACATAGGACTCCTGTATGTATGTACTGTATAAATGACTTCCACTGACCAACAGTCACATAGGACTCCTGTATGTACTGTATAAATTACTTCCACTGACCAAAAGTCACATAGGACTCCTGTATGTACTGTATAAATGACTTTCACTGACCAACAGTCACATAGGACTCCTGTATGTACTGTATAAATGACTTCCACTGACTAACAGTCACATAGGACTCCTGTATGTACTGTATAAATGACTTCCACTGACCAGTCACATAGGACTCCTGTATAAATGACTTCCACTGACCAACAGTCACATAGGACTCCTGTATGTACTGCATAAATGACTTCCACTGGCTAACAGTCATATAGGACTCCTGTATGTACTGTATAAATGACTTCCACTGACCAACAGTCATATAGGACTCCTGTATGTACTGTATAAATGACTTCCACTGACCAACAGTCACATAGGACTCCTGTCTGTATGTACTGTATAAATGACTTCCACTGACCAACAGTCACATAGGACTCCTGTATGTACTGTATAAATGACTTCCACTGACCAACAGTCACATAGGACTCCTGTATGTACTGTATATATCCACTGACCAACAGTCATATAGGACTCCTGTATGTACTGTATAAATGACTTCCACTGACCAACAGTCACATAGGACTCCTGTATGTACTGTATAAATGACTTCCACTGACCAGTCATATAGGACTCCTGTATGTACTGTATATCCACTGACTAACAGTCACATAGGACTCCTGTATGTACTGTATAAATTACTTCCACTGACCAACAGTCACATAGGACTCCTGTATGTACTGTATAAATGACTTCCACTGACCAACAGTCACATAGGACTCCTGTATGTACTGTATAAATGACTTCCACTGACCAGTCACATAGGACTCCTGTATGTACTGTATAAATGACTTCCACTGACCAACAGTCACATAGGACTCCTGTATGTACTGTATAAATGACTTCCACTGACCAACAGTCACATAGGACTCCTGTATGTACTGTATAAATGACTTCCACTGACCAAACAGTCACATAGGACTCCTGTATGTACTGTATAAATGACTTCACTGACTAACAGTCACATAGGACTCCTGTATGTACTGTATAAATGACTTCCACTGACTAACAGTCACATAGGACTCCTGTATGTACTGTATAAATGACTTCCACTGACTAACAGTCACATAGGACTCCTGTATGTACTGTATAAATGACTTCCACTGACTAACAGTCATAGGACTCCTGTATGTACTGTATAAATGACTTCCACTGACCAACAGTCACATAGGGACTCCTGTATGTACTGTATATCCACTGACCTAACAGTCACATAGGACTCCTGTATGTACTGTATAAATGACTTCCACTGACCAACAGTCACATAGGACTCCTGTATGTACTGTATAAATGACTTCCACTGACCAACAGTCACATAGGACTCCTGTATGTACTGTATAAATGACTTCCACTAACCAACAGTCACACATAGGACTCCTGTATGTACTGTATAAATGACTTCCACTGACCAACAGTCACATAGGACTCCTGTATGTACTGTATAAATGACTTCCACTGACTAACAGTCACATAGGACTCCTGTATGTACTGTATATCCACTGACCAACAGTCATATAGGACTCCTGTATGTACTGTATAAATGACTTCCACTGACCAACAGTCACATAGGACTCCTGTATGTACTGTATAAATGACTTCCACTGACCAACAGTCACATAGGACTCCTGTATGTACTGTATAAATTACTTCCACTGACCAACAGTCACATAGGACTCCTGTATGTACTGTATAAATGACTTCCACTGACCTAACAGTCACATAGGACTCCTGTATGTACTGTATAAATGACTTCCACTGACCAACAGTCACATAGGACTCCTGTATGTACTGTATAAATGACTTCCACTGACCAACAGTCACATAGGACTCCTGTATGTACTGTATAAATGACTTCCACTGACCAACAGTCACATAGGACTCCTGTATGTACTGTATAAATGACTTCCACTGACTAACAGTCACATAGGACTCCTGTATGTACTGTATAAATGACTTCCACTGACTAACAGTCACATAGGACTCCTGTATGTACTGTATAAATGACTTCCACTGACCAACAGTCACATAGGACTCCTGTATGTACTGTATAAATGACTTCCACTGACCAACAGTCACATAGGACTCCTGTATGTACTGTATAAATGACTTCCACTGACTAACAGTCACATAGGACTCCTGTATGTACTGTATAAATGACTTCAACTGACCAACAGTCATATAGGACTCCTGTATGTTACTGTATAAATGACTTCCACTGACCAGTCACATAGGACTCCTGTATGTACTGTATAAATTACTTCCACTGACTAACAGTCACATAGGACCCCTGTATGTACTGTATAAATGACTTCCACTGACCAATAGTCACATAGGACTCCTGTATGTACTGTATAAATGACTTCCACTGACAACAGTCACATAGGACTCCTGTATGTACTGTATAAATGACTTCCACTGACTAACAGTCATATAGGACTCCTGTATGTACTGTATAAATGACTTCCACTGACTAACAGTCACATAGGACTCCTGTATGTACTGTATAAATGACTTCCACTGACCAACAGTCACATAGGACTCCTGTATGTACTGTATAAATGACTTCCACTGACCAACAGTCACATAGGACTCCTGTATGTACTGTATCCATGACTACAACAGTCATATAGGACTCCTGTATGTACTGTATAATGACTTTCCACTGACCAACAGTCATATAGGACTCCTGTATGTACTGTATATCTTCCACTGACTAACAGTCATATAGGACTCCTGTATGTACTGTATAAATGACTTCCACTGACCAACAGTCACATAGGACTCCTGTATGTACTGTATAAATGACTTCCACTGACTAACAGTCACATAGGACTCCTGTATGTACTGTATAAATGACTTCCACTGACCAACAGTCACATAGGACTCCTGTATGTACTGTATAAATGACTTCCACTGACCAACAGTCACATAGGACTCCTGTATGTACTGTATATCCACTGACTAACAGTCACATAGGACTCCTGTATGTACTGTATAAATTACTTCCACTGACCAACAGTCACATAGGACTCCTGTATGTACTGTATAAATGACTTCCACTGACCAACAGTCACATAGGACTCCTGTATGTACTGTATAAATGACTTCCACTGACCACAGTCACATAGGACTCCTGTATGTACTGTATAAATGACTTCCACTGACCAACAGTCACATAGGACTCCTGTATGTACTGTATAAATGACTTCCACTGACCTAACAGTCACATATGACTCCTGTATGTACTGTATATCCACTGACCAACAGTCATATAGGACTCCTGTATGTACTGTATAAATGACTTCCACTGACCAACAGTCACATAGGACTCCTGTATGTACTGTATAAATGACTTCCACTGACCAGTCATATAGGACTCCTGTATGTACTGTATATCCACTGACTAACAGTCACATAGGACTCCTCCTGTATGTACTGTATAAATTACTTCCACTGACCAACAGTCACATAGGACTCCTGTATGTACTGTATAAATGACTTCCACTGACCAACAGTCACATAGGACTCCTGTATGTACTGTATAAATGACTTCCACTGACCAGTCACATAGGACTCCTGTATGTACTGTATAAATGACTTCCACTGACCAACAGTCACATAGGACTCCTGTATGTACTGTATAAATGACTTCCACTGACCAACAGTCACATAGGACTCCTGTATGTACTGTATAAATGAATTCACTGACAACAGTCACATAGGACTCCTGTATGTACTGTATAAATGACTTCCACTGACTAACAGTCATATAGGACTCCTGTATGTACTGTATAAATGACTTCCACTGACTAACAGTCATATAGGACTCCTGTATGTACTGTATAAATGACTTCCACTGACTAACAGTCACATAGGACTCCTGTATGTACTGTATAAATACTTCCACTGACTAACAGTCACATAGGACTCCTGTATGTACTGTATAAATGTCTTCCACTGACCAACAGTCACATAGGACTCCTGTATGTACTGTATAAATGACTTCCACTGACCAACAGTCACATAGGACTCCTGTATGTACTGTATAAATGACTTCCACTGACCAGTCACATAGGACTCCTGTATGTACTGTATAAATGACTTCCACTGACCAACAGTCACATAGGACTCCTGTATGTACTGTATAAATGACTTCCACTGACTAACAGTCACATAGGACTCCTGTATATGTACTGTATATCCACTGACTAACAGTCACATAGGACTCCTGTATGTACTGTATAAATGACTTCCACTGACCAACAGTCACATAGGACTCCTGTATGTACTGTATAAATGACTTCCACTGACCAACAGTCACATAGGACTCCTGTATGTACTGTATAAATGACTTCCACTGACCAACAGTCACATAGGACTCCTGTATGTACTGTATAAATGACTTCCCACTGACAACAGTCACATAGGACTCCTGTATGTACTGTATAAATGACTTCCACTGACCAACAGTCACATAGGACTCCTGTATGTACTGTATAAATGACTTCCACTGACAACAGTCACATAGGACTCCTGTATGTACTGTGTATAATGACTTCCACTGACCAACAGTCACATAGGGACTCCTGTATGTACTGTATAAATGACTTCCACTGACCAACAGTCACATAGGACTCCTGTATGTACTGTATAAATGACTTCCACTGACTAACAGTCACATAGGACCCCTGTATGTACTGTATAAATGACTTCACTGACTAACAGTCACATAGGACTCCTGTATGTACTGTATAAATGACTTCCACTGACCAGTCACATAGGACTCCTGTATGTACTGTATAAATTACTTCCACTGACTAACAGTCACATAGGACCCCTGTATGTACTGTATAAATGACTTCCACTGACCAACAGTCACATAGGACTCCTGTATGTACTGTATAAATGACTTCCACTGAACAGTCACATAGGACTCCTGTATGTACTGTATAAATGACTTCCACTGACTAACAGTCATATAGGACTCCTGTATGTACTGTATACATGACTTCCACTGACTAACAGTCATATAGGACTCCTGTATGTACTGTATAAATGACTTCCACTGACTAACAGTCATATAGGACTCCTGTATGTACTGTATAAATGACTTCCACTGACCAACAGTCACATAGGACTCCTGTATGTACTGTATAAATGACTTCCACTGACTAACAGTCATATAGGACTCCTGTATGTACTGTATAAATGACTTCCACTGACCAACAGTCACATAGGACTCCTGTATGTACTGTATATCCACTGACTAACAGTCCATATGACTCCTGTATGTACTGTATAAATGACTTCCCTGACCAACAGTCATATAGGACTCCTGTATGTACTGTATATCCACTGACTAACAGTCATATAGGACTCCTGTATGTACTGTATAAATGACTTCCACTGACTAACAGTCACATAGGACTCCTGTATGTACTGTATAAATGACTTCCACTGACTAACAGTCACATAGGACTCCTGTATGTACTGTATAAATGACTTCCACTGACCAACAGTCACATAGGACTCCTGTATGTACTGTATAAATGACTTCCACTGACCAACAGTCACATAGGACTCCTGTATGTACTGTATATCCACTGACTAACAGTCACATAGGACTCCTGTATGTACTGTATAAATTACTTCCACTGACCAACAGTCACATAGGACTCCTGTATGTACTGTATAAATGACTTCCACTGACCAACAGTCACATAGGACTCCTGTATGTACTGTATAAATGACTTCCACTGACCAGTCACATAGGACTCCTGTATGTACTGTATAGGACTTCCACTGACCACAGTCACATAGGACTCCTGTATGTACTGTATAAATGACTTCCACTGACCAACAGTCACATAGGACTCCTGTATGTACTGTATAAATGACTTCCACTGACTAACAGTCACATAGGACTCCTGTATGTACTGTGTATCTTCCACTGACCAACAGTCACATATAGGACTCCTGTATGTACTGTATAAATGACTTCCACTGACCAACAGTCACATAGGACTCCTGTATGTACTGTATATCCACTGACTAACAGTCACATAGGACTCCTGTATGTACTGTATAAATGTCTTCCACTGACCAACAGTCACATAGGACTCCTGTATGTACTGTATAAATGACTTCCACTGACCAACAGTCACATAGGACTCCTGTATGTACTGTATAAATGACTTCCACTGACCAACAGTCACATAGGACTCCTGTATGTACTGTATAAATGACTTCCACTGACCAACAGTCACATAGGACTCCTGTATGTACTGTATAAATGACTTCCACTGACTAACAGTCATATAGGACTCCTGTATGTACTGTATATCCACTGACTAACAGTCACATAGGACTCCTGTATGTACTGTATAAATTACTTCCACTGACCAACAGTCACATAGGACTCCCTGTATGTACTGTATAAATGACTTCCACTGACCAACAGTCACATAGGACTCCTGTATGTACTGTATAAATGACTTCCACTGACCAGTCACATAGGACTCCTGTATGTACTGTATAAATGACTTCCACTGACCAACAGTCACATAGGACTCCTGTATGTACTGTATAAATGACTTCCACTGACCAACAGTCACATAGGACTCCTGTATGTACTGTATAAATGAATTCAACTGACTAACAGTCACATAGGACTCCTGTATGTACTGTATAAATGACTTACACTGACCAACAGTCATATAGGACTCCTGTATGTACTGTATAAATGACTTCCACTGACTAACAGTCATATAGGACTCCTGTATGTACAGTATAAATGACTTCCACTGACTAACAGTCATATAGGACTCCTGTATGTACTGTATAAATTACTTCCACTGACTAACAGTCACATAGGACTCCTGTATGTACTGTATATCCACTGACTAACAGTCATATAGGACTCCTGTATGTACTGTATAAATGACTTCCACTGACCAACAGTCACATAGGACTCCTGTATGTACTGTATAAATGACTTCCACTGACCAACAGTCACATAGGACTCCTGTATGTACTGTATAAATGACTTCCACTGACCAACAGTCACATAGGACTCCTGTATGTACTGTATAAATGACTTCCACTGACCAACAGTCACATAGGACTCCTGTATGTACTGTATATCCACTGACTAACAGTCACATAGGACTCCTGTATGTACTGTATAAATGACTTCCACTGACCAACAGTCACATAGGACTCCTGTATGTACTGTATAAATGACTTCCACTGACCAACAGTCACATAGGACTCCTGTATGTACTGTATAAATGACTTCCACTGACCAACAGTCACATAGGACTCCTGTATGTACTGTATAAATGACTTCCACTGACTAACAGTAATATAGGACTCCTGTATGTACTGTATAAATATTCCACTGACCAACAGTCATATAGGACTCCTGTATGTACTGTATAAATGACTTCCACTGACCAACAGTCACATAGGACTCCTGTATGTACTGTATAAATGACTTCCACTGACCAACAGTCACATAGGACTCCTGTATGTACTGTATAAATGACTTCCACTGACCAACAGTCACATAGGACTCCTGTATGTACTGTATAAATGACTTCCACTGAGTAACAGTCACATAGGACTCCTGTATGTACTGTGTATATCCACTGACAAACAGTCATATAGGACTCCTGTATGTACTGTATAAATGACTTCCACTGACCAACAGTCACATAGGACTCCTGTATGTACTGTATAAATGACTTCCACTGACAAAAGTCACATAGGACTCCTGTATGTACTGTATAAATGACTTCCACTGACCAACAGTCATATAGGACTCTGTATGTATAGGACTCTAACAGTGTATGACTCCTGTATGTACTGTATAAATGACTTCCACTGACCAACAGTCACATAGGACTCCTGTATGTACTGTATAAATGACTTCCACTGACCAACAGTCACATAGGACTCCTGTATGTACTGTATAAATGACTTTCCACTGACCAACAGTCACATAGGACTCCTGTATGTACTGTATATCCACTGACTAACAGTCATATATAGGACTCCTGTATGTACTGTATAAATGACTTCCACTGACCAACAGTCACATAGGACTCCTGTATGTACTGTATAAATGACTTCCACTGACCAACAGTCACATAGGACTCCTGTATGTACTGTAAATACTTCCACTGACTAACAGTCACATAGGACTCCTGTATGTACTGTATAAATGACTTCCACTGACCAACAGTCACATAGGACTCCTGTATGTACTGTATAAATGACTTCCACTGACTAACAGTCACATAGGACTCCTGTATGTACTGTATATCCACTGACTAACAGTCATATAGGACTCCTGTATGTACTGTATAAATGACTTCCACTGACCAACAGTCACATAGGACTCCTGTATGTACTGTATAAATGACTTCCACTGACCAACAGTCACATAGGACTCCTGTATGTACTGTATAAATGACTTCCACTGACCAACAGTCACATAGGACTCCTGTATGTACTGTATAAATGACTTCCACTGACCAACAGTCACATAGGACTCCTGTATGTACTGTATAAATGACTTCCACTGACCAACAGTCACATAGGACTCCTGTATGTACTGTATAATGACTTCCACTGACTAACAGTCACATAGGACTCCTGTATGTACTGTATACTGTATATCCACTGACCAACAGTCATATAGGACTCCTGTATGTACTGTATAAATGACTTCCACTGACCAACAGTCACATAGGACTCCTGTATGTACTGTATAAATGACTTCCACTGACTAACAGTCACATAGGACTCCTGTATGTACTGTATAAATGACTTCCACTGACTAACAGTCACATATGACTCCTGTATGTACTGTATATCCACTGACCAACAGTCATATAGGACTCCTGTATGTACTGTATAAATGACTTCCACTGACCAACAGTCACATAGGACTCCTGTATGTACTGTATAAATGACTTCCACTGACCAACAGTCATATAGGACTCCTGTATGTACTGTATAAATGACTTCCACTGACCAACAGTCACATAGGACTCCTGTATGTACTGTATAAATGACTTCCACTGACCAGTCACATACTCCTGTATAAATGACTTCCACTGACCAACAGTCACATAGGACTCCTGTATGTACTGTATAAATGACTTCCACTGACTAACAGTCATATAGGACTCCTGTATGTACTGTATAAATGACTTCCACTGACCAACAGTCATATAGGACTCCTGTATGTACTGTATAAATGACTTCCACTGACCAACAGTCACATAGGACTCCTGTCTGTATGTACTGTATAAATGATGACTTCCACTGACCAACAGTCACATAGGACTCCTGTATGTACTGTATAAATGACTTCCACTGACCAACAGTCACATAGGACTCCTGTATGTACTGTATATCCACTGACCAACAGTCATATAGGACTCCTGTATGTACTGTATAAATGACTTCCACTGACCAACAGTCACATAGGACTCCTGTATGTACTGTATAAATGACTTTCCACTGACCAGTCATATAGGACTCCTGTATGTACTGTATATCCACTGACTAACAGTCACATAGGACTCCTGTATGTACTGTATAAATTACTTCCACTGACCAACAGTCACATAGGACTCCTGTATGTACTGTATAAATGACTTCCACTGACCAACAGTCACATAGGACTCCTGTATGTACTGTATAAATGACTTCCACTGACCAGTCACATAGGACTCCTGTATAAATGACTTCCACTGACCAACAGTCACATAGGACTCCTGTATGTACTGTATAAATGACTTCCACTGGCTAACAGTCATATAGGACTCCTGTATGTACTGTATAAATGACTTCCACTGACCAACAGTCATATAGGACTCCTGTATGTACTGTATAAATGACTTCCACTGACCAACAGTCACATAGGACTCCTGTATGTACTGTATAAATGACTTCCACTGAACAACAGTCACATAGGACTCCTGTATGTACTGTATAAATGACTTCCACTGACTAACAGTCACATAGGACTCCTGTATGTACTGTATAAATGACTTCCACTGACTAACAGTCCACTGACTGTATGTACTGCATATAGGACTTCCACTGACCAGTACTGTGTATAAATGACTTCCACTGACCAACAGTCACATAGGACTCCTGTATGTACTGTATAAATGACTTCCACTGACCAACAGTCACATAGGACTCCTGTATGTACTGTATAAATGACTTCCACTGACTAACAGTCACATAGGACTCCTGTATGTACTGTATATCCACTGACCAACAGTCATATAGGACTCCTGTATGTACTGTATAAATGACCTCCACTGACCAACAGTCACATAGGACTCCTGTATGTACTGTATAAATGACTTCCACTGACCTAACAGTCACATAGGACTCCTGTATGTACTGTATAAATGACTTCCACTGACCAACAGTCACATAGGACTCCTGTATGTACTGTATAAATGACTTCCACTGACCAACAGTCACATAGGACTCCTGTATGTACTGTATAAATGACTTCCACTGACCAACAGTCACATAGGACTCCTGTATGTACTGTATATGACTCCACTGACCAACAGTCACATAGGACTCCTGTATGTACTGTATAAATGACTTCCACTGACCAACAGTCACATAGGACTCCTGTCTGTATGTACTGTATAAATGACTTCCACTGACCAACAGTCACATAGGACTCCTGTATGTACTGTATAAATTACTTCCACTGACCAACAGTCACATAGGACTCCTGTATGTACTGTATAAATGACTTTCACTGACCAACAGTCACATAGGACTCCTGTATGTACTGTATAATGATGACCAGTCACATAGGACTCCTGTATGTACTGTATAAAGGACTCCACTGACCAGTCACATAGGACTCCTGTATAAATGACTTCCACTGACCAACAGTCACACATAGGACTCCTGTATGTACTGTATAAATGACTTCCACTGACTAACAGTCATATAGGACTCCTGTATGTACTGTATAAATGACTTCCACTGACCAACAGTCATATAGGACTCCTGTATGTACTGTATAAATGACTTCCACTGACCAACAGTCACATAGGACTCCTGTCTGTATGTACTGTATAAAATGACTTCCACTGACCAACAGTCACATAGGACTCCTGTATGTACTGTATAAATGACTTCCACTGACCAACAGTCACATAGGACTCCTGTATGTACTGTATATCCACTGACCAACAGTCATATAGGACTCCTGTATGTACTGTATAAATGACTTCCACTGACCAACAGTCACATAGGACTCCTGTATGTACTGTATAAATGACTTCCACTGACCAGTCATATAGGACTCCTGTATGTACTGTATACTTCCACTGACTAACAGTCACATAGGACTCCTGTATGTACTGTATAAATTGACTTCCACTGACCAACAGTCACATAGGACTCCTGTATGTACTGTATAAATGACTTCCACTGACCAACAGTCACATAGGACTCCTGTATGTACTGTATAAATGACTTCCACTGACCAACAGTCACATAGGACTCCTGTATGTACTGTATAAATGACTTCCACTGACCAACAGTCACATAGGACTCCTGTATGTACTGTATAAATGACTTCCACTGACCAACAGTCACATAGGACTCCTGTATGTACTGTATAAATGAATTCAACTGACTAACAGTCACATAGGACTCCTGTATGTACTGTATAAATGACTTCCACTGACTAACAGTCATATAGGACTCCTGTATGTACTGTATAAATGACTTCCACTGACTAACAGTCACATAGGACTCCTGTATGTACGTTGTAAATGACTTCCACTGACTAAACAGTCACATAGGACTCCTGTATGTACTGTATATCCACTGACTAACAGTCATATAGGACTCCTGTATGTACTGTATAAATGACTTCCACTGACCAACAGTCATATAGGACTCCTGTATGTACTGTATATCCAATGACTAACAGTCATATAGGACTCCTGTATGTACTGTATAAATGACTTCCACTGACCAACAGTCACATAGGACTCCTGTATGTACTGTATAAATGACTTCCACTGACCAACAGTCACATAGGACTCCTGTATGTACTGTATAAATGACTTCCACTGACCAACAGTCACATAGGACTCCTGTATGTACTGTATAAATGACTTCCACTGACCAACAGTCACATAGGACTCCTGTATGTACTGTATAAATGACTTCCACTGACTAACAGTCACATAGGACTCCTGTATGTACTGTATATCCACTGACCAACAGTCATATAGGACTCCTGTATGTACTGTATAAATGACTTCCACTGACCAACAGTCACATAGGACTCCTGTATGTACTGTATAAATGACTTCCACTGACAACAGTCACATAGGACACCTGTATGTACTGTATAAATTACTTCCACTGACCAACAGTCACATAGGACTCCTGTATGTACTGTATAAAAATGACTTCCACTGACTAACAGTCACATAGGACTCCTGTATGTACTGTATAAATGACTTCCACTGACTAACAGTCACATAGGACTCCTGTATGTACTGTATAAATGACTTCCACTGACCAACAGTCACATAGGACTCCTGTATGTACTGTATAAATGACTTCCACTGACCAACAGTCACATAGGACTCCTGTATGTACTGTATAAATGACTTCCACTGACCAGTCACATAGGACTCCTGTATGTACTGTATAAATTACTTCCACTGACTAACAGTCACATAGGACCCCTGTATGTACTGTATAAATGACTTCCACTGACCAACAGTCACATAGGACTCCTGTATGTACTGTATAAATGACTTCCACTGACCAACAGTCACATAGGACTCCTGTATGTACTGTATAAATGACTTCCACTGACTAACACAGTCACATAGGACCCCTGTATGTACTGTATAAATGACTTTCACTGACTAACAGTCATATAGGACTCCTGTATGTACTGTATAAATGACTTCCACTGACCAGTCACATAGGACTCCTGTATGTACTGTATAAATTACTTCCACTGACTAACAGTCACATAGGACCCCTGTATGTACTGTATAAATGACTTCCACTGACCAATAGTCACATAGGACTCCTGTATGTACTGTATAAATGACTTCCACTGACAACAGTCACATAGGACTCCTGTATGTACTGTATAAATGACTTCAACTGACTAACAGTCATATAGGACTCCTGTATGTACTGTATAAATGACTCCACTGACTAACAGTCATATAGGACTCCTGTATGTACTGTATAAATGACTTCCACTGACTAACAGTCATATAGGACTCCTGTATGTACTGTATAAATGACTTCCACTGACCAACAGTCACATAGGACTCCTGTATGTACTGTATAAATGACTTCCACTGACCAACAGTCACATAGGACTCCTGTATGTACTGTATAAATGACTTCCACTGACCAACAGTCACATAGGACTCCTGTATGTACTGTATATCCACTGACTAACAGTCATATATGACTCCTGTATGTACTGTATAAATGACTTCCACTGACCAAACAGTCATATAGGACTCCTGTATGTACTGTATATCCACTGACTAACAACAGTCATATAGGACTCCTGTATGTACTGTATAAATGACTTCCACTGACCAACAGTCACATAGGACTCCTGTATGTACTGTATAAATGACTTCCACTGACTAACAGTCACATAGGACTCCTGTATGTACTGTATAAATGACTTCCACTGACCAACAGTCACATAGGACTCCTGTATGTACTGTATAAATGACTTCCACTGACCAACAGTCACATAGGACTCCCTGTATGTACTGTATATCCACTGACTAACAGTCACATAGGACTCCTGTATGTACTGTATAAATGACTTCCACTGACCAACAGTCACATAGGACTCCTGTATGTACTGTATAAATGACTTCCACTGACCAACAGTCACATAGGACTCCTGTATGTACTGTATAAATGACTTCCACTGACCAGTCACATAGGACTCCTGTATGTACTGTATAAATGACTTCCACTGACCAACAGTCACATAGGACTCCTGTATGTACTGTATAAATGACTTCCACTGACTAACAGTCACATATGACTCCTGTATGTACTGTATATCCACTGACCAACAGTCATATAGGACTCCTGTATGTACTGTATAAATGACTTCCACTGACCAACAGTCACATAGGACTCCTGTATGTACTGTATAAATGACTTCCACTGACCAGTCATATAGGACTCCTGTATGTACTGTATATCCACTGACTAACAGTCACATAGGACTCCTGTATGTACTGTATAAATTACTTCCACTGACCAACAGTCACATAGGACTCCTGTATGTACTGTATAAATGACTTCCACTGACCAACAGTCACATAGGACTCCTGTATGTACTGTATAAATGACTTCCACTGACCAGTCACATAGGACTCCTGTATGTACTGTATAAATGACTTCCACTGACCAACAGTCACATAGGACTCCTGTATGTACTGTATAAATGACTTCCACTGACCAACAGTCACATAGGACTCCTGTATGTACTGTATAAATGAATTCCACTGACTAACAGTCACATAGGACTCCTGTATGTACTGTATAAATGACTTCCACTGACTAACAGTCATATAGGACTCCTGTATGTACTGTATAAATGACTTCCACTGACTAACAGTCATATAGGACTCCTGTATGTACTGTATAAATTACTTCCACTGACTAACAGTCACATAGGACTCCTGTATGTACTGTATATCCACTGACTAACAGTCACATAGGACTCCTGTATGTACTGTATAAATGACTTCCACTGACCAACAGTCACATAGGACTCCTGTATGTACTGTATAAATGACTTCCACTGACCAACAGTCACATAGGACTCCTGTATGTACTGTATAAATGACTTCCACTGACCAGTCAGTCACATAGGACTCCTGTATGTACTGTATAAATGACTTCCACTGACCAACAGTCACATAGGACTCCTGTATGTACTGTATAAATGACTTCCACTGACTAACAGTCACATATGACTCCTGTATGTACTGTATATCCACTGACTAACAGTCACATAGGACTCCTGTATGTACTGTATAAATTACTTCCACTGACCAACAGTCACATAGGACTCCTGTATGTACTGTATAAATGACTTCCACTGACCAACAGTCACATAGGACTCCTGTATGTACTGTATAAATGATTTACACTGACCAACAGTCACATAGGACTCCTGTATGTACTGTATAAATGACTTCCACTGACCAACAGTCACATAGGACTCCTGTATGTACTGTATAAATGACTTCCACTGACCAACAGTCACATAGGACTCCTGTATGTACTGTATAAATGACTTCCACTGACTAACAGTCACATAGGACTCCTGTATGTACTGTATAAATGACTTCCACTGACCAACAGTCACATAGGACTCCTGTATGTACTGTATAAATGACTTCCACTGACCAACAGTCACATAGGACTCCTGTATGTACTGTATAAATGACTTCCACTGACTAACAGTCACATAGGACCCCTGTATGTACTGTATATAAATGACTTCACTGACTAACAGTCATATAGGACTCCTGTATGTACTGTATAAATGACTTCCACTGACCACAGTCACATAGGACTCCTGTATGTACTGTATAAATTACTTCCACTGACTAACAGTCACATAGGACTCCTGTATGTACTGTATAAATGACTTCCACTGACCAAACAGTCACATAGGACTCCTGTATGTACTGTATAAATGACTTCCACTGACCAGTCACATAGGACTCCTGTATGTACTGTATAAATGACTTCACTGACTAACAGTCATATATAGGACTCCTGTATGTACTGTATACATGAATTCCACTGACTAACAGTCATATATGACTCCTGTATGTACTGTATAAATGACTTCCACTGACTAACAGTCATATAGGACTCCTGTATGTACTGTATAAAATGACTTCCACTGACCAACAGTCACATAGGACTCCTGTATGTACTGTATAAATGACTTCCACTGACTAACAGTCACATAGGACTCCTGTATGTACTGTATAAATGACTTCCACTGACCAACAGTCACATAGGACTCCTGTATGTACTGTATATCCACTGACTAACAGTCATATATGACTCCTGTATGTACTGTATAAATGACTTCCACTGACCAACAGTCATATAGGACTCCTGTATGTACTGTATATCCACTGACTAACAGTCATATAGGACTCCTGTATGTACTGTATAATGACTTCCACTGACCAACAGTCACATAGGACTCCTGTATGTACTGTATAAATGACTTCCACTGACTAACAGTCACATAGGACTCCTGTATGTACTGTATAAATGACTTCCACTGACCAACAGTCACATAGGACTCCTGTATGTACTGTATAAATGACTTCCACTGACCAACAGTCACATAGGACTCCTGTATGTATGTACTGTATATCCACTGACTAACAGTCACATAGGACTCCTGTATGTACTGTATAAATTACTTCCACTGACCAACAGTCACATAGGACTCCTGTATGTACTGTATAAATGACTTCCACTGACCAACAGTCACATAGGACTCCTGTATGTACTGTATAAATGACTTCCACTGACCAGTCACATAGGACTCCTGTATGTACTGTATAAATGACTTCCACTGACCAAGTCACATAGGACTCCTGTATGTACTGTATAAATGACTTCCACTGACCAACAGTCACATAGGACTCCTGTATGTACTGTATAAATGACTTCCACTGACTAACAGTCACATATGACTCCTGTATGTACTGACCACTGACCAACAGTCATATAGGACTCCTGTATGTACTGTATAAATGACTTCCACTGACCAACAGTCACATAGGACTCCTGTATGTACTGTATATCCACTGACTAACAGTCACATAGGACTCCTGTATGTACTGTATAAATGTCTTCCACTGACCAACAGTCACATAGGACTCCTGTATGTACTGTATAAAATGACTTCCACTGACCAACAGTCACATAGGACTCCTGTATGTACTGTATAAATGACTTCCACTGACCAGTCACATAGGACTCCTGTATGTACTGTATAAATGACTTCCACTGACCAACAGTCACATAGGACTCCTGTATGTACTGTATAAATGACTTCCACTGACCAGTCATATAGGACTCCTGTATGTACTGTATATGACCACACTGACTAACAGTCACATAGGACTCCTGTATGTACTGTATAAATTACTTCCACTGACCAACAGTCACATAGGACTCCTGTATGTACTGTATAAATGACTTCCACTGACCAACAGTCACATAGGACTCCTGTATGTACTGTATAAATGACTTCCACTGACCAGTCACATAGGACTCCTGTATGTACTGTATAAATGACTTCCACTGACCAACAGTCACATAGGACTCCTGTATGTACTGTATAAATGACTTCCACTGACCAACAGTCACATAGGACTCCTGTATGTACTGTATAAATGACTTCCACTGACTAACAGTCACATAGGACTCCTGTATGTACTGTATAAATGACTTCCACTGACTAACAGTCATATAGGACTCCTGTATGTACTGTATAAATGACTTCCACTGACTAACAGTCATATAGGACTCATGTATGTACAGTATAAATGACTTCCACTGACTAACAGTCATATAGGACTCCTGTATGTACTGTATAAAATACTTCCACTGACTAACAGTCACATAGGACTCCTGTATGTACTGTATATCCACTGACTAACAGTCATATAGGACTCCTGTATGTACTGTATAAATGACTTCCACTGACCAACAGTCATATAGGACTCCTGTATGTACTGTATAAATGACTTCCACTGACCAACAGTCACATAGGACTCCTGTATGTACTGTATAAATGACTTCCACTGACCAACAGTCACATAGGAATCCTGTATGTACTGTATAAATGACTTCCACTGACCAACAGTCACATAGGACTCCTGTATGTACTGTATATCCACTGACTAACAGTCACATAGGACTCCTGTATGTACTGTATAAATTACTTCCACTGACCAACAGTCACATAGGACTCCTGTATGCACTGTATAAATGACTTCCACTGACCAACAGTCACATAGGACTCCTGTATGTACTGTATAAATGACTTCAACTGACTAACAGTCAAATAGGACTCCTGTATGTACTGTATAAATGACTTCCACTGACTAACAGTAATATAGGACTCCTGTATGTACTGTATATCCACTGACCAACAGTCATATAGGACTCCTGTATGTACTGTATAAATGACTTCCACTGACCAACAGTCACATAGGACTCCTGTATGTACTGTATAAATGGCTTCCCACTGACCAACAGTCACATAGGACTCCTGTATGTACTGTATAAATGACTTCCACTGACCAACAGTCACATAAGACTCCTGTATGTACTGTATAAATGACTTCCACTGAGTAACAGTCACATATGACTCCTGTATGTACTGTATATCCACTTACCAACAGTCATATAGGACTCCTGTATGTAATGTATAAATGACTTCCACTGACCAACAGTCACATAGGACTCCTGTATGTACTGTATAAATGACTTCCACTGACTAAGTCACATAGGACTCCTGTATGTACTGTATAAATGACTTCCACTGACCAACAGTCATATAGGACTCCTGTATGTACTGTATATATCCACTGACTAACAGTCATATAGGACTCCTGTATGTACTGTATAAATGACTTCCACTGACCAACAGTCACATAGGACTCCTGTATGTACTGTATAAATGACTTCCACTGACCAACAGTCACATAGGACTCCTGTATGTACTGTATAAAATGACTTCCACTGACCACAGTCACATAGGACTCCTGTATGTACTGTATATCCACTGACTAACAGTCATATAGGACTCCTGTATGTACTGTATAAATGACTTCCACTGACCAACAGTCACATAGGACTCCTGTATGTACTGTATAAATGACTTCCACTGACCAACAGTCATATAGGACTCCTGTATGTACTGTATATCCACTGACCAACAGTCATATAGGACTCCTGTATGTACTGTATAAATGACTTCCACTGACCAACAGTCACAAAGGACTCCTGTATGTACTGTATAAATGACTTCCACTGACTAACAGTCACATAGACTCCTGTATGTACTGTATATCCACTGACTAACAGTCATATAGGACTCCTGTATGTACTGTATAAATGACTTCCACTGACCAACAGTCACATAGGACTCCTGTATGTACTGTATAAATGGCTTCCACTGACCAACAGTCACATAGGACTCCTGTATGTACTGTATAAATGACTTCCACTGACCAACAGTCACATAGGACTCCTGTATGTACTGTATAAATGACTTCCACTAACCAACAGACACATAGGACTCCTGTATGTACTGTATAAATGACTTCCACTGACCAACAGTCACATAGGACTCCTGTATGTACTGTATAAATGACTTCCACTGACTAACAGTCACATATGACTCCTGTATGTACTGTATATCCACTGACCAACAGTCATATAGGACTCCTGTATGTACTGTATAAATGACTTCCACTGACCAACAGTCACATAGGACTCCTGTATGTACTGCATAAATGACTTCCACTGACTAACAGTCACATAGGACTCCTGTATGTACTGTATAAATGACTTCCACTGACTAACAGTCACATATGACTCCTGTATGTACTGTATATCCACTGACCAACAGTCATATAGGACTCCTGTATGTACTGTATAAATGACTTCCACTGACCAACAGTCACATAGGACTCCTGTATGTACTGTATAAATGACTTCCACTGACCAGTCATATATAGGACTCCTGTATGTACTGTATAAATGACTTCCACTGACCAACAGTCACATAGGACACCTGTATGTACTGTATAAATGACTTCCACTGACTAACAGTCATATAGGACTCCTGTATGTACTGTATATCCACTGACTAACAGTCACATAGGACTCCTGTGTGTACTGTATAAATGACTTCCACTGACCAACAGTCACATAGGACTCCTGTATGTACTGTATAAATGACTTTCCACTGACCAACAGTCACATAGGACTCCTGTATGTACTGTATAAATGACTTCCACTGACCAACAGTCACATAGGACTCCTGTATGTACTGTATAAATGACTTCCACTGACTAACAGTCACATAGGACTCCTGTATGTACTGTATATCCACTGACTAACAGTCACATAGGACTCCTGTATGTACTGTATAAATTACTTCCACTGACCAACAGTCACATAGGACTCCTGTATGTACTGTATACATGACTTCAACTGACTAAGAGTCACATAGGACTCCTGTATGTACTGTATAAATGACTTCCACTGACTAACAGTCATATAGGACTCCTGTATGTACTGTATAAATGACTTCCACTGACTAACAGTCATATAGGACTCCTGTATGTACTGTATAAATGACTTCCACTGACTAACAGTCACATAGGACTCCTGTATGTACTGTATATCCACTGACCAACAGTCATATAGGACTCCTGTATGTACTGTATATCCACTGACTAACAGTCATATAGGACTCCTGTATGTACTGTATAAATGACTTCCACTGACTAACAGTCATATAGGACTCCTGTATGTACTGTATAAATGACTTCAACTGACTAACAGTCACATAGGACTCCTGTATGTACTGTATAAATGACTTCCACTGACTAACAGTCACATAGGACTCCTGTATGTACTGTATAAATGACTTCCACTGACTAACAGTCACATAGGACTCCTGTATGTACTGTATAAATGACTTCCACTGACCAACAGTCATATAGGGACTCCTGTATGTACTGTATATCCACTGACTAACAGTCACATAGGACTCCTGTATGTACTGTATATCCACTGACCAACAGTCACATAGGACTCCTGTATGTACTGTATATCCACTGACCAACAGTCACATAGGACCCCTGTATGTACTGTATAAATTACTTCCACTGACCAACAGTCATATAGGACTCCTGTATGTACTGTATATCCACTGACTAACAGTCACATAGGACTCCTGTATGTACTGTATAAATGACTTCCACTGACCAACAGTCACATAGGACTCCTGTATGTACTGTATAAATGACTTCCACTGACTAACAGTCACATAGGACTCCTGTATGTACTGTATAAATGACTTCCACTGACCAACAGTCAGTCATATAGGACTCCTGTATGTACTGTATAAATGACATCCACTGACTAACAGTCATATAGGACTCCTGTATGTACTGTATAAATGACTTCCACTGACTAACAGTCATATAGGACTCCTGTATGTACTGTATAAATGACTTCCACTGACCAACAGTCACATAGGACTCCTGTATGTACTGTATAAATGACTTACACTTGAGTCGGATGTAGCAGGGGTCACAGTAAGGCTTCCTGTTTCTGATTCGGATCTGGGTTCTGACTTCTGACCCTCCAAGATGGCACCTGCAGTCCACACACTGCGGGAGAGGAGAGATGACAGGACTGTGAATCAGGAGGATCAACTAAAACACTGACTATGATTAGCTTCATTCCACCAGTGATTATCCAAAGCAAGTAGCTGTAAGCAAAGCAGTGCATGTTAGCATTACCAGCCATCACCATCCCTACCACCACGGTTAGAGTTAGCATCACCATCCCTACCACCACGGTTAGAGTTAGCATCACCATCCCTACCACCACGGAGAGAGTTAGCATCACCATCCCTACCACCACGGTTAGAGTTAGCATCACCATCCCTACCACCACGGTTAGAGTTAGCATCACCATCCCTACCACCACGGTTAGCGTTAGCATCACCATCCCTACCACCACGGTTAGCATCACCATCCCTACCACCACAGAGAGAGTTAGCATCACCATCCCTACCACCACAGTTAGAGTTAGCATCACCATCCCTACCACCACGGTTAGCGTTAGCATCACCATCCCTACCACCACGGTTAGCGTTAGCATCACCATACCTACCACCACGGTTAGCATCACCATCCCTACCACCACGGAGAGAGTTAGCATCACCATCCCTACCACCACGGAGAGAGTTAGCATCACCATCCCTACCACCACGGAGAGAGTTAGCATCACCATCCCTACCACCACGGAGAGAGTTAGCATCACCATCCCTACCACCACGGTTAGAGTTAGCATCACCATCCCTACCACCACGGTTAGAGTTAGCATCACCATCCCTACCACCACGGAGAGAGTTAGCATCACCATCCCTACCACCACGGAGAGAGTTAGCATCACCATCCCTACCACCACGGAGAGAGTTAGCATCACATCCCTACCACCACGGAGAGAGTTAGCATCACCATCCCTACCACCACGGAGAGAGTTAGCATCACCATCCCTACCACCACGGAGAGAGTTAGCATCACCATCCCTACCACCACAGAGAGAGTTAGCATCACCATCCCTACCACCACAGAGAGAGTTAGCATCACCATCCCTACCACCACGGAGAGAGTTAGCATCACCATCCCTACCACCACGGTTAGAGTTAGCATCACCATCCCTACCACCACGGTTAGAGTTAGCATCACCATCCCTACCACCACAGAGAGAGTTAGCATCACCATCCCTACCACCACGGTTAGCGTTAGCATCACCATCCCTACCACCACGGAGAGAGTTAGCATCACCATCCCTACCACCACAGAGAGAGTTAGCATCACCATCCCTACCACCACGGAGAGAGTTAGCATCACCATCCCTACCACCACGGAGAGAGTTAGCATCACCATCCCTACCACCACGGAGAGAGTTAGCATCACCATCCCTACCACCACGGTTAGAGTTAGCATCACCATCCCTACCACCACGGTTAGAGTTAGCATCACCATCCCTACCACCACGGAGAGAGTTAGCATCACCATCCCTACCACCACGGTTAGAGTTAGCATCACCATCCCTACCACCACGGAGAGTTAGCATCACCATCTCTACCACCACAGTTAGAGTTAGCATCACCATCTCTACCACCACGGTTAGAGTTAGCATCACCATCCCTACCACCACGGAGAGAGTTAGCATCACCATTCCTACCACCACAGAGAGAGTTAGCATCACCATCCCTACCACCACGGAGAGAGTTAGCATCACCATCCCTACCACCACGGTTAGAGTTAGCATCACCATCCCTACCACCACGGTTAGAGTTAGCATCACCATCCCTACCACCACGGAGAGAGTTAGCATCACCATCCCTACCACCACGGATAGAGTTAGCATCACCATCCCTACCACCACGGAGAGAGTTAGCATCACCATCCCTACCACCACGGTTAGAGTTAGCATCACCATCCCTACCACCACGGTTAGAGTTAGCATCACCATCCCTACCACCACGGTTAGAGTTAGCATCACCATCCCTACCACCACGGTTAGAGTTAGCATCACCATCCCTACCACCACGGTTAGAGTTAGCATCACCATCCTACCACCACGGTTAGAGTTAGCATCACCATCCCTACCACCACGGTTAGAGTTAGCATCACCATCCCTACCACCACAGAGAGAGTTAGCATCACCATCCCTACCACCACGGAGAGAGTTAGCATCACCATCCCTACCACCACGGAGAGAGTTAGCATCACCATCCCTACCACCACGGAGAGAGTTAGCATCACCATCCCTACCACCACGGAGAGAGTTAGCATCACCATCCCTACCACCACGGTTAGCGTTAGCATCACCATCCCTACCACCACGGTTAGAGTTAGCATCACCATCCCTACCACCACGGTTAGAGTTAGCATCACCATCCCTACAACCACGGTTAGAGTTAGCATCACCATCCCTACCACCACGGTTAGAGTTAGCATCACCATACCTACCACCAGAGAGAGAGTTAGCATCACCATCCCTACCACCACGGTTAGAGTTAGCATCACCATACCTACCACCAGAGAGAGAGTTAGCATCACCATCCCTACCACCACGGTTAGAGTTAGCATCACCATCCCTACCACCACGGTTAGAGTTAGCATCACCATCCCTACCACCACGGTTAGAGTTAGCATCACCATCCCTACCACCACGGTTAGCGTTAGCATCACCATCCCTACCACCACGGGAGTGTGTGAAAGGACAGTATTAACACCAAACCAGCAGTGTTAAAAGAGAGAGGGTGATGCAGGGAGAAACCAGCAGTGTTAAAAGAGAGAGGGTGATGCAGGGAGAAACCAGCAGCGTTAAAAGAGAGAGAGGGTGATGCAGGGAGAAACCAGCAGTGTTAAGAGAGAGAGGGTGATGCAGGGAGAAACCAGCAGTGTTCAAAGAGAGAGAGGGTGATGCAGGGAGAAACCAGCAGTGTTAAAAGAGAGAGAGGGTGATGCAGGGAGAAACCAGCAGTGTTAAGAGAGAGAGGGTGATGCAGGGAGAAACCAGCAGTGTTAAAAGAGAGAGGGTGATGCAGGGAGAAACCAGCAGCGTTAAAAGAGAGAGAGGGTGATGCAGGGAGAAACCAGCAGTGTTAAAAGAGAGAGGGTGATGCAGGGAGAAACCAGCAGTGTTAAGAGAGAGAGGGTGATGCAGGGAGAAACCAGCAGTGTTAAAAGAGAGAGGGTGAGGCAGGGAGAAACCAGCAGCGTTAAAAGAGAGAGAGGGTGATGCAGGGAGAAACCAGCAGTGTTAAAAGAGAGAGAGGGTGATGCAGGGAGAAACCAGCAGTGTTAAAAGAGAGAGAGGGTGATGCAGGGAGAAACCAGCAGTGTTAAAAGAGAGAGGGTGAGGCAGGGAGAAACCAGCAGTGTTAAAAGAGAGAGAGGGTGATGCAGGGAGAAACCAGCAGCGTTAAGAGAGAGAGGGTGATGCAGGGAGAAACCAGCAGCGTTAAAAGAGAGGGTGAGGCAGGGAGAAACCAGCAGTGTTAAAAGAGAGAGAGGGTGATGCAGGGAGAAACCAGCAGCGTTAAAAGAGAGAGAGGGTGAGGCAGGGAGAAACCAGCAGTGTTAAAAGAGAGAGGGTGAGGCAGGGAGAAACCAGCAGTGTTAAAAGAGAGAGAGGGTGATGCAGGGAGAAACCAGCAGTGTTAAAAGAGAGAGAGGGTGATGCAGGGAGAAACCAGCAGTGTTAAAAGAGAGAGGGTGAGGCAGGGAGAAACCAGCAGTGTTAAAAGAGAGAGAGGGTGATGCAGGGAGAAACCAGCAGCGTTAAGAGAGAGAGGGTGAGGCAGGGAGAAACCAGCAGTGTTAAAAGAGAGAGAGGGTGATGCAGGGAGAAACCAGCAGTGTTAAAGAGGGTGATGCAGGGAGAAACCAGCAGTGTTAAGAGAGAGAGGGTGAGGCAGGGAGAAACCAGCAGCGTTAAAAGAGAGAGGGTGATGCAGGGAGAAACCAAGAAAGGTTCACCCCATGGATTCCCGTCAGATCTGAACAACCCTCCATACAGTTAGAACAGCCAATGAGCAGAGCAGAAGCAGGATATGTAAGTAGCTAAGCAGGTGAAGCCAGTCAGCCAGTCTGCTACAGTGCCCATGTGAAGCCAGTCAGTCAGTCTGCTACAGTGCCCAGGTGAAGCCAGTCAGTCAGTCTGCTACAGTGCCCAGGTGAAGCCATAGTGAAGCCAGTCAGTCAGTCTGCTACAGTGCCCAGGTGAAGCCAGTCAGTCAGTCTGCTACAGTGCCCAGGTGAAGCCATAGTGAAGCCAGTCAGTCAGTCTGCTACAGTGCCCATGTGAAGCCAGTCAGTCAGTCTGCTACAGTGCCCAGGTGAAGCCAGTCAGTCAGTCTGCTACAGTGCCCAGGTGAAGCCATAGTGAAGCCTGTCTGCTACAGTGCCCATGTGAAGCCATAGTGAAGCCAGTCAGTCTGCTACAGTGCCCAGGTGAAGCCAGTCAGTCAGTCTGCTACAGTGCCCAGGTGAAGCCAGTCAGTCAGTCTGCTACAGTGCCCAGGTGAAGCCATAGTGAAGCCAGTCAGTCAGTCTGCTACAGTGCCCAGGTGAAGCCATAGTGAAGCCAGTCAGTCAGTCTGCTACAGTGCCCAGGTGAAGCCAGTCAGTCAGTCTGCTACAGTGCCCAGGTGAAGCCAGTCAGTCAGTCTGCTACAGTGCCCAGGTGAAGCCAGTCAGTCAGTCTGCTACTGCCCATGTGAAGCCATAGTGAAGCCAGTCAGTCAGTCTGCTACAGTGCCCAGGTGAAGCCAGTCAGTCAGTCTGCTACAGTGCCCATGTGAAGCCAGTCAGTCAGTCTGCTACAGTGCCCAGGTGAAGCCAGTCAGTCAGTCTGCTACAGTGCCCAGGTGAAGCCATAGTGAAGCCAGTCAGTCAGTCTGCTACAGTGCCCAGGTGAAGCCAGTCAGTCAGTCTGCTACTGCCCATGTGAAGCCATAGTGAAGCCAGTCAGTCAGTCTGCTACAGTGCCCAGGTGAAGCCAGTCAGTCAGTCTGCTACAGTGCCCAGGTGAAGCCAGTCAGTCAGTCTGCTACAGTGCCCATGTGAAGCCATAGTGAAGCCAGTCAGTCAGTCTGCTACAGTGCCCATGTGAAGCCAGTCAGCCAGTCTGCTACAGTGCCCAGGTGAAGCCAGCCAGTCAGTCTGCTACAGTGCCCAAGTGAAGCCAGTCAGTCAGTCTGCTACAGTGCCCAGGTGAAGCCAGTCAGTCAGTCTGCTACAGTGCCCATTTGCTCATGCTGTGAAGGGTCATTGAGTGTGCTGACTGAGTTAGGTAGTGATGACCCATATCTCTCCGACCAGCTGAATGAGCTCCACACCAAACCAGCCCTGCCGGCCAGCCTCTCACCTGAAAGCAGGCCAGGTGGAAGCGGAGGCTCAGGGTCTCGATGACCATGACAGCACCCCTGCCCAGAGGACAGTCACACACTGAACACACCTGACGAGAAGTCCCCACCCTGCAGGTTGGTTAGGGAGGGAACGGGAACACACGGAAAGAAAACAGGATGAGAGAGGGGGATCGCAGAGGGACCGGACTGATCCAAAAACACACGTCTGGGGGCACATCCATTGAAAAGGTGTCATCCTACAAATGCATTGGTATATGTGCTGGACAATAAGCTACAAGTTCATGAGGAAACTAAAACTGGGGTTTTATTTTCTCAAAAAGAAAGACGCTTGACTGTATGACAAGGTTACAGCACTGAAACTCCCAGAGATCCATCCTGGGATCAGACTGGATGACCAGGTTACAGCACTGAAACTCCCTGGGATCAGACTGGATGACCAGGTTACAGCACTGAAACTCCCAGAGATCCATCCTGGGATCAGACTGGATGACCAGGTTACAGCACTGAAACTCCCTGGGATCAGACTGGATGACCAGGTTACAGCACTGAAACTCCCTGGGATCAGACTGGATGACCAGGTTACAGCACTGAAACTCCCAGAGATCCACCCTGGGATCAGACTGGATGACCAGGTTACAGCACTGAAACTCCCAGAGATCCGTCCTGGGATCAGACTGGATGACCAGGTTACAGCACTGAAACTCCCAGAGATCCGTCCTGGGATCAGACTGGATGACCAGGTTACAGCACTGAAACTCCCTGGGATCAGACTGGATGAGAAGGTTACAGCACTGAAACTCCCAGAGATCCATCCTGGGATCAGACTGGATGACAAGGTTACAGCACTGAAACTCCCAGAGATCCCACCCTGGGATCAGACTGGATGACCAGGTTACAGCACTGAAACTCCCAGAGATCCATCCTGGGATCAGACTGGATGACCAGGTTACAGCACTGAAACTCCCAGAGATCCATCCTGGGATCAGACTGGATGACAAGGTTACAGCACTGAAACTCCCTGGGATCAGACTGGATGACCAGGTTACAGCACTGAAACTCCCAGAGATCCATCCTGGGATCAGACTGGATGACCAGGTTACAGCACTGAAACTCCCAGAGATCCATCCTGGGATCAGACTGGATGACCAGGTTACAGCACTGAAACTCCCAGAGATCCATCCTGGGATCAGACTGGATGACCAGGTTACAGCACTGAAACTCCCAGAGATCCACCCTGGGATCAGACTGGATGACCAGGTTACAGCACTGAAACTCCCAGAGATCCATCCTGGGATCAGACTGGATGACCAGGTTACAGCACTGAAACTCCCAGAGATCCGTCCTGGGATCAGACTGGATGACCAGGTTACAGCACTGAAACTCCCAGAGATCCATCCTGGGATCAGACTGGATGACCAGGTTACAGCACTGAAACTCCCAGAGATCCATCCTGGGATCAGACTGGATGACCAGGTTACAGCACTGAAACTCCCAGAGATCCATCCTGGGATCAGACTGGATGACCAGGTTACAGCACTGAAACTCAAAGATACAGTGCATTCGTTAAGTATTCAGACCCCTTGACTTTTTCCACATTTTGTTACGTTACACCCTTACACTAAAATGGATTAAATGAAAAATGTTCCTCTATCGACACACAATACCCCATAATGATAAAAGTGAACAGGTTTTTAAAAATAAACAGAAATACCTTATTTACATAAGTATTCAGACCCTTTGCTATGAGATTCGAAATTGAGCTCAGGTGCATCCTGTTTCCATTGATCATCCTTGATTCTACAACTTGATTGGATTCCACCTGTGGTAAATTCAATTGATTGGACATGATTTGGAAAGGCACACACCTGTCTATATAAAAGGTCCCACAGTTGACAGTGCATGTCAGAGCAAAAACCAAGCCATGAGGTTGAAGGAATTGTCCGTAGAGCTCCGAGACAGGATTGTGTCGAGGCACGGCTCTGGGGAAGGGTACCAAAAAATGTCTGCAGCATTGAAGGTCCCCAAGAACCCAGTGGCCTCCATCATTCTTAAATGGAAGAAGTTTGGAACCACCAAGACTCTTCCTAGAGCTGGCCGCCCGGCCAAACTGAGCAATCGGGGGAGAAGGGCCTTGGTCAGGGAGGTGACCAAGAACCCGATGGTCACTTTGACAGAGCTCCAGAGTTCCTCTGTGGAGATGGGAGAACCTTCCAGAAGGACAACCATCTCTGCAGCACTCCACCAATCTGGCCTTTATGGTAGAGCAGGCAGACGGAAGCCACTCCTCAGTAAAAGGCACATGACAGCCCGCTTGGAGTTTGCCAAAAGGCACCTAAAGGACTCTCAGACCATGAGAAACAAGATTCTCTGGTCTGATGAAACCAAGATTGAACTCTTTGGCCTGAATACCAAGCGTCACATCTGGAGGAAACCTGGCACCATCCCTACGGTGAAGCATGGTGGTGGCAGCATCATGCTGTGGGGATGTTTTTCAGCAGTGGGGACTGGGAGACTAGTCAGGATCGAGGGAAAGATGAACTGAGCAAAGTACAGAGAGATCCTTGATGAAAACCTGCTCCAGAGCGCTCAGGACCTCAGACTGGGGTGAACGTTCACCTTCCAACAGGACAACGACCCTAAGCACACATCCAAGACAACGCAGGAGTGGCTTCTGGACAGGTCTCGTCATACCCAAGAAGACTCGAGGCTGTAATCACTGCTGAAGGTGCTTCAACAAAGTACTGAGTAATGGGTCTGAATACTTATGGAAATGTAATATCAGTTTTTTATTTGTAATAAATGTGCAAAAATGTCAAATAGTCTGTTTTTGCTTTGTCATTATGGGGTATTGTGTGCAGATTGAGGAAAAAAACGATGGAATCCATTTTAGAATAAGGCTGTAATCTAACAAAATGTGGAAAAAGTCAAGGGGTCTGAATACTTTCAGAACGCACTGTACATATTAAACATACAACACGCAAGTCCTAATTGGTCCGTTACCGATCGCGCTGCTGTGAGCCGGGTCGTGATTCGCCGGTGGCGGGTTCCTCTCCGGGGTTGGGCGGGGTGGAAGAGGTGCTGAAGGGGCGGGGCCAGGTAGGGCTGTGTTTCTGGGTCCCGTTAGAGTAACCCCCCAGGGCCCCACCCACGCTGTGCCGGGAGGAAGGGGGGCGGTACGGGGCGGTGAAACCCAGGGAGGAGTGAGGGCGTTGGGGGTTAGAAGGCAGGGACGGGGAGGAGGTGGTTGAGGGAAGGTTGTCCAGAGACTCGTACCTGTCGAGAGGTCAGACGGAGAGGTCAGATGACACAGGTAACGTAGAGACGGGGGGTTCGTTCCAAAATGGCACCCTATTCCCACCCACACACACACAGACAGACAGAGACACACCCCGCCTACCTCCTCATTGGCCCTCGCCGGTTAACGGGCTGTTTGTTGACCGAGGTGGAGCGTTGTCGTATCCAGCTGTTGTCGGTCAGTAGAGCAGTCCTCCTCTTCATCTCCTCCAGGATCTGTTGCCTATCAGCCTCTACTAACGACATGCTCTGACGCTGCTTCCTCCTAGGGACCTCCCTGGTACCGCCTAATAACCAACCAGAGAGCAGAGTCACCACAGTATAACCAATCAGATCAATAGTCACTGCAGCAAGACCAATAAAAAAAAAAGGACAGTCATTTGAGCATTGTCCAATGAGTGAAGAGTATTATTCCAACAGGACCAATAGGTGAAGAGAACCCCTCTTTCACAATATAAAAAAGGTGAGGAGAGTAATTACCAGCTCCACCACTGACTCCATTCTCCCTGGGCCTAGGCTAAATGAGGGGACTGGTTACCAACCCCACCACTGACTCCATTCTCCCTGGGCCTAGGCTAAATGACTGGTTACCAACCCCACCACTGACTCCATTCTCCCTGGGCCTAGGCTAAATGAGGGGACTGGTTACCAACCCCACCACTGACTCCATTCTCCCTGGGCCTAGGCTAAATGAGAGGACTGGTTACCAACCCCACCACTGACTCCACTCTCCCTGGGCCTAGGCTAAATGACTGGTTACCAACCCCACCACTGACTCCATTCTCCCTGGGCCTAGGCTAAATGAGGGGACTGGTTACCAACCCCACCACTGACTCCATTCTCCCTGGGCCTAGGCTAAATGACTGGTTACCAACCCCACCACTGACTCCATTCTCCCTGGGCCTAGGCTAAATGAGAGGACTGGTTACCAACCCCACCACTGACTCCATTCTCCCTGGGCCTAGGCTAAATGAGGGGACTGGTTACCAACCCCACCACTGACTCCATTCTCCCTGGGCCTAGGCTAAATCTCCCTGGGCCTAGGGAGGGGTTACCAACCCCACCACTGACTCCATTCTCCCTGGGCCTAGGCTAAATGACTGGTTACCAACCCCACCACTGACTCCATTCTCCCTGGGCCTAGGCTAAATGACTGGTTACCAACCCCACCACTGACTCCATTCTCCCTGGACCTAGGCTAAATGACTGGTTACCAACCCCACCACTGACTCCATTCTCCCTGGGCCTAGGCTAAATGAGGGGACTGGTTACCAACCCCACCACTGACTCCATTCTCCCTGGGCCTAGGCTAAATGAGAGGACTGGTTACCAACCCCACCACTGACTCCATTCTCCCTGGGCCTAGGCTAAATGACTGGTTACCAACCCCACCACTGACTCCATTCTCCCTGGCCTAGGCTAAATGAGGGGACTGGTTACCAACCCCACCACTGACTCCATTCTCCCTGGGCCTAGGCTAAATGAGAGGACTGGTTACCAACCCCACCACTGACTCCATTCTCCCTGGGCCTAGGCTAAATGAGGGGACTGGTTACCAACCCACCACCACTGACTCCATTCTCCCTGGGCCTAGGCTAAATGACTGGTTACCAACCCCACCACTGACTCCATTCTCCCTGGGCCTAGGCTAAATGAGAGGACTGGTTACCAACCCCACCACTGACTCCATTCTCCCTGGGCCTAGGCTAAATAAATGACTGGTTACCAACCCCACCACTGACTCCATTCATTCGCCCTGGGCCTAGGCTAAATGACTGGTTACCAACCCCACCACTGACTCCATTCTCCCTGGGCCTAGGCTAAATGACTGGTTACCAACCCCACCACTGACTCCATTCTCCCTGGGCCTAGGCTAAATGAGGGGACTGGTTACCAACCCCACCACTGACTCCATTCTCCCTGGGCCTAGGCTAAATGACTGGACTGGTACCAACCCCACCACTGACTCCATTCTCCCTGGGCCTAGGCTAAAGGGGACTGGTTACCAACTCCCCCACCACTGACTCCATTCTCCCCTGGGCCTAGGCTAAATGACTGGTTACCAACCCCACCACTGACTCCATTCTCCCTGGGCCTAGGCTAAAGGAGGACTGGTTACCAACCCCACCACTGACTCCATTCTCCCTGGGCCTAGGCTAAATGACTGGTTACCAACCCCACCACTGACTCCATTCTCCCTGGGCCTAGGCTAAATGAGGGGACTGGTTACCAACCCCACCACTGACTCCATTCTCCCTGGGCCTAGGCTAAATGAGGGGGAGGACTGGTTACCAACCCCACCACTGACTCCATTCTCCCTGGGCCTAGGCTAAATGAGGGGACTGGTTACCAACCCCACCACTGACTCCATTCTCCCTGGGCCTAGGCTAAATGATTCTCCCTGGGACTGGTTACCAACCCCACCACTGACTCCATTCTCCCTGGGCCTAGGCTAAAGGGGACTGGTTACCAACCCCACCACTGACTCCATTCTCCCTGGGCCTAGGCTAAATGATGACTGGTTACCAACCCCACCACTGACTCCATTCTCCCTGGGCCTAGGCTAAATGAGGGGACTGGTTACCAACCCCACCACTGACTCCATTCTCCCTGGGCCTAGGCTAAATGAGGGGACTGGTTACCAACCCCACCACTGACTCCATTCTCCCTGGGCCTAGGCTAAATGAGGGGACTGGTTAGATTTGACCAACATGGTGTAAAGTGCACCAAGATGAAGGTTGGGTTTAGAATGAGGAGTATATTAACAGAGGGACAGTCAACAGTAGAGGCTGACCTTTCATCTCCTGTCTGTGGAAACCGTCCAGGGACGAGGAGGACTTGGATTTCATCCTGATCAATAAACACACAACAAGCCAGGTTATACAAGACAACACTCTGCACCACTCACTCATACAAACACAAGAGAACAAAACTGGTCATACAAGCATCAAGATGTTTGACCTACAAATATCACCACATGATTAATTATTAATTGACATAGCTTGCCATCACAAAGCCGCACTCCCAAGCTGGGTGAAACCATAGTAATCTAGTACTGACTGACTGACCTGTCAGCTGTAGATAGCTGGGTGAATCCATAGGTGTCCCCAGACCTGGAGGCAGAAGCAGCAGCGAAGGCAGGGAGAGGGGACAGAGGCAGGGAGAGGGGCAGGGAGAGGGGACAGAGGCAGGGAGAGAGGCAGGGAGAGGGGACAGAGGCAGGGAGAGAGGCAGGGAGAGGGGACAGAGGCAGGGAGAGAGGCAGGGAGAGGGGACAGAGGCAGGGAGAGGGGCAGGGAGAGGGGACAGAGGCAGGGAGAGGGGCAGGGAGAGAGGACGGGAGAGGGGAGAGGGGGCAGGGAGAGGGGACAGAGGCAGGGAGAGGGGCAGGGAGAGGGGACAGAGGCAGGGGACAGAGGCAGGGAGAGGGGACAGAGGCAGGGAGAGGGGCAGGGAGAGGGGACAGAGGCAGGGAGAGGGGCAGAGGGAGAGGGGACAGAGGCAGGGAGAGGGGCAGGGAGAGGGGACAGAGGCAGGGAGAGGGGACAGAGGCAGGGAGAGGGGACAGAGGCAGGGAGAGGGGACAGAGGCAGGGAGAGGGGACAGAGGCAGGGAGAGGGGACAGAGGCAGGGAGAGGGGACAGAGGCAGGGAGAGGGGACAGAGGAGAGGGGAGGGAGAGGGACAGAGGCAGGGAGAGAGGCAGGGAGAGGGGACAGAGGCAGGGAGAGGGGACAGAGGCAGGGAGAGGGGACAGAGGCAGGGAGAGGGGACAGAGGCAGGGAGAGGGGACAGAGGCAGGGAGAGGGGACAGAGGCAGGGAGAGGGGACAGAGGCAGGGAGAGAGGAAGGGAGAGGGGACAGACAGAGGCAGGGAGAGGGGACAGAGGCAGGGAGAGGGGACAGAGGCAGGGAGAGAGGAAGGGAGAGGGGAGCAGGGGCAGGGAGAGGGGCAGGGAGAGGGGCAGGGAGAGAGAGAGGACAGAGGCAGGGAGAGGGGACAGAGGCAGGGAGAGGGGACAGAGGCAGGGAGAGGGGACAGAGGCAGGGAGAGAGGCAGGGAGAGGGGACAGAGGCAGGGAGAGAGGCAGGGAGAGGGGACAGAGGCAGGGAGAGGGGACAGAGGCAGGGAGAGGGGACAGAGGCAGGGAGAGGGGACAGAGGCAGGGAGAGGGGACAGAGGCAGGGAGAGGGGACAGAGGCAGGGAGAGGGGACAGAGGCAGGGAGAGAGGCAGGGAGAGGGGACAGAGGCAGGGAGAGAGGCAGGGAGAGGGGACAGAGGCAGGGAGAGAGGCAGGGAGAGAGGCAGGGAGAGAGGCAGGGAGAGAGGCAGGGAGAGAGGAAGGGAGAGAGGAAGGGAGAGGGGACAGAGGCAGGGAGAGGGGACAGAGGCAGGGAGAGGGGACAGAGGCAGGGAGAGAGGCAGGGAGAGAGGCAGGGAGAGGGGAGAGAGGCAGGGAGAGAGGCAGGGAGAGGGGAGAGAGGCAGGGAGAGGGGAGAGGGGAGAGAGGAAGGGAGAGAGGACAGGTGCAATCACAGCAGAGTCAATATGCAGACATACAATTTGGGCTTGTTCGACAGCAGCCAGCGAGTCGTGACTGACTGGTCCACAAATCACTTGTCATCATAAAACAACTCATTATTTGTAGATCAGTCAGTCACAACTGACCCACAATGCATCAAGGATTTGATGCTCTTGAACAGGGCCGTAGTGTCACTGGGAAGAGGGATACCTTTAAACATCACCACTAGAACTAAATAACAAGAAAAGGTGTGGTCTTCCTCACCAATCATCTCCTTCTGCCAGTCCATCAGTCTCCTCTTCCTGCTCTGCCTCTTTAACATCAGGCTCCTCCCTTCCTACCCCATTAAAAACTACTTCCTTCTTTTGATTGGATGCCACATGGGCAACAGGGGGCGTGGGCTGGCTCAGGACTGGCTGAGGACTGGCAGGGCCAGCGATCCCATTGGTCATCTCTCCTGAGCTCTCCGCGTTGGATGCGGGTGATTTGACCCGAGGGACCACATTTCCCACGACGTCTCTGGAGGGTGAAGGTTCAGGGGTCACCTCAGCCTGGCTGTATCCCGCCACCCCTGCCTCCTCCTGGGCCCGCTGCCACTCGGCATCCAGCCTCTCCTGGTCCTGACGGTACCTCTCCTGCACAACATCACACAAGACAAAACTAGTTAGAGGTAAGCTGTCCAATCAGCATCCTCTCAGAGACTGTGGGTAAGTTTAGCTAAACAGTGCCCAGAAATGGCGCTTTGATCATAACAGGCATGGCCTCCAATGAAAACAGTTCCACACTGAATCACTGAAGTCAAAGAACAGTGATATTTACTCAGTGTGCGTTCCAGGTCTTCCTGACCTGTAGGAGGCGCTCCTGCCATTTCTCGTGTGTGTATGTGAGAGAGAGTCAGTCTTCCTGACCTGTAGGAGGCGCTCCTGCCATTTCTCGTGTGTGTATGTGAGAGAGTCAGTCTTCCTGACCTGTAGGAGGCGCTCCTGCCATTTCTCGTGTGTGTATGTGAGAGAGAGTCAGTCTTCCTGACCTGTAGGGGGGCGCTCCTGCCATTTCTTGTGTGTATGTGAGAGAGAGTCAGTCTTCCTGACCTGTAGGAGGCGCTCCTGCCATTTCTTGTGTGTATGTGAGAGAGAGTCAGTCTTCCTGACCTGTAGGGGGCGCTCCTGCCATTTCTCGTGTGTATGTGAGAGAGAGTCAGTCTTCCTGACCTGTAGGAGGCGCTCCTGCTCCTGCTGCCACTTCTCCTGCCTGCTCCTCTCCTCCTCGGGGTCCCAGGACCAACTGGAGGGGGATGTGCTGAGGGACGGCACCTGGAGCTGGAGGACAACCCAGAATATTACCATTCACACACACCGTCACAACACACACACACACACACACACCGTCACAACACACACACACACACCGTCACAAACACACACACACACACCGTCACAAACACACACACACACACACACACCCCGTCACAACACACACACACCGTCACAACACACACACACACACACACACCGTCACAACACACACACACACCGTCACAACACACACACACACCGTCACAACACACACACACACCGTCACAACACACACACACACCGTCACAACACACACACACACCGTCACAACACACACACACACACCGTCACAAACACACACACACACACACACCGTCACAACACACACACACACACACACCGTCACAACACACACACACACACACACCGTCACAACACACACACACACACACACCGTCACAACACACACACACACACACACACCGTCACAACACACACACACACCGTCACAACACACACACACCGTCACAACACACACACACACACACCCTTAGTGCCACTGTTCCCCCATCTTGTTCCTATGACTTACATCAGATATTGCCGAAGCCGATCCTCCTAACAGAGAGAGGGGGGAGAGAGAGGCGAGAGGAGGGGGGAGAGAGGCGAGAGGAGGGGGAGGGGGGGGGGGGAGAGAGAGTCGTGAGGAGGGGGAGGGGGGGAGCGAGAGGCGAGGGGTGAGCGAGAGGCGAGGGGTGAGCGAGAGGCGAGGGGAGGGTGAGCGAGAGGCGAGAGGAGAGGCGAGAGGCGAGCGAGAGGCGAGGGGCGAGCAAGAGGCGAGGGGCGAGCAAGAGGCGAGGGCGACAGGCTGGGCGAGAGAGAGGCGAGGGGTGAGAGAGGCGAGGGGGGAGAGAGGCGAGAGGAGAGGCGAGGGGGGGGGAGAGAGGGAGAGAGGAGGGGGGGGGGGGGAGGGGGGGAGCGAGAGGCGAGGGGGGGGAGCGAGAGGCGAGGGGTGAGCGAGAGGCGAGGGGCGAGCGAGAGGCGAGGGGCGAGCGAGAGGCGAGGGGCGAGAGAGAGGCGAGGGGCGAGAGAGAGGCGAGGGGAGAGAGAGGCGAGGGGAGAGAGAGGCGAGGGGTGGGCGAGAGGCGAGAGGATGGGCGAGGGGCAAGAGAGAGGCGAGGGGGGTGAGCGAGAGGCGAGCGAGAGGCGAGGGGCGAGCGAGAGGCGAGGGGCGAGCGAGAGGCGAGGGGCGACAGGCGGGCGAGAGAGAGGCGAGGGGTGAGAGAGGCCAGGGGAGAGAGAGGGGGGAGAGAGAGGCCAGGGGAGAGAGAGGCCAGGGGAGAGAGAGGCCAGGGGAGAGAGAGGCCAGGGGAGAGAGAGGCCAGGGGAGAGAGAGAGGCGAGGGGTGGGCGAGGGGGAGGAGAGGAGAGGCGAGGGGGGAGAGAGGCGAGGGGAGAGAGAGGCCAGGGGAGAGAGAGGCCAGGGGAGAGAGAGAGGCCAGGGGGTGAGCGAGAGGCGAGGGGTGGGCGGCGAGGGGCGAGAGGATGGGCGAGGGGCGAGAGAGAGGCGAGGGGTGAGAGAGAGGCGAGGCGAGGGGCGAGAGGATGGGCGAGGGGAGAGAGAGAGGCGAGGGGAGAGAGAGAGGCGAGGGGCGAGAGAGAGGCGAGGGGGCGAGGGAGAGAGGCGAGGGGCGAGCGAGAGGGGAGGGGCGAGCGAGAGGCGAGGGGCGAGCGAGAGGCGAGGGGCGAGAGAGAGAGGCGAGGGGCGAGCGAGAGGCGAGCGAGAGGCGAGGGGCGAGCGAGGGGAGGAGCGAGAGGGAGAGAGAGAGAGGCGAGGGGTGAGCGAGAGGCGAGAGGATGGGCGAGGGGCGAGAGAGGCGAGGGGTGAGCGAGAGGCGAGGGGTGGTGAGCGAGAGGCGAGGGGTGAGCGAGAGGCGAGGGGTGAGCGAGAGGCGAGGGGTGAGCGAGAGGCGAGAGGATGGGCGAGGGGCGAGAGAGAGGCGAGGGGAGAGAGAGGCGAGGGGTGAGCGAGAGGCGAGAGGTGAGCGAGAGAGAGGCGAGGGGTGAGCGAGAGGCGAGGGGTGAGTGAGAGGCGAGAGGATGGGCGAGGGGCGAGAGAGAGGGGTGAGAGAGAGGCGAGGGGGTGAGAGAGAGGCGAGGGGCGAGAGGATGGGCGAGGGGCGAGAGAGGGGGGAGAGAGGGTGCGTTAACAGTCAGCCAATGTGAGAATACATTTCTCCAGCAATTATGTCACCACATTTATTATCATTCTATTTATGAATGAAACAAAGAGCACTGCACACCAAGCACCCAACAGGGCCACCGTACGATCTAAAACCAAGCACCCAACAGGGCCACCGTACGATCTAAAACCAAGCACCCAACAGGGCCACCGTACGATCTAAAACCAAGCACCCAACAGGGCCACCGTACGATCTAAAACCAAGCACCCAACAGGGCCACCGTACGATCTAAAACCAAGCACCCAACAGGGCCACCGTACGATCTAAAACCAAGCACCCAACAGGGCCACCGTACGATCTAAAACCACAGCTCCAAATCAGCTGAGATTCTCCATTCATCGTGGACTCGGATTCACACAGACTTGACTATGTAGTAGTCAAAGAGTCAGAACTGCCTGGGAGAGATGGTCCAGATACTGGAGTGTGTTGTTGCCTCAACTTCAGAGCACTACACACACAAAACACACACAAAAACACACACACACACTTACCACATAGATAGACCATAGAGCTGACTCCTGGTGAGGCTGGGGGGAAAGAGCTGCGTTATGACACTACCAGTAACTAGCTACAGAGTTGGTAACCAGGAGAGGTCACCTTCACAGTAACAGAGCTGGTAACCAGGAGAGGTCACCTTCACAGTAACAGAGCTGGTAACCAGGAGAGGTCACCTTCACAGTAACAGAGCTGGTAACCAGGAGAGGTCACCTTCACAGTAACAGAGCTGGTAACCAGGAGAGGTCACCTTCACAGTAACAGAGCTGGTAACCAGGAGAGGTCACCTTCACAGTAACAGAGCTGGTAACCAGGAGAGAGGTCACCTTCACAGTAACAGAGTTGGTAACCAGGAGAGGTCACCTTCACAGTAACAGAGCTGGTAACCAGGAGAGGTCACCTTCACAGTAACAGAGCTGGTAACCAGGAGAGGTCACCTTCACAGTAACAGAGTTGGTAACCAGGAGAGGTCACCTTCACAGTAACAGAGCTGGTAACCAGGAGAGGTCACCTTTACAGCAACAGAGCTGGTAACCAGGAGAGGTCCTCTTTCCATTCTATATGGACAGCAGAATATCTTTCCTTCTTAATGCGTTTGAGCCAATCAGTTGTGTTGTGACAAGGTAGGGGGGGGGTATACAGAAGATAGCCCTATTTGGTATAAAAGACCAAGTCCATATTATGGCAAGAACAGCTCAAATAAGCAAAGAGAAATTACAGTCCATCATTACTTTAAGACATGAAGGTCAGTCAATACGGAACATTTCAAGAACTTTGAAAGTTTCTTCAAGTGCAGTCGCAAAAACCATCAAGCGCAATGATGAAACTGGCTCTCATGAGGACCGCCACAGGAATGGAAGACCCAGAGTTACCTCTGCTGCAGAGGATAAGTTCATTAGAGTTACCAGCCTCAGAAATTGCAGCCCAAATAAATGCTTCACAGAGTTCAAGTCACAGACACATTAACATCAACTGTTCAGAGGGGACTGTGTGAATCAGGCCTTCATGGTCGAATTGCTGCAAAGAAACCACTACTAAAGGACACCAATAAAAAAAAAAAAAAAAAAAATGACAAACACGAGCAAAGGACATTAGACCAAATTTGAGATTTCTTTGGTTCCAACCGCTGTGTCTTTGTGAGACACGGTGTGGGTGAACGGATGATATCCGCATGTGTATTTCCCACCGTAAAAAGCATGGAGGAGGAGGTGTTATGGTGTGGGGGTGCTTTGCTGGTGACACTGTCAGTGATTTATTTAGAATTCAAGGCACAATTAACCAGCATGGCTACCACAGCATTCTGCAGCGATACGCCATCCCATCTGGTTTGGGCTTAGTGGGACTATCATTTGTTTTTCAACAGGACAATGACCCAACACACCTCCAGGCTGTGTAAGGGCTATTTTACCAAGAAGGAGAGTGATGGAGTGCTGGATCAAATGAACTGGCCTCCACAATCCCCCGACCTCAACCCATTTGAGATGGTTTGGGATGAGTTGGACCGCAGAGTGAAGGAAAAAGCAGCTAACAAGTGCTCAGCATATGTGGGATTTCCTTCAAGACTGTTGGAAAAGCATTCCAGGTGAAGCTGGTTGAGAGAATGCCAAGAGAGTGCAAAGCTGTCATCAAGGCAAAGGGTGGCTATTTGAAGAATCTCAAATTTAAAATCTATTTTGATTTGTTTAGCACTTTTTTGGTTACTACATGATTCCAGATGTGTTATTTCATAGTTTTGATGTCTTCACTATTATTCTACAATGTAGAAAATAGTAAAAATAAAGAAAAACCCTTGAATGAGTAGGTGTTCTAAAACTTTTGACCAGTAGTGTATATGGGCAGCAGAATCTAGGCCAAACATGCGTCACCAGAGTTGAGCCATTTTCAGCTACAAAGCAAATGCAAAGACGGATTGATGACTCTTCTTTAAATGTAAACCAACACAAGCCCCAAGCCAACAACAACACAACTACAAAAGCCTGGCGACAAGACATTAACAACCTTGACTCTTTACCTTTCTGCTTAAAAAACTCTGCTCTCCTTTCCTGGGTTTTCAAAACAATCAGTTCATGTTCTACATGGAGGGAAACAGAGGGAGTGTGAAAGAGAAGCCGAAGTGAGAGACAGTAACAGAGATTCATCCGGGAACTACCAGGAAACTGTAAAACCTTTTCTTCATTTCAAAAAGACACAGCGCCTTCAGAAAGTATTTATACCCCTTGACTTATTCCACATTTTGTTGTGCTTAATTCAAAATGGATTAAATAGATTTCACACACAATACCCCATAATGAGTGTTTAGACATTTTTGCAAATTAATTGAAAAATACAGAAATCTAATTTTCACACCCCTGGGTCAATACATGTTAGAATCACCTTTGGCAGCGATTACAGCTGTGAGTCTTTCTGGGTAAGTCTCTAAGAGCTTTGCACACCTGGATTTTGCAATATTTGCACATTATTATTATTTTTTTAAATTCAAGCTGTGTCAAGTTGGTTGTTGATCATTGCTAGACAGTCATTTTCAATTCATGCCATATATTTTCAAGCTGATTTAAGTCAAAACTGTAACTAAGCCACTCAGGAACATTCAACGTCGTCTTGGTAAGCAACTCCATTGTAGATTTGGCCTTGTGTTGTAGATTATTGTCCTGCTGAAAGGTGAATTAATATCCTAGTCTCTGGTGTAAAGCAGACTGAAGCAGGTTTCCCTCTTGGATTTTGCCTGTGCTTAGCTTCATTCACTTTATTGTTTTATCCTGAAAAACTCCCCAGCCCTTAACGATTACAAGCATACCCATAACATGATGCAGCCACCACTATGCTTGAAAATATGGAGAGTGGTACTCAGTGATTGTTATGTGTCGGATTTGTCCCAAACATAACACCTTTGTATTCAGGACATAAAAGTTCATTATTTTGTCACGTTTTAGAATATTTTTTTATCTTTACAGGCTTCCTTATTTTCACCCTGTAATTTAGGTTTAGTATTGTGGAGTAACTACAATGTTGTTGATCCATCCTCAGCTCTCTCCGATCACAGCCATTAAACTCTGTTTTAAAGTCACCATGGTGAAATCCCTGAGCAGTTTCTTTCCTCTCCGGCAACTGAATTAGGAAGGATGCCTGTATCTTTGTAGTGACTGGGTGTTTTGATACAACAGTTTAATTAATAACTTCACCATGCTCAACGGGATATTCAATGTCTGTTTTTTTTTGTTTTTTTACCATCTACCAATAGGTGCCCTTTTTTGCGAGGCATTGGAAAACCTCCCTGGGCTTTGTGGTTGAATCTGTGTTTGAAATTCCCCGCTTAACTGAGGGACCTTCCAGATAATTCTATGAGTGGGGTACAGAGATGAGGTAGTCATTAAAAAAATAATGTTAAACGCTATTATTGAACACAGTGAGTCCATGCAACTTGTGACTTGTTAAGGAAATTTTTTCTCCTGAACTTATTTAGGCTTGCCATAACAAAAGGGATTGAATACTTATTGACAGAAGTCATTTCAGTGTTTCATTTTTTACTAATTAAAAAAAATCTAAAAACATAATTCCACTTTGACATTATGGGGTATTGTGTGTAGGCCAGTGACATATCTAAATTGTATCAATTAAAAAATTCAGGCTGAAACAAAATGTCGAAAAAGTCAAGGGGTGTGAACACTTTCTGAAGGCACTGTAAAGTCCCAGTCAGTTATAATAATAATAATAATATCCCATTTAGCAGACGCTTTTATCCAAAGCGACTTACAGTCATGTGTGCATACATTGTGTATGGGTGGTCCCGGGGATCGAACCCACTACCTTGGCGTTACAAGCGCCGTGCTCTACCAGCTGAGCTACAGAGGACCACCAGTTAAATTCATTACCTTTCCTTCTGATGGTCATAGGATCGTCACGAACACCACCCTTCATGCTTTTAGATGTCACACACTAGGAGAGGGGGGAAAAAAGATTTGAAAGATACAAAAAAAAAATAGCTTTTATTTTTAAGATATTTGTTTGAAACCCGTTTCCTTCATCACTCAATTATGTCAGTAATGAGTTAGAGACGTCAATACTGATCATATGGACAAAGTGACACACGTTGACCTCTTGTCCGTTGAGCTGGGCCGGTTTCACCCTCGTCGCTGTGGATATTACGGCGTCTCTGCTGGCATCAGGTCGACCTATAAGTGTCGGAGCTCCACTGGTCAGATCGATGATCTTATGGGAAGGAAGGCCGCTGCTCCAGTCTGTCAAACCACAAAACACGGTCCAGAAAAGATTTAGAAAACATTGATTAACAAAAATCAGTAGGCTAAATGTTGATCCTCGATCACGATCAGTAGGCCGGGAGATCGATTAGCAATAGCTAATAGCGATTAGCAATAGCTAGATCGTGTGATCCTTGATCACGATCAGTAGCCTAATAGCCACTGTCAAAAAAAAGTCAGGATTCTCTACGGAGTCCTATGACGGACAAACAGTCTATACTTGTAAGGTTCATTAAACGTGTGTAGGACAGAGACACTCCTTTCCCAGTTATGGAGCCGTAGAACCTAACCAACATGAATTGCTTTGATAAAAGACAGTTTCCTAAACAAAATAGAGGAACATCGAAGCACATTTAAAAACATTTAGAACAGTACTTCCTATCCCTCGCCTCAGGGACCAATAGAACAGTACTTCCTATCCCTCGCCTCAGGGACCAATAGAACAGTACTTCCTATCCCTCGCCTCAGGGACCAATAGAACCGTACTTCCTATCCCTCGCCTCAGGGACCAATAGAACAGTACTTCCTATCCCTCGCCTCAGGGACCAATAGAACAGTACTTCCTATCCCTCGCCTCAGGGACCAATAGAACAGTACTTCCTATCCCTCGCCTCAGGGACCAATAGAACAGTACTTCCTATCCCTCGCCTCAGGGACCAATAGAACAGTACTTCCTAAACCTCGCCTCAGGGACCAATAGAACAGTACTTCCTATCCCTCGCCTCAGGGACCAATAGAACAGTACTTCCTATCCCTCGCCTCAGGGACCAATAGAACAGTACTTCTCATCCCTCGCCTCAGGGACCACAAGACGGTTCACATGCGACCCGTTTCAGGAAGCTAGGCATATGTCGCCCGTCACTACTCCACAGGAGAGCCATTTGAACGTAAACCATTTTTTAAAAAATCAAAATGCGGTTTTTGGCAGAAAAGCCTTCTGAAATATGTGAACTTACGTGTACCTTAATAACAAACGTGTATGCCATCTGTAATTACAGATAAAAGTGTTAAATTACGAGCCTAGATGGTTTAGCCACGGAAAAAGACAGGAACCTTCCTGTTACGTGAATTATTTAAACAAACTATTTCAGTGTCTCTGTGCGTCTCCCAAAAGGTTGTAAGTATTTTGGGATTTAAGTAACGGCCAGAGTCCCGGTCTGCATAGTCAGAGATATTTATTCATTGAGAATTCTGCCATTACAATTTCAGAGTCCATCTTTTATACTCATACGTCATACAAAAAAATCCCTCCCCTCTGTAGGCGGGCTGTAGTTTTCCACTAAAACTGCTCTCCTGACCATCAGTTCACACACACACACACACACACTTTCTTATCATAGCCTACTCCCAGCATTCCTTAGTTATCGCCGTCCTCCAATATCCTGCACCATGTTTCATACTCCTTAAAAAGCCTATCAGTCTCTCCTCCCTAAACTGGGAGGGGCCTTTATCTTGGTTTCCCAGTTGTCTGTAGCCAGTTCTCCTTGTCCTTTGTTGTCTGGCCTAACTCTTACTCACGTTGCTAAATAGTAGCTCAATGTCATAGTCTTTACTGGTCCTACACTCACACATTTCTAACACATTATACACAGTTTCAGGGTGTAATAATTAGTCATTAATAATAATAATTATATCACTTCCCACTAGCCTTGATTGGCTGAGATAACGGATGGGCAGGACATGCCGAGAAAGGAGTTCAGATTTGTCTGCCATGTAGCATCCTGTCTATAACATAAAGCTGCTCAGTATGTGGAGATAATCCTTGCTTTTTTTTTTTTTTTTTAAGAGATCATGGAGAACTGCAAAAGTGTTGCTCTGAAAATTACTGCCCTGAATTCAGCCGCCGATAACGACGAAGATCATTGGGGAAAAAGTTGGGACTACTTTCCGTAGGACGATCGTGCCATGTTGACTGACTCTGAAAATGAAATCAGACGGTGAGGAAATCTCTGGATTTAGGTCAAAACATTAATTGAACCGGACGTTGTAGAGTCTTGGTGAGGAAGAAACGGTGATCAACAGATCAATAGAATCAACACCGAAAGAAGTTGACCGAGTTTTGAAAATCAGTGGAATGATAAGCTAAGGAGAAAATTCTGCCGTTTGATTGCAAATGGAGGGGGAGTCGAAGAGAGACCATGGAAGGCTGTTGTATAAAACACCGGATCACTTCTTCAAACTAAAAAAGGCAACCATGGCATCCGTGACAGAGGGAGAAGTGTTCATCCATGCATACAGACCATTACTTTTTCCAACATTTTGTTACATTAAAGCTTTATTCTAAAATGGATTAAATAATGTTTCCCCTCATCAATCTACACACACTCCATAATGACAAAGCGAAAACTTTAGAACTGTTTGGAAATCTCTCATATATATGCTGGTTCTAATCCCCGAGCCGACTAGGTGAAACAATCTGTCGATGTGCCCTTGAGCAAGGCACTTAACCCTAATTGCTCCTGTAAGTCGCTTTTTTTAAATATATATACAGTGAGGAGAACAAGTATTTGATACCCTGCCGATTTTGCAGGTTTTCCTACTTACAAACCATGTAGAGGTCTGTAATTTTTATCAAAGGTATACTTCAACTGTGAGACAGAATCTTAAACAAAAATCCAGAAAATCACATTGTATGATTTAAGTAATTAATTTGCATTTTATTGCATGACATAAGTATTTGATACATCAGAAAAGCAGAACTTAATATTTGGTACAGAAACCTTTGTTTGCAATTACAGAGATCATACGTTTCCTGTAGGTCTTGACCAGGTTTGCACACACTGCAGCAGGGATTTTGGCCCACTCCTCCATACAGACCTTCTCCAGATCCTTCAGGTTTCGGGGCTGTCGCTGGGCAATACGGACTTTCAGCTCCCTCCAAAGATTTTCTATTGGGTTCAGGTCTGGAGACTGACTAGGCCACTCCAGGACCTTGAGATGCTTCTTACGGATCCACTCCTTAGTTGCCCTGGCTGTGTGTTTTGGGTCGTTGTCATGCTGGAAGACCCAGCCACGACCCATCTTCAATGCTCTTACTGAGGAAAGGAGGTTGTTGGCCAAGATCTCGCGATACATGGCCCCATCCATCCTCCCCTCAATACGGTGCAGTCGTCCTGTCCCCTTTGCAGAAAAGCATCCCCAAAGAATGATGGTTCCACCTCCATGCTTGGGATGGTGTTCTTGGGGTTGTACTCATCCTTCTTCTTCCTCCAAACACGGCGAGTGGAGTTTAGACCAAAAAGCTCTATTTTTGTCTCATCAGACCACATGACCTTCTCCCATTCCTCCTCTGGATCATCCAGATGGTCATTGGCAAACTTCAGACGGGCCTGGACATGCGCTGGCTTGAGCAGGGGGACCTTGCGTGCGCTGCAGGATTTTAATCCATGACGTCGTAGTGTGTTACTATTGGTTTTCTTTGAGACTGTGGTCCCAGCTCTCTTCAGGTCATTGACCAGGTCCTGCCGTGTAGTTCTGGGCTGATCCCTTACCTTCCTCATGATCATTGATGCCCCACGAGGTGAGATCTTGCATGGAGCCCCAGACCGAGGGTGATTGACCGTCATCTTGAACTTCTTCCATTTTCTAATAATTGCACCAACAGTTGTTGCCTTCTCACCAAGCTGCTTGCCTATTGTCCTGTAGCCCATCCCAGCCTTTGTGCAGGTCTACAATTTTATCCCTGATGTCCTTGCACAACTCTCTGGTCTTGGCCATTGTGGAGAGGTTGGAGTCTGTTTGATTGAGTGTGTGGACAGGTGTCTTTTATACAGGTAACGAGTTCAAACAGGTGCAGTTAATGGAGAACAGGAGGGCTTCTTAAAGAAAAACTAACAGGTCTGTGAGAGCTGGAATTCTTACTGGTTGGTAGGTGATCAAATACTTATGTCATGCAATAAAATGCAAATTAATTACTTAAAAATCATACAATGTGATTTTCTGGATTTTTGTTTTAGATTCCGTCTCTCACAGTTGAAGTGTACCTATGATAAAAATTACAGACCTTTACATGCTTTGTAAGTAGGAAAACCTGCAGAGTATCAAATACTTGTTCTCCCCACTGTATGTATGTATGTATGTATGTATGTATGTATACACACACCTTATTTACATAAGTATTCAGACACTTTGCTCGTTACACTCAATTGAGATCAGGTAAAAATAATAAAAAATAATAAAAAAAGGTGCATCCTGTTTCCATTGATCATCCTTGAGATGTTTCTACAACTTGATTGCAGTCCACCTGTGGTAAATTCAACTGATTGGACATGATTTGGAAAGGCACACACTTGACAGTGCATGTCAGAGCAAAAACCAAGCCATGAGGTCGAAGGAATTGTCCATCAAGCTCCGAGAAAGGATTGTTTCGAGGCACAGATCTGGGGAAGGGTACCAAAAAATGTCTGCAGCATTGAAGGTCCCCAAGAACACAGTGGCCTCCATCATTCTTAAAATGGAAGAAGTTTGGAACCACCAAGACTCTTCCTAGAGCTGGCCGCCCGGCCAAACTGAGCAATCGGGGGAGAAGGGCCTTGGTCAGGGAGGTGACCAAGAACCCGATGGTCACTGACAGAGCTCCTCTGTGGAGATGGGAGAACCTTGCAGAAGGACAACCATCTCTGCAGCACTCCACCAAATCAGGCCTTTATGGTAGAGTGGCCAGACAGAAGCCACTCAGTTAAAGGCACATGACAGACCGCTTGGAGTTTGCCAAAAGGCACCTAAGACTCTCAGACTATGAGAAACAAGATTTTCTGGTCTGATGAAACCAAGATTGAACTCTTTGGCCTTAATGCTAAGCGTCACGTCTGGAGGAAACCTGGTACCATCCCTACGGTGAAGCATGGTGGTGGCAGCATCATGCTGTGGGGATGTTTTTCAGCGGCAGGGACGGGGAGACTAGTCAGGATCGAGGAAAAGATGAACGGCGCAAAGTACAGAGAGTTCCTTAATGAAAACCTGCTCCAGAGCGCTCAGGACATCAGACTGGGGTGAAGGTTCACCTTCCAACAGGACAACGACCCTAAGAACACAGCCAAGACAACGCAGGAGAGGCTTCGGGACAAGTCTCTGAATGTCCTTGAGTGGCCCAGCCAGAGCCCGGACTTGAACCCAATCGAACATCTCTGGAGAAACCTGAAAATAGCAGTGCAGCGACGCTCTCCATTCAAACTGACAGAGCTTGAGAGGATCTGCAGAGAAGAATGGGAGAAACTCCCCAAATACAGGTGTGCCAAGCTTGTAGCGTCATACCCAAGAAGACTTGAGGCTGTAATCGCTGCCAAAGGTGCTTCAACAAAGTACTGAGTAAAGGGTCTGAATACTTATGTAAATATATTTTTAAAAACCTGTTTTTGCTTTGTCATTATGGGGTATTGTGTGTAGATTGATGACATTTTTTTTTTTTTTAATCAATTTTAGAATAAGGCTGTAACGTAACAAAATGTGGAAAAAGTCAAGGGGGTCTGAATATTTTCTGAATGCACGGGGTAAGCTAGCAAAATTCAGATAACTTTTCTAATTTTGACATGAAAGTCGTTTTCATTGCAAGTCAAAGCGTACTGTTAGCTAGCTAAGCACGAGGACTTGCAGCGAGTTGTGAACTTCATCAACAACTATAGAGAGGATAATGCAATAGTATTACCAGGACGCCACCCAGGACGCCACCCGGGACGCCACCCGGGACGCCACCCGGGACGCCACCCGGGACGCCACCCGGGACGCCACCCGGGACGCCACCCAGGACGCCACCCAGGACGCCACCCAGGACGCCACCCGGGAACCCAACCAGGACGCCACCCAGGACCCAACCCAGGACCCAACCCAGGACCCCACCCAGGACCCCACCCAGGACCCCACCCAGGACGCCACCCAGGACCCCACCCAGGACCCCACCCAGGACCCCACCCAGGACCCCAACCAGGACCCCACCCAGGACCCCACCCAGGACCCCACCCAGGACCCCAACCAGGACGCCACCCAGGACGCCACCCAGGACCCCACCCCCCACCCAGGACCCCACCCAGGACCCCACCCAGGACGCCACCCAGGACGCCACCCGGGACGCCACCCGGGACGCCACCCAGGACACTAACCCTTTGGTGGAAAGCTGCTGCCATCTCATGTGACAGAAGCAGCGGAGCGGCGTCTCTACAAGGAATCGATTATGCTTTACATACCAAGTGTTGTCAACACCTTTTGATTATTTTATTTCACCTCCAACATGATTGGCACTACTTTTATTGATCTCACATTATTTGTGTATTTTTCCCAGAGGTACGTGCAGTTGGGCCGTCTTCCTTCAGGAATCTGTGGAGAAAATGGCTGCCCCACATGGTTGGACTGGAGCCTGGCGTTGTCGTCGCCAAGCAGCGTTCGGACTCAGTTGGGACCAGGTTTCAGCTGCTGTGCAACGCTGACGTCCTTCCTCCCAGAGATGGTCTGCATGTCCAAGCACCAGCTGGACTGGACACAACTAGACCAAACTGATATTTTTGAGAAGATTAGGGAGTTTTGCGACGAAGTCAAAAGGCAGGACAGAAACAGGCCCTCCGAATATAGATTCCCTTGTTCGTGCGTGGAGCGGACGGACCAGTTCATCACTGGGGGGGCGAGTTCCCAGTCATCCGGACTATCTGCAGTGACTCTCTCCTAACACAGCCACACGTTGCTGCTACTATTTTATTTTTGTGTCCTGCTGCTCAGCCACTTTACCCCTGATTGTAGACATAAAACTACCTGATCTATCACCAGTATCAACGCTATGGTTATTGATATTGTTCTTGTACATACTGTATATGTTCTCTCTACTGGCATTGACACTTGACACTTTCTATTTGTAATATTGCTACTAATGAAAATATGCAATTCATAATTTCACTGTACTGTTTACACCTTCTGCAGCGACCCCATCCACTTCACTAGATGTTGCTGGAGGTGGTTACAGTATTTATTTCACATGACCCATCAATTTAGACAAGTGTGTCATCATCATCTAATCATTAATTAAATATTAATCCAACATTTATCTGGACACTTTCTACTTCTATGTAAATAGTAACCATTTCACTGGTTTCCACCTTCTGTATGCTGTGCATGTGACAAATACACACTATATGAAATACAAAATCAGTATCCGGGACGGTAATGTGAAGAACAACACCAAAGTCAGATTAGGATGGAGGCCAAGGACTAGATTATTATTGGCTACTACTTTTAGTCTTGACATCTTTGGTTGTTTACAACACTACCTTACTCACTCTGTTTAGCACATGGCCTCGCATGTGACTCCTTAAAGAGATGGGAGGGGCTAAGGCTTAAGAGGGTGTGAACGATGCTGAATGGGTGTAGACAAAGAACAGCTCTCCAGTAGGTGTACCAAAATATTCAAGGGCCATTTTCTCAAAAGTGGGGTTACAAGTTTATCATCTTTCAAAGCAGAATTACTTTCCCCTTTGTTCCTCAACTGTAGTGTATGATATACATTTTCTAGCTCTGAGTCTATACTTTTATCCAATGTAAAAACAACTAATTTAAAATTTTGCTACATAAAACGTAATAGAGGCGGTCAGTCATTTGTTTTAACCCTGAATTGGCACACCTGATCCAATTAGTCAAGGGCTTGGTGACAGCTGACTAAATCAAATCAGGTGTGTCAGATTAGGGCTACAACAGCTGGTAACCTGAGGAAAGGGATGGGAAACCCTGCTATAGTGGTAGATGAGGGACACAGAGACAACACACTACCACGTCCTCTGAGGGACAGACAAGACACTACAGGGAGAGTTGAGGGACAAACAGAACAGACGGGGACACTACAGGAAGGCAAGCGGGTGAGGGACAAACCGAGCTCCCAGCAGGTCAGGCGGAAGGGGGCGGAGTCTCTTTCGCTCACCGTTGTTACCATAGCGCTGTACGTCCATGGTGAGACTGCCCTTCTGCAGGGCAGAGGTCATGGTGCCCTTCCACTGGTCGTGGCTCATCTCTGCCACCCTGTGCCCGCCAACAGACACTATCTCATCACCCGCACGCAGCTGGCCCAACTCTGCAGGACTGCCTGCAGGGGGGAGGAGAGAGGGGAGGCTTTCACCTTGTTGAGGCCTTTGTACAGTTGGTTGCCAAAAACACAAGGCTGATTAGATTGGAATGTAAACCATCCTAACCGCAGCATTAACATACTGTACAGGTCATAGGCTGTTCGAGAGATAAGAGGAAAGAGATGTGTTACAGGACAGTAGTAGAGAGCAGAGAGAGAGATGAGTTACAGGCCAGTAGCAGAGAGCAGAGAGAGAGATGAGTTACAGGCCAGTAGTAGAGAGCAGAGAGAGAGAGAGATGAGTTACAGGACAGTAGTAGAGAGCAGAGAGAGAGATGAGTTACAGGCCAGTAGAAGAGAGCAGAGAGAGAGAGATGAGTTACAGGACAGTAGAAGAGAGCAGAGAGAGAGAGATGAGTTACAGGACAGTAGAAGAGAGCGAGATGAGTTACAGGCCAGTAGTAGTGAGCGAGATGAGTTACAGGCCAGTAGAAGAGAGCAGAGAGAGAGATGAGTTACAGGCCAGTAGAAGAGAGCAGAGAGAGAGATGAGTTACAGGCCAGTAGAAGAGAGCAGAGAGAGAGATGAGTTACAGGCCAGTAGAAGAGAGCAGAGCAGAGCCAGCCCCAGCCAGAGAGATGAGTTACAGGCCAGTAGAAGAGAGCAGAGAGAGAGATGAGTTACAGGCCAGTAGAAGAGAGCAGAGAGAGATGAGTTACAGGCCAGTAGAAGAGAGCAGAGAGAGAGATGAGTTACAGGCCAGTAGAAGAGAGCAGAGAGAGAGATGAGTTACAGGCCAGTAGAAGAGAGCAGAGAGAGAGATGAGTTACAGGGCAGTAGAAGAGAGCAGAGAGAGAGATGAGTTACAGGGCAGTAGAAGAGAGCAGAGAGAGAGATGAGTTACAGGCCAGTAGAAGAGAGCAGAGAGAGAGATGAGTTACAGGCCAGTAGTAGAGAGCAGAGAGAGAGATGAGTTACAGGCCAGTAGTAGAGAGAGCAGAGAGAGAGATGAGTTACAGGCCAGTAGTAGAGAGCAGAGAGAGAGATGAGTTACAGGCCAGTAGAAGAGAGCAGAGAGAGAGATGAGTTACAGGCCAGTAGAAGAGAGCAGAGAGAGAGAGATGAGTTACAGGCCAGTAGAAGAGAGCAGAGATGAGTTACAGGACAGTAGTAGAGAGCAGAGAGAGAGATGAGTTACAGGCCAGTAGAAGAGAGCAGAGAGAGAGAGAGATGAGTTACAGGCCAGTAGAAGAGAGCAGAGAGAGAGAGAGTTGAGTTACAGGCCAGTAGAAGAGAGCAGAGAGAGAGATGAGTTACAGGCCAGTAGAAGAGAGCAGAGAGAGAGATGAGTTACAGGCCAGTAGAAGAGAGCAGAGAGAGAGATGAGTTACAGGCCAGTAGAAGAGAGCAGAGAGAGAGATGAGTTACAGGCCAGTAGAAGAGAGCAGAGAGAGAGATGAGTTACAGGCCAGTAGAAGAGAGCAGAGAGAGAGATGAGTTACAGGCCAGTAGAAGAGAGCAGAGAGAGAGATGAGTTACAGGCCAGTAGAAGAGAGCAGAGAGAGAGATGAGTTACAGGCCAGTAGAAGAGAGCAGAGAGAGAGAGATGAGTTACAGGCCAGTAGAAGAGAGCAGAGAGAGAGAGATGAGTTACAGGCCAGTAGAAGAGAGCAGAGAGAGAGAGATGAGTTACAGGCCAGTAGAAGAGAGCAGAGAGAGAGAGATGAGTTACAGGCCAGTAGAAGAGAGCAGAGAGAGAGAGATGAGTTACAGGCCAGTAGAAGAGAGCAGAGAGAGAGATGAGTTACAGGACAGTAGAAGAGAGCAGAGAGAGAGATGAGTTACAGGACAGTAGAAGAGAGCAGAGAGAGAGATGAGTTACAGGCCAGTAGTAGAGAGCAGAGAGAGAGATGAGTTACAGGCCAGTAGTAGAGAGCAGAGAGAGAGATGAGTTACAGGACAGTAGAAGAGAGCAGAGAGAGAGAGATGAGTTACAGGACAGTAGTAGAGAGCAGAGAGAGAGAGAGAGATGAGTTACAGGACAGTAGTAGAGAGCAGAGAGAGAGAGAGAGTTGAGTTACAGGCCAGTAGAAGAGAGCAGAGAAGAGAGATGAGTTACAGGTCAGTAGAAGAGAGCAGAGAGAGAGAGAGATGAGTTACAGGCCAGTAGAAGAGAGCAGAGAGAGAGATGAGTTACAGGCCAGTAGAAGAGAGCAGAGAGAGAGATGAGTTACAGGCCAGTAGAAGAGAGCAGAGAGAGAGATGAGTTACAGGCCAGTAGAAGAGAGCAGAGAGAGAGAGAGAGATGAGTTACAGGACAGTAGAAGAGAGCAGAGAGAGAGATGAGTTACAGGCCAGTAGAAGAGAGCAGAGAGAGAGATGAGTTACAGGACAGTAGAAGAGAGCAGAGAGAGAGATGAGTTACAGGACAGTAGAAGAGAGCAGAGAGAGAGATGAGTTACAGGCCAGTAGTAGAGAGCAGAGAGAGAGATGAGTTACAGGCCAGTAGTAGAGAGCAGAGAGAGAGATGAGTTACAGGACAGTAGAAGAGAGCAGAGAGAGAGATGAGTTACAGGACAGTAGTAGAGAGCAGAGAGAGAGAGAGAGATGAGTTACAGGACAGTAGTAGAGAGCAGAGAGAGAGAGAGAGTTGAGTTACAGGCCAGTAGAAGAGAGCAGAGAGAGAGAGATTAGTTACAGGTCAGTAGAAGAGAGCAGAGAGAGAGAGAGATGAGTTACAGGCCAGTAGAAGAGAGCAGAGAGAGAGATGAGTTACAGGCCAGTAGAAGAGAGCAGAGAGAGAGATGAGTTACAGGCCAGTAGAAGAGAGCAGAGAGAGAGATGAGTTACAGGCCAGTAGAAGAGAGAGCAGAGAGAGAGAGAGATGAGTTACAGGGCAGTAGAAGAGAGCAGAGAAAGAGATGAGTTACAGGCCAGTAGAAGAGAGCAGAGAGAGAGATGAGTTACAGGCCAGTAGAAGAGAGCAGAGAGAGAGATGAGTTACAGGACAGTAGTAGAGAGCAGAGAGAGAGATGAGTTACAGGCCAGTAGTAGAGAGCAGAGAGAGAGATGAGTTACAGGCCAGTAGTAGAGAGCAGAGAGAGAGATGAGTTACAGGCCAGTAGAAGAGAGCAGAGAGAGATGAGTTACAGGCCAGTAGAAGAGAGCAGAGAGAGAGAGATGAGTTACAGGACAGTAGTAGAGAGCAGAGAGAGAGAGATGAGTTACAGGTCAGTAGAAGAGAGCAGAGAGAGCGCGATGAGTTACAGGTCAGTAGAAGAGAGCAGAGAGAGAGATGAGTTACAGGACAGTAGGAGAGAGCAGAGAGAGAGAGATGAGTTACAGGTCAGTAGAAGAGAGCAGAGAGAGAGAGATGAGTTACAGGACAGTAGCAGAGAGCAGAGAGAGAGAGATGAGTTACAGGTCAGTAGAAGAGAGCAGAGAGAGAGAGATGAGTTACAGGCCAGTAGAAGAGAGCAGAGAGAGAGAGAGATGAGTTACAGGCCAGTAGAAGAGAGCAGAGAGAGAGAGAGATGAGTTACAGGCCAGTAGCAGAGAGCAGAGAGAGAGAGATGAGTTACAGGCCAGTAGAAGAGAGCAGAGAGAGAGAGAGAGATGAGTTACAGGCCAGTAGCAGAGAGCAGAGAGAGAGAGATGAGTTACAGGACAGTAGAAGAGAGCAGAGAGAGAGAGATGAGTTACAGGCCAGTAGAAGAGAGCAGAGAGAGAGAGAGAGATGAGTTACAGGCCAGTAGCAGAGAGCAGAGAGAGAGAGATGAGTTACAGGCCAGTAGAAGAGAGAGAGAGAGAGATGAGTTACAGGCCAGTAGAAGATAGTATTTCCAGTCACACCTGACTAACCCAGAGGAACAGTATAAGGTTGTAGTTCTCCTGACCATAGATATCCACTCTGGTTCTGACTAGGTCTCTGTTGCAGGGTAAGTCACAGCTCTGTTTAAACATTGATGAATATCTCCCTATACTGTAGGCAACGGACATTGGTGGAACAACCAGTATGGACATTACTAATGACCCAGCCAGGTCAATTCAAAGTCTCTAGTACCAAGACACCTTCACAGACTAAAACGTATAATAATATAATAATAATAATAATATGCCATTTAGCAGACGCTTTTATCCAAAGCGATTTACAGTCATGCGTGCATACATTTTTACGTATGGGTGGTCCCGGGGATCGAACCCACTACCCTGGCGTTACAAGCGCCGTGCTCTACCAGCTGAGCTACAGAGGACCACTTATCTCAAACGATAAATATTCAGCTGTTTGGTCAAACTTCATCCATTACTTAGTTGCTACATTTATTTTGGAATCTTACCTACTTTGGTAAAGTTCTTACTTGATTACAACCAAAAGGACCAAGGTGGTGAAACACAGAACACATGACATACGTGTCCCCGTCCATCCCAGAAGGAGCGGTGTTCTTACCTGGTTGGATGCCTCCGACTCGCACTCCTGCTGAGTCCCAGTGAGTGTTGAAACCAAAGTCTGGTCGACCGTTCAGCTTCAAGGTAAGACTCACTCTGTCACTGTGACGTACCTGAGAGCGAGACAGCGAGACACAAGGTGAAGGTGACACCTGGTGAAGGTGACACCGATTCGATGTCCCACGTTTCCTGACAGAAACCAGAGACCCCCCCCCCCCCCCCCACCCTCTGACACGCAGCAGCACACAGGGTTGTTTACTGAACCCCTTATTTTACCAGGTTAGTTGACTGAGAACACGTTCTCATTTACAGCAACGACCTGGGGAATAGTTACAGGGGAGAGGAGGGGGGGGGGATGAATGAGCCAATTGGAAGCTGGGGATGATTAGGTGGCCATGAGGTTCTGATTGGACGTTTAGTCAGGACACCGGGGTTAACACCCCTACTCTTACGATAAGCGCCATGGGATCTTTAGTGACCACAGAGAGTCAGGTCACCCGTTTAACGTCCCATCCTAACACTGCCCTGGGCATTGGGATACATATATTTTTTAGACCAGAAGAAAGGATGCAGCAGCGGTATGCAGTGGGATGCAGCAGCAGTGGTATGCAGGGTGGTATGCAGCAGTGGTATGCAGGGTGGTATGCAGTGGTATGCAGCAGCAGTGGTATGCAGGGTGGTGCAGCAGCAGTGGTATGCAGGGTGGTATGCAGGGTGGTATGCAGTGGTATGCAGGGTGGTATGCAGGGTGGTATGCAGCAGTGGTATGCAGGGGGGTATGCAGGCAGTGGTATGCAGGGTGGTATGCAGGTGGTGCAGCAGCAGTGGTATGCAGTGGTATGCAGGTGGTGCAGTGGTATGCAGGGTGGTATGCAGGGTGGTATGCAGGGTGGTATGCAGCAGTGGTATGCAGGGTGGTATGCAGGGTGGTATGCAGCAGTGGTATGCAGGGTGGTATGCAGGGTGGTATGCAGGGTGGTATGCAGCAGTAGTGGGATGCAGGGTGGTATGCAGCAGCAGTGGTATGCAGCAGTGGTATGCAGGGTGGTATACAGGGTGGTATGCAGCAGTGGTATGCAGGGTGGTATGCAGGGTGGTATGCAGGGTGGTATGCAGGGTGGTATGCAGGGTGGTATGCAGCAGTGGTATGCAGGGTGGTATGCAGGGTGGTATGCAGTGGGATGCAGCAGTAGTGGGATGCAGGGTGGTATGCAGTGGGATGCAGCAGCAGTGGGATGCAGGGTGGTATGCAGTGGGATGCAGGGTGGTATGCAGCAGCAGTGGTATGCAGCAGTGGGATGCAGCAGCAGTGGTATGCAGGGTGGTATGCAGTGGGATGCAGGGTGGTATGCAGGGTGGTATGCAGCAGCAGTGGTATGCAGCAGTAGTGGGATGCAGCAGTAGTGGGATGCAGGGTGGTATGCAGTGGGATGCAGCAGTAGTGGTATGCAGTGGGATGCAGCAGTAGTGGTATGCAGGGTGGTATGCAGCAGCAGTGGTATGCAGGGTGGTATGCAGCAGTGGTATGCAGGGTGGTATGCAGGGTGGTATGCAGCAGCAGTGGTATGCAGGGTGGTATGCAGTGGGATGCAGCAGTAGTGGTATGCAGGGTGGTATGCAGGGTGGATGCAGTGGGATGCAGGGTGGTATGCAGTGGGATGCAGGGTGGTATGCAGGGTGGTATGCAGTGGGATGCAGGGTGGTATGCAGTGGGATGCAGGGTGGTATGCAGTGGGATGCAGCAGGGTGGTATGCAGTGGTATGCAGGGTGGTATGCAGTGGGATGCAGGGTGGTATGCAGGGTGGGATGCAGGGTGGTATGCAGTGGGATGCAGCAGTAGTGGTATGCAGTGGGATGCAGCAGGGTGGTATGCAGTGGGATGCAGCAGCAGTGGGATGCAGGGTGGTATGCAGTGGGATGCAGCAGTAGTGGGATGCAGGTGGTATGCAGTGGGATGCAGGGTGGTATGCAGTGGGATGCAGGGTGGTATGCAGGGTATGCAGCAGCAGGGTGGATGCAGCAGGGTGGGATGCAGGGTGGTATGCAGGGTGGGATGCAGGGTGGTATGCAGGGTGGTATGCATGCAGTAGTGGGATGCAGGGTGGGATGCAGCAGCAGTGGGATGCAGGGTGGTATGCAGGGTGGTATGCAGTGGGATGCAGGGTGGTATGCAGGGTGGTATGCAGCAGTGGGATGCAGCAGTAGTGGGATGCAGGGTGGTATGCAGTGGGATGCAGCAGCAGTGGGATGCAGGGTGGTATGCAGCAGTGGGATGCAGCAGTAGTGGGATGCAGGGTGGTATGCAGTGGGATGCAGGGTGGTATGCAGTGGGATGCAGCAGTAGTGGGATGCAGGGTGGTATGCAGTGGGATGCAGCAGTAGTGGTATGCAGTGGGATGCAGCAGCAGTGGTATGCAGGGTGGTATGCAGCAGTAGGTAGTGGTATGCAGGGTGGTATGCAGCAGTAGTGGGATGCAGTGGTATGCAGGGTGGTATGCAGCAGTAGTGGGATGCAGGGTGGTATGCAGGGTGGGATGCAGGGTGGTATGCAGTGGGATGCAGCAGTAGTGGGATGCAGGGTGGTATGCAGTGGGATGCAGCAGCAGTGGGATGCAGGGTGAGCAGCTTAACATCCAGTCAGTCAGTCACACGGAAAAAAAAACATGGCCGACACACACTCACTGGGCCCTCACGAGGACAGGTAAAAGTCCTAATATTGAGGAGGAGTGCCAAGATGGCTGCGCAATGGCTGCAATACAGCAGCTAAAATGGCTTCAATACAGCAGCTAAAATGGCTTCAATACAGCACCTAAATCAGTCAGCCAGGATTTGTACACATCATGGGGTAAACCTCCGGGCCCGACAGGTTAAACTCCGGGCCCCAACTATGACAGCCCAGTTATGGCTGATGTGTCTCTCAAGGTAAAGACCGTTGCGCTCACCTGCGCAGAGCCATTCTGTGTGACTGAGACGGCGAGGCTGGGCAGGAGAGGAGGGGGTAAGGGTCCCTCCCGGCTGGGTTTGGGGCGGGTGGCGGGTCCAGGCCCCACTCTGGCGTTCAGGATGGAGGGCTGGGTCTGACTCGCACCCTCCTCCTTTACTTCCTGGTTCACACTGCTCCGATTGGCTGGGGCCCGGGGCCGCGCCCCGACAGCGACCTCCGAGATGGTGACCATTTTCTGCGGGCGTGAGGGAGCCGTCTTGGTGGGGAGCAGGGAAGCGTTTCTGTCTCCGTTCAGCGTAGAGTTCTCCAACTGTAGATACTAGAAGACAAGAGTCAAAGGTCATCAGAGCGGAGAGACAGAAGTCTCTACTGTGTGTTACATTGACGTCAACAGGTGAAATATCATTCCTTTAAAAAAAAAACTAGCAATTCAGATTGTCAACCACCGTTTGACAGGGTGGGAGGGAGTGAAGGAGGGCAGTGACATGGAGTCTGTTGTCAGTGTGAAGGCTGAGGCTGCGGCCCAAACAGCACCCTACAAAGTGCACTACTTTGGACCAGAACAATATGGAACCTGATAAAAAAGTAGTGCACTAAGAATTAAATATGTTTTATTGTCTCAAACACCTGATTAGGTGCAGTGTAATGTGTTGTTTTACAGGGTCAGCCATAGTAGTATGATAGGTCCAGTGTAATGTGTTGTTTTACAGGGTCAGCCATAGTAGTATGATAGGTCCAGTGTAATGTGTTGTTTTACAGGGTCAGCCATAGTAGTATGATAGGTGCAGTGTAATGTGTTGTTTTACAGGGTCAGCCATAGTAGTATGATAGGTGCAGTGTGATGTGTTGTTTTACAGGGTCAGCCATAGTAGTATGATAGGTCCAGTGTAATGTGTTGTTTTACAGGGTCAGCCATAGTAGTATGATAGGTGCAGTGTAATGTGTTGTTTTACAGGGTCAGCCATAGTAGTATGATAGGTCCAGTGTAATGTGTTGTTTTACAGGGTCAGCCATAGTAGTATGGCGCCCCCTGGAGTAAATCAGGGTTAAGTGCCTTGCTCAAGGGCACAGACAGATTTTTCACCTTGTCTGCTCGGCTATTTGAACCAGCGACCTTTGGGTTACTGGCCCAACGATCTAACCGCTACGCTAGCTGGGCCCAACGATCTAACCGCTACGCTAGCTGGCGCCCTGTATAGGCTGGGCGGTGAGGGAGGCAGCCAGCAGTATCCTGTTATAATACTGCATTATTCATAGGAGATGGAAGAGGATCAGGGAGCACATGGTGACACTTCTCCCCTCTGCCCTCCACATACTACCATGGAGAACTACAAGTACCAACCACAGTACACACTTCTCCCCTCCACATACTACCATGGAGAACTGTGTACCAACCACACACACTTCTCCCCTCTACAAGTATGAAGGTTCACCTTTGAAGTGAGGCCGTATGTGTTGAGGTTCTACAGGGTCAGGCCATAGTACCATGATAGGTACCAGTACCAAGTGTGTTGTTCACAAGGCAGTACTGTTCAGCCATAGTAGACATGAATAGTGTGCAGCCAAACAACATTTACAGTACAGACAGCCATAGTAGTGATGGAGGTCCAGTGTAATGAGAGGGGGGTGGACAGTACAGACAGAGAGATGTGATGGAGGGCTAGAGAGAGAGAGTGGGGGTGGACAGGGTCAGACAGGAGAGATGTGATGATAGGGCCAGAGAGAGAGAGAGGGGGGTGGACAGGGTACAGACAGGAGAGATGTGATAGGCTAGAGAGTAGAGTGTTGTTGGACAGGGTCAGACAGGAGAGATGTGATGGAGGGCAGAGAGAGAGAGAGAGTTTTACACAGTACAGACAGGAGAGAGTGATGAGGGCTAGAGAGAGAGAGTGAGGGGTGTGGACACAGGGTCAGCCAGGAGAGATGTGATGGAGGGCTAGAGAGAGAGAGAGAGTGTTGTTGGACAGGGTCAGACAGGAGAGTATGATGGTGGAGTGTAAGAGAGTTGAGAGACAGGGGTGGACACAGTACAGACATAGTAGTATGTGATGGAGGGCTAGAGAGAGAGAGAGATGTGGGTGGACACAGTACAGACAGGAGAGATGTGAGGAGGGCTAGAGAGAGAGAGTGGGTGGACACAGTACAGACAGGAGAGATGTGATGGAGGGCTATAGGAGAGAGTGTAGAGGTGTTGTTTTACAGTACAGACAGGAGAGATGTGATGAGGGCTAGAGAGAGAGAGAGAGGGGTGGACATAGTACAGACAGGAGAGATGTGATGTGTTGTTTTAGAGAGAGAGAGAGAGGGGTGGACACAGTACAGACAGGAGAGATGTGATGGAGGGCTAGAGAGAGAGAGAGAGGGGGGTGGACACAGTACAGACAGGAGAGAGTGATGATAGGGCCAGAGAGAGAGAGAGAGGGGTTCTACAGGGTCAGACAGGAGTAGATGTGATGGAGGGCAGAGAGAGATGAGAGGGGTTGGACAGGGTCAGACAGGTAGATATGATGGAGGGCCAGAGAGAGTGTTGTTTTACAGGGTCAGTACAGACAGTAGATGTGATGGAGGTCCAGTGAGAGATGTGTTGTTTTACACAGTACAGACAGGAGAGTAGTACTAGAGAGAGAGAGAGGCCCCCCTGGACACAGTACAGACAGGAGAGATGTATGGAGTGAGAGAGAGAGGGGGCACAGACAGACAGGAGAGATGTGATGGAGGGTAGAGAGAGAGAGAGAGGGGTGGACACAGTACAGACAGGAGAGATGTGATGGAGGGCTAGAGAGAGAGAGAGGGCTGGACACAGTACAGACAGGAGAGATACGCTGGAGGGCTGAGACTGGAGAGAGAACGATCTAACACAGTACAGACAGGAGCCGCTGGATGGAGGGCTAGAGAGAGAGAGAGAGGGCCCAACGACAGTACAGACAGGAGAGATGTGATGGAGGGCTAGAGAGAGAGAGAGGGGTGGACTAGTACAGACAGGAGAGATGTGATGGAGGGCTACGAGAGAGAGCCACTGGACACAGTACAGACAGGAGAGATGTGATGGAGGGCTAGAGAGAGACTGAGGGGTGGATCTAACCGCTAGGAGAGCTGTGACTGGCCCAAGAGAGAGAGACCGCTACGCTACACAGCCACAGGCAGGAGAGATGTGAACTAGCTAGAGAGAGAGAGAGGGGTGGCCCCAGTACGATCTAACCGAGGGGCTAGACACAGTGCTAGATGTGAGGCCACTGAGCCCCAACGATCTAGTACAGACAGGAGAGATGTGATGGAGGGCTAGAGAGAGAGAGAGGGGTGGACACAGTACAGACAGGAGAGATGTGATGGACGATCTAAGAGAGACGCTAGCTGACACAGTACAGACAGGAGAGATGTGACCGGAGGGCTAGCTGAGAGAGAGAGAGGGGTGGAACCAGTACAGACAGGAGAGATGTGATGGACGGGCTAGAGAGCTACGCTAGAGGGGTGGACACAGTACAGACCGTGATAGGGCTAGATGTGCCCAACGACACTAGACAGGAGAGCTACGAGGGCTAGAGAGAGAGAGAGAGGGGCCCAACAGTAACAGACAGGAGAGATGTGATGGAGGGCTAAGAGAGAGAAGAGAGGGGTGGACACAGTACAGACAGGAGAGATGTGATGGAGGGCTAGAGAGAGCTGAGGGGTGGACACAGTACAGACAGGACGCTAGCTGATGGAGGACCTAATGGAGGGAGAGATCTAGAGGAGGTGGACACAGTACAGACAGGAGAGATGTGATGGAGGGCTAGAGAGAGAGAGAGGGGTGGACACAGTACAGACAGGAGAGATGTGAGGCTATGATGGACCGCTACGCTAGCTGTGCTGGCCAAAACGAGAGAGAGAGACGCTAGTGGACACAGTACAGACAGGAGAGATGTGATGGAGGGCTAGAGAGAGAGAGAGAGAGGGGTGGACACAGTACAGACAGGAGAGATGTGATGGAGGGCTAGAGAGAGAGAGCCGGTGGACCCAGTACAGACAGGAGAGATGTGATGGAGGGCTAGAGAGAGAGAGAGAGTATAGGGACAAGAGGACTGGATTTGGATGTCAGGCTGGGAGAGAGGTGAGAGAGAGAGGGGTATCCAGTACAGACAGGAGAGATGTGATGGAGGGCTAGAGAGGATCAGACAGGAGACATGGTGGACAGAGAGTCCCCTACAGACAGGAGAGATGTGATGGAGGGCTACAAGTACCAAGACACAGGGGTCCCCTCCACATACAGACAGGAGAGATGTGATGGAGGGAACTAGAGAGAGAGGGGTGGACACAGTTGAAGACAGGAGAGATGTGATGGAGGGCTAGAATAGAGAGAGAAGGGGTGACACAGCCAGACAGGAGAGATGTGACTGTAGGGCTGTTGCATAACAGAGGTGGACACACAGACAGGAGAGATGTGATGGAGGGCAGAGAGAGAGAGGGGTGGACACAGTAGAGACAGGAGAGATGTGATGGAGGGCTAGAGAGAGAGAGAGGGGTGGACACAGTACAGACAGGAGAGATGTGATGGAGGGCTAGAGAGAGAGAGAGAGGGGTGGACACAGTACAGACAGGAGAGATGTGATGGAGGGCTAGAGAGAGAGAGAGAGAGAGGGGTGGACACAGTACAGACAGGAGAGATGTGATGGAGGGCTAGAGAGAGAGAGAGAGGGGTGGGACAGTACAGACAGGAGAGATGTGATGGAGGGCTAGAGAGAGAGAGAGAGGGGTGGACACAGTACAGACAGGAGAGATGTGATGGAGGGCTAGAGAGAGAGAGAGAGAGAGGGGTGGACACAGTACAGACAGGAGAGATGTGATGGAGGGCTAGAGAGAGAGAGAGAGAGAGGGTGGACACAGTACAGACAGGAGAGATGTGATGGAGGGCTAGAGAGAGAGAGAGAGAGGGTGGACACAGTACAGACAGGAGAGATGTGATGGAGGGCTAGAGAGAGAGAGAGAGGGGGTGGACACAGTACAGACAGGAGAGATGTGATGGAGGGCTAGAGAGAGAGAGAGAGGGGGACACAGTACAGACAGGAGAGATGTGATGGAGGGCTAGAGAGAGAGAGAGAGGGGTGGACACAGTACAGACAGGAGAGATGTGATGGAGGGCTAGAGAGAGAGAGGGGTGGACACAGTACAGACAGGAGAGATGTGATGGAGGGCTAGAGAGAGAGAGAGAGGGGTGGACACAGTACAGACAGGAGAGATGTGATGGAGGGCTAGAGAGAGAGAGAGAGGGGACACAGTACAGACAGGAGAGATGTGATGGAGGGCTAGAGAGAGAGAGAGAGGGGTGGACACAGTACAGACAGGAGAGATGTGATGGAGGGCTAGAGAGAGAGAGAGGGGTTACTCACAGTACAGACAGAGAGATGTGATGGAGGGCTAGAGAGAGAGAGAGAGGGGTGGACACAAGTACAGACAGGATGGGATCCCAAACGGAGTGAAAGCCGGAGAGAGAGGGGTGGAAGAGCCCTCATGACCGGCGGTATCCCCAGGAGAGAGTGGTGGACACCCCAGGAGAGAGAGAGAACCCTGGAGCTGTACACAGTACAGACAGGAGAGAGGTGATGGAGGGCTAGAGAGCCGAGACACGGCCCGTGGACACAGTACAGACAGGAGAGTGTGATGGTCTCTAGAGCAGAGAGGAGGGCTGTGGACAGTACAGACAGGAGAGATGTGTTGGAGGGCTGGAGCCGAGAGAGTTAGGGTTTGACCAGTACAGACCAGGAGATGGAGGGCTAGTTGGAGAGAACTGGTATGTGAGAGGGCTAGAGAGAAGGGTGGAGCCAGTACAGACAGGAGAGATGTGATGGGGGCTAGAGTTTGAGAGAGAGGGGTGGACACAGTACAGACAGGAGAGATGTGATGGAGGGCTAGAGAGAGAGAGGGGGGCCCGTACAGACTGAGAGATGTGATGGAGGGAGAGAGAGAGGGTGGGGGCTAAACAGTACCAGCTGAGTCTGGATCCACTACAGGTTGAGCCTGTGTGGACGCCTCTCCCCCAGAGGGGTGGACACAGTAGAGACAGGAGACGAGGGCTAGGAGAGAGAGAGGGATCGGTACAGACAGGAGAGATGATGATGGAGGGCTAGAGGGAGAGAGCTGGGCGTGGTGGACAGTACAGAGGCTCCGGGGCTGTAGGGAGAGTGGAGACAGACAGGAGAGAGGGGAGGGCTGAGGGCCAGACAGGAGAGATGTGATGGAGGGCGGAGAGAGAGAGAGAGGGGTTGACACAGTACAGACAGGAGAGATGTGATGGAGGGCTAGAGAGAGAGAGAGAGAGGGAGAGACAGTGGTGATGGCTACTGCTGGATAGCTAGAGAGAGAGAGAGAGGGGTGGACAGTACAGACAGGAGAGAGTGATGGAGGGCATATGACAGAGAGAGAGGAGGGGTGGACCAGTACAGACAGGAGAGATGTGATGAGAGGTACCTAGAGAGAGAGAGAGAGGGGTGGTACCAGTACAGACAGAGAGATGTGATGGAGGGCTATGAGAGGAGAGAGAGAGAGGGGTGGGACCATACAGACAGGAGAGATGTGATGGAGGGTACCATAGAGAGGAGAGAGGAGGAGGAGTGGACCATATGACAGGAGAGAGAGAGGAGTGGTACCATATGACAGGAGAGAGAGAGGGGTGTGGACAGACATAGATGTGATGGAGAGCTAGAGAGAGAGAGAGAGGGGTGGACCAGTACAGACAGGAGAGATGTGATGGAGGGCTAGAGAGGAGAGAGAGGAGGGGGACACAGTACAGACAGGAGAGATGTGAGGAGGGGTACCATAGAGAGAGAGAGGAGGAGGACAGGTAGGAGAGATGTGATGGAGGGCTAGAGAGAGAGAGAGAGGGGTGGACAGTGGACAGGAGAGATGTGATGGAGGGCTAGAGAGAGAGAGAGAGGGGTGGACACATACAGACAGGAGAGATGTGATGGAGGGTACCATAGAGAGAGAGAGAGGGGGTGTACCACAGTACAGACAGGAGAGAGTGATGGAGGGCTAGGAGTGGTACCATACACAGACAGAGAGAGATGGAGGGAGGAGTGGTACACAGTACAGACAGGAGAGATGTGATGGAGGAGGAGGAGTGGTACCATATGACAGGAGAGAGGAGAGTGGTGGTACCATAGACAGGAGAGAGAGGGAGGACACAGTACCATAGACAGGAGAGAGGAGGAGTGGTACCATATGACAGGAGAGAGGATGGAGAGTGAGAGAGAGATGAGAGGAGAGAGTACAGGAGGAGAGTGATGGAGGGCTAGAGAGAGAGAGAGAGGGGTGGTACCAGTACAGACAGGAGAGAGTGATGGAGGGTACCATATGAGAGGAGAGAGGAGGAGAGAGTGGTGGACCATAGAGACAGGAGAGAGGTGGAGGAGTGGTAGAGAGATGACAGGAGACAGGAGGAGGAGAGAGATGTGATGGATGACAGAGAGAGAGAGAGAGAGGGGTGGATATGACAGAGGGGACAGACAGGAGAGATGTGATGGAGGGCTAGAGAGAGAGAGAGACCATATGACACAGTACAGACAGAGAGAGGAGTGATACCATAGGGCTAGAGAGAGAGAGAGAGAGGAGTGGTACAGTACAGACAGGAGAGATGTGAGGAGGAGTGAGACCAGAGAGAGAGAGAGGAGGTGTGTACAGGGCTAGAGACAGGAGAGAGGATGGAGGAGTAGAGAGAGAGAGATGTGTGGAGGAGAGAGGAGGAGGAGTGGTACCATATGATGTGCAGGAGAGATAGAGAGGGAGAGAGAGAGAGAGGGGTGGGACACAGTACAGACAGGAGAGATGAGGAGTGGGAGGGCTAGAGGAGAGAGAGAGGAGTGGTACAGTATGACAGGAGAGAGAGAGGGAGGAGTGTGGTACCAGATGACAGGGCTAGAGAGAGGAGGACAGTACAGACAGGAGAGATGTGATGGGAGAGGAGAGAGAGAGTAGAGGGGTGGTGACAGTACAGACAGGAGAGATGTGATGGAGGGCTGACAGAGAGAGAGGAGGAGTGGTACCACAGAGACAGGAGAGAGGAGAGGAGTGGTACCAGATGAGAGAGAGAGAGAGAGAGGAGTGGGGTTGGACAGACAGGAGAGAGGTGATGGACCATAGAGAGAGAGAGAGAGGGAGTGGTACAGTACAGACAGGAGAGATGTGATGGAGGAGTAGAGAGAGAGAGAGGGGTGACAGGAGAGAGGAGGAGATGTGACCATAGAGAGAGGAGAGAGGGGAGAGACAGACAGGAGAGATGTGATGGACAGGAGAGAGAGGAGAGAGTGGTACCAGTATGACAGGAGAGAGAGAGAGAGGAGAGTGGTACCATATGACAGGACAGAGAGAGATGTGATGGAGGGCTAGAGAGAGAGAGAGGAGGTACAGTGGACCATGTGATGGACAGAGAGAGAGAGGAGTGGACATACAGACAGGAGAGAGATGGAGGGCTAGAGAGAGAGAGTGGTACACAGTACAGACAGGAGATGTGATGGTACCATATGAGAGAGAGAGAGGAGGGGTGGACACATACAGACAGGAGAGATGGAGGAGTGGTAGAGAGAGAGAGAGAGAGGGGTGGTACACAGTACAGACAGGAGAGATGTGATGGAGGGCTAGAGAGAGAGAGAGAGGAGTGGTACCATACAGACAGAGAGAGATGGAGGGCTAGAGTGGTACCATATGACAGAGAGAGGAGGAGGAGTGGACACAGGGCTAGACAGGAGAGAGAGGATGGTGGACACAGAGAGAGGAGAGATGTGATGGAGGGCTAGAGAGAGAGAGAGAGGGTGGAGAGTAGAGAGGGTGGATGTGATGGAGGGAGAGAGGAGAGAGGAGTGGTACCAGTACAGACAGGAGAGATGTGATGGAGGGCTAGAGAGAGAGAGGAGAGGGGTGGTACCAGTACAGACAGGAGAGATGTGATGGAGAGAGAGAGGGGTACCAGGAGAGATGTGAGGAGAGAGGAGAGAGGAGTGTGTACAGTACAGACAGGAGAGATGTGATGGAGGGAGAGAGAGAGGGGTGGACCAGTACAGACAGGAGAGAGGAGGAGGAGTGGAGGACTAGGAGAGAGAGGAGGAGTGGTACCAGTGACAGACAGGAGAGAGGTGAGTGGAGGGCATAGACAGAGAGAGAGAGGAGTGGACAGTACAGACAGGAGAGAGTGATGGAGGGCTACCATATGAGAGAGAGAGAGAGGAGGACAGTACAGACAGGAGAGACAGGATGGAGGGCTAGAGAGAGAGAGAGGGGTGGACAGTATGACAGGAGAGAGGAGGAGGGCCATATGAGAGGAGAGAGAGGAGGAGTGGACAGACCATATGATGGAGGAGAGAGGAGAGAGGAGTGGTACCATATGACAGGAGAGAGGAGGAGTGGTACAGTACAGACAGAGAGAGAGGAGGAGGCTAGAGAGTGGTACCATATGACAGGAGAGAGAGTGAGGAGGGGTACCATATGACAGGAGAGAGTACAGACAGGAGGAGTGGTACCATAGAGAGAGAGAGAGAGGAGAGAGGAGGAGGAGTGATGTGATGGAGGGCAGGAGAGAGAGAGAGAGAGAGGTGTGTACAGTACAGACAGAGAGAGGAGAGAGTGGTACCATATGACAGGAGAGAGGAGGAGGAGTGGACCAGTGACAGGACAGTACAGGAGAGATGTGATGGAGGGCTAGAGAGAGGAGAGAGGGGTGGACACATACAGACAGGAGAGATGAGGAGGGCTAGAGAGGTACCATATGTACAGGACAGGAGAGATGAGATGGAGGGTAGAGATGACAGAGAGAGGAGGACAGAGTGGAGAGATGTGATGGAGGGCTAGAGAGAGAGAGAGGAGTGGACCAGTACAGACAGGAGAGATGAGGAGGAGTGGGCCAGAGAGAGAGAGAGAGAGGTGGGACAGTACAGACAGGAGAGATGTGATGGAGGGAGAGAGAGAGGGAGGGGGTTACCAGTATGACAGGAGAGAGGAGATGGAGTGGTACCATATGACAGGAGAGAGGAGGAGTGGTACCATATGACAGAGAGAGAGGAGAGAGGGTGGTACCATATGACAGGAGAGAGGAGGAGGACACAGAGACAGAGAGGTAGGGTATGACAGGGAGAGAGGAGGGAGGAGAGTACCATATGACAGGAGAGAGGAGGAGGTGTGGTACCATATGACAGAGAGAGAGGAGGAGTGGTACCAGTATGACAGGAGAGAGGAGATGGAGTGGTACCATATGACAGGAGAGAGGAGGTGGTACAGAGACAGAGAGAGAGGAGAGGAGTGGTACCATATGACAGGAGAGAGGAGGAGGAGTGGTACCATATGACAGGAGAGAGGAGGATGGAGGGGTACCATAGAGGAGAGAGAGGAGGAGTGGTACCATATGACAGGAGAGAGGATGGAGTGGTACCATAGACAGGAGAGAGAGGAGGAGGAGTGGTACCATATGAGGAGAGAGAGGGGAGGAGTGGTACCATATGACAGGAGAGAGGAGGAGGAGTGGTACCATATGACAGGAGAGAGAGGAGGAGGAGTGGTACCATATGACAGAGAGAGAGAGGAGGAGGAGGGAGGGTACCATAGGGACAGAGAGAGAGGAGGAGGAGTGGTACCATATGACAGGAGAGAGAGAGAGAGAGTGGTACCATATGACAGGAGAGAGGAGGAGGAGTGGTACCATATGACAGGAGAGAGGAGGAGGAGTGGTACCATATGACAGGAGAGGAGGAGGAGTGGTACCATATGACAGGAGAGGAGGAGGAGTGGTACCATATGACAGGAGACAGGAGAGAGGAGGAGTGGTACCATATGACAGGAGAGAGGAGGAGGAGTGGTACCATATGACAGGAGAGAGGAGGAGGAGTGGTACCATATGACAGGAGAGAGGAGGAGGAGTGGTACCATATGACAGGAGAGAGGAGGGAGGAGTGGTACCATATGACAGGAGAGAGGAGGAGGAGTGGTACCATATGACAGGAGAGAGGAGGAGGAGTGGTACCATATGACAGGAGAGAGGAGGAGGAGTGGTACCATATGACAGGAGAGAGGAGGAGGAGTGGTACCATATGACAGGAGAGAGAGAGGGAGGAGTGGTACCATATGACAGGAGAGAGGAGGAGTGGTACCATATGACAGGAGAGAGGAGGAGGAGTGGTACCATATGACAGGAGAGGAGGAGGAGTGGTACCATATGACAGGAGAGAGGAGGAGGAGTGGTACCATATGACACAGAGGAGGAGGAGTGGTACCATATGACAGGAGAGAGGAGAGAGGAGGAGTGGTACCATATGACAGGAGAGAGGAGGAGGAGTGGTACCATATGACAGAGAGAGAGAGGAGGAGTGGTACCATATGACAGGAGAGAGGAGGAGGAGTGGTACCATATGACAGGAGAGAGGAGGAGGAGTGGTACCATATGACAGGAGAGAGGAGGAGGAGTGGTACCATATGACAGGAGAGAGGAGGAGGAGTGGTACCATATGACAGGAGACAGGAGAGAGGAGGAGTGGTACCATATGACAGGAGAGAGGAGTGGTACCATATGACAGGAGACAGGAGAGAGGAGTGGTACCATATGACAGGAGAGAGGAGGAGGAGTGGGTACCATATGACAGGAGAGAGGAGGAGGAGTGGTACCATATGACAGGAGAGAGAGGAGGAGTGGTACCATATGACAGGAGAGAGGAGGAGGAGTGGTACCATATGACAGGAGAGAGAGAGGAGGAGTGGTACCATATGACAGGAGGAGAGGAGAGAGAGTGGTACCATATGACAGGAGAGAGAGGAGGAGGAGTGGTACCATATGACAGGAGAGAGGAGGAGGAGTGGTACCATATGACAGGAGAGAGGAGGAGGAGTGGTACCATATGACAGGAGAGAGGAGGAGGAGTGGTACCATATGACAGGAGAGAGGAGGAGGAGTGGTACCATATGACAGGAGAGAGGAGGAGTGGTACCATATGACAGGGAGAGAGGAGGAGGCGTGGTACCATATGACAGGAGAGAGGAGGAGGAGTGGTACCATATGACAGGAGAGAGGAGGAGTGGTACCATATGACAGGAGAGAGGAGGAGGAGTGGTACCATATGACAGGAGAGAGGAGGAGGAGTGGTACCATATGACAGGAGAGAGGAGGAGGAGTGGTACCATATGACAGGAGAGAGGAGGAGGAGTGGTACCATATGACAGGAGAGAGGAGGAGGAGTGGTACCATATGACAGGAGAGAGGAGGAGGAGTGGTACCATATGACAGGAGAGAGGAGGAGGAGTGGTACCATATGACAGGAGGAGAGGAGGAGGAGTGGTACCATATGACAGGAGAGAGGAGGAGGAGTGGTACCATATGACAGGAGAGAGGAGGAGGAGGAGTGGTACCATATGACAGGAGAGAGGAGGAGGAGTGGTACCATATGACAGGAGAGAGGAGGAGGAGAGTGGTACCATATGACAGGAGAGAGGAGGAGGAGTGGTACCATATGACAGGAGAGAGGAGGAGGAGTGGTACCATATGACAGGAGAGGAGGAGGAGGAGTGGTACCATATGACAGGAGAGAGAGAGGAGGAGTGGTACCATATGACAGGAGAGAGGAGGAGGAGTGGTACCATATGACAGGAGAGAGGAGGAGGAGTGGTACCATATGACAGGAGAGAGGAGGAGGAGTGGTACCATATGACAGGAGAGAGGAGGAGGAGTGGTACCATATGACAGGAGAGAGGAGGAGGAGTGGTACCATATGACAGGAGAGAGGAGGAGGAGTGGTACCATATGACAGGAGAGAGGAGGAGGAGTGGTACCATATGACAGGAGAGGAGGAGGAGGAGTGGTACCATATGACAGGAGAGAGGAGGAGGAGTGGTACCATATGACAGGAGAGAGGAGGAGGAGTGGTACCATATGACAGGAGAGAGGAGGAGGAGTGGTACCATATGACAGGAGAGAGGAGGAGGAGTGGTACCATATGACAGGAGAGAGGAGGAGGAGTGGTACCATATGACAGGAGAGAGGAGGAGGAGTGGTACCATATGACAGGAGAGAGGAGGAGGAGTGGTACCATATGACAGGAGAGAGGAGGAGGAGTGGTACCATATGACAGGAGAGAGGAGGAGGAGTGGTACCATATGACAGGAGAGAGAGGAGGAGTGGTACCATATGACAGGAGAGAGAGGAGGAGGAGTGGTACCATATGACAGGAGAGAGGAGGAGGAGTGGTACCATATGACAGGAGAGAGGAGGAGGAGTGGTACCATATGACAGGAGAGAGGAGGAGGAGTGGTACCATATGACAGGAGAGAGGAGGAGGAGTGGTACCATATGACAGGAGAGAGGAGGAGGAGTGGTACCATATGACAGGAGAGAGGAGGAGGAGTGGTACCATATGACAGGAGAGAGGAGGAGGAGTGGTACCATATGACAGGAGAGAGGAGAGGGGTGGTACCATATATGACAGAGAGAGGAGGAGGAGTGGTACCATATGACAGGAGAGAGGAGGAGGAGTGGTACCATATGACAGGAGAGAGGAGGAGGAGTGGTACCATATGACAGGAGAGAGGAGGAGGAGTGGTACCATATGACAGGAGAGAGGAGGAGGAGTGGTACCATATGACAGGAGAGAGGAGGAGGAGTGGTACCATATGACAGGAGAGAGGAGGAGGAGTGGTACCATATGACAGGAGAGAGGAGGAGGAGTGGTACCATATGACAGGAGAGAGGAGGAGGAGTGGTACCATATGACAGGAGAGAGGAGGAGGAGTGGTACCATATGACAGGAGAGAGGAGGAGGAGTGGTACCATATGACAGGAGAGAGGAGGAGGAGTGGTACCATATGACAGGAGAGAGGAGGAGGAGTGGTACCATATGACAGGAGAGAGAGGAGGAGGAGTGGGTACCATATGACAGGAGAGAGAGGAGGAGGAGTGGTACCATATGACAGGAGAGAGAGGAGGAGGAGTGGTACCATATGACAGGAGAGAGGAGGAGTGGTACCATATGACAGGAGAGAGGAGGAGGAGTGGTACCATATGACAGGAGAGAGGAGGAGGAGTGGTACCATATGACAGGAGAGAGGAGGAGTGGTACCATATGACAGGAGAGAGGAGGAGGAGTGGTACCATATGACAGGAGAGAGGAGGAGTGGTACCATATGACAGGAGAGAGGAGGAGGAGTGGTACCATATGACAGGAGAGAGGAGGAGGAGTGGTCAATGGGCTGGGCAGGCAGGCATCCACACACACAGAGACACAAATGGTACCACTCCAAAGTTATTTAAAAAATCTGTCTCCGTGTCCTTCCCCCTACCTGTCCTCTTGCAGGCTCCTGAATGTCCCGACTGTAACGACCCCTGCGTTGGCCATCAGGACGTTGTTGTCCCTCTCCTGGATCTTCCTCCGCAGGTCAAAGTTAGACCTGCACCGACGGAGCTTCCACTTGGTCAGGTCCTGACAGAGGCATCAGTGGGGGAAAACACTTCAAAAACAGTGAATCACGACAGACACAGCAACTGGTGTTAACTCCATAGTCCCAACTGGGTTGGAAGGATAAAACCCACACTCACAGGGAAGTCTTTTACAAGTTCAATTCATTTGTGGCAGAAACAGGATGGTACCAGTGCCAGCAGACATCCAGGGTGTGGTTTTAAACAATGAACCAGTGAAGACATAGCAGGGTGTGGGTTTTAAACAATGAACCCAGTGAAGACATCTAGATAAACCAAGCTAGGTTTTAAACACACAGAGAAACCCAGTGAAGATATCCAGGGTGTGTGGTTTTAAACACACAAGATAAACCCAGTGAAGACACTCCAGGGTGTGGTTTTAAACAATGAACCCAGTGAAGACATCCAGGGTGTGGTTTTAAACAGCAGAACCCAGTGAAGACATCCAGGGTGCCAGTTTTAAACAACAATTAAACCCAGCTGAAGACATCCAGGGTGTGGTTTTAACAACAATTAACCCAGTGAAGACATCCAGGGTGTGGTTTTAAACAGAATAAACCCAGTGAAGGACATCCAGGGTGTGTTTTAAACAACAATTAACCCAGTGACAGAGACATCCAGGGTGTGGTTTTAAACAACAATTAACCCAGTGAAGCATCAAAACCCAGATCACATGGTAAGTCAGGGGTGTAAATTCCAGTGTTAAACAACAATGTAACCCACAACACAAGACATCCAGGGTGTGGTTTTAAACAACAATTAACCCAGTGAAGACATCCAGGATGTGTGGTTTTAAACAATTAACCCAGCAACACAAGACATCCAGCAGGGTGTGGTTTTAAAAACAAGCTAACCCAGTGAAGACATCCAGGGTGTGGTTTTAAAACAATGAACCCAGTGAAGACATCCAGGGTTGTGTGGTTTTAAAAACAAGCTAACCCAGTGAAGACATCTAGGGTGTGGTTTTAAAAACAATGAACCCAGTGAAGACATCCAGGGTGTGGTTTTAAACAATTAACCCAGTGAAGACAAACCAGGTGTGGTGGCAGCACAAACAATGAACCCAGTGAAGATATCCAGGGTGTGTGGTTTTAAACAATTAACCCAGTGAAGAAATCCAGGGTGTGGTTTTAAACAACAATTAAACCAGTGAAGACAGCAGGGTGTGGTTTTAAACAACAATCCAACCCAGTGAAGACATCCAAGGTGTGCCAGCAGCAAAACAATAATACACAAGAGTCAGCAGTCACACAGCTTCAGCTAGCCAGCAGCAACACACATTTGATCACAGCTGTTAAATGGCAGGCCACACAGTTGAACACAGCTAAACCAAGTTAATAGCCAGCAGCAACACACAGAGGGGACCACAGGTTGCAACACAGCAGAGTTAAATGGGGGGCCACATAAACCAAGCTAAACACAGCTGTTAAATGGGGGCAGCCACAGGTTGAACACAGCTGTAAAAAGCTGGGGGCCACAGGTTGCATCACAGCTAGATAAAAAGCTGGGGAGCCACAGACAGTTGAACACAGATAAACCAAGCTGGGGACCACAGTTGCAACACAGCTGTTAAATGCCAGCAGGGCACACAGGTTGACACACAGCTGTAAACCAAGCTGGGGGATAAACCAAGCAGGTTGAACACACAGCTGTTAAACCAAGCTAGGCAGCAACCACAGAGTTGAACTACAGCTGTTAATAGAGTAAACCAAGCAGCCAGATGAGTGATGAGAAACGGGACAGGTGAGTAGATAAATGGTCTGGACAGGAATACAGGTAATGGACGAGTGTGTGCACACAGAGTGAGCTGTGCCAGCAGCAACAGTGTGTGTGAAATATATATATATACACGCAACGTGTGCTGTGGACTCACGCTGCAGCCACTTGAGATAAACCAGCTCTCCTGCAGACACAGGGCTCCAAGCCCTCTGCAGCTGGTCCTGGCTCACGGCGCTGGGGCTTAGCTAAACCACGCCACCCTCAGAAACCTGGCGCAACACTACCGTGGCCGACGGGAACCGCCTAATGTCATTCAACGACTTGCTCCTGTAGTAGCAGGTAGAGAGCGAGAGACGAGTGAAAAGACAGAGAGAGAGAGAGACAGAGCTGCAGGTTGATGATCAGGATTTCATAGTATATTATGTTCTCCAACATTCCAGCAGCACCACCATGGCACAACAAGCAAACCAAGCTAGCCAGCAGCAACAGAGATAAACCAAGCTAGCCCAGCCAGATAAACCAAGCTAGCCAACAGAGCTAAACCAAGCTAGCCAGCAGCAACAGAGATAAACCAAGCTAGCCAGCAGCAACACACAGAGATAAACCAAGCTAGCCAGCAGCAACAGAGATAAACCAAGCTAGCAGCAGCAGCAACAGAGATATAAACCAGCTAGCTAGCCAGCATAAACCACACACAGAGATAAACCAAGCTAGCCAGCAGCAACACACAGAGATAAACCAAGCTAGCCAGCAGCAACAGAGATAAACCAAGCTAGCCAAACCAAGATAAACCAAGCTAGCCAGCAGCAACAGAGATAAACCAAGCTAGCCAGCAGCAACAGAGATAAACCAAGCTAGCCAGCAGCAACAGAGATAAACCAAGCTAGCCAGCAGCAACACACAGAGATAAACCAAACCAAGCTAGCCAGCAGCAAACACAGAGATAAACCAAGCTAGCCAGCAGCAACAGAGATAAACCAAGCTAGCCAGCAGCAACAGAGATAAACCAAGCTAGCCAGCAGCAACACACAGAGATAAACCAAGCTAGCCAGCAGCAACACACAGAGATAAACCAAGCTAGCCAGCAGCAACACACAGAGATAAACCAAGCTAGCCAGCAGCAACAGAGATAAACCAAGCTAGCCAGCAGCAACAGAGATAAACCAAGCTAGCCAGCGGGTCGGGATAAACCAAGCTAGCCACAGCACAGAGATAAACCAAGCTAGCCAGCAGCAACACAGAGATACCAAAACCAAGCTAGCCAGCAGCAACAGAGAGATAACCAACCAAGCTAGCCAGCAGCAACAGAGATAAACCAAGCTAGCCAGCAGCAACACACAGAGATAAACCAAGCTAGCCAGCAAGCAGCAGCAACAGAGATAAACCAAGCTAGCCAGCAGCAAACAGAGATAAACCAAGCTAGCCAGCACACAACAGCAAAGCTAGAGATATAAACCAAGCTAGCCAGCAGCAACAGAGGGCTAAACAACAAGCTAGCCAGCGGGTCGGGCTAAACCAAGCTAGCCAGCGGGTCGGGCTAAACCAAGCTAGCCAGCGGGTCGGGCTAAACCAAGCTAGCCAGCGGGTTGTGCTAAACCAAGCTAGCCAGCGGGTCGGGCTAAACCAAGCTAGCTAGCCAGCGGGTCGGGCTAAACCAAGCTAGCCAGCGGGTCGTGTCCTTAACTCACCATATCCATCCTGGGTTTACCTCCAAGTTTCTACAGGACCAGAGAAAGATCACACCACTTCACACTCAGATACAGTGGGGGAAATAAGTATTTAGTCAGCCACCAATGGTGCAAGTTCTCCCACTTAAAAAGATGAGAGGCCTGTAATTTTCATCATAGGTACACGTCAACTATGACAGACAAATTGAGGGAAAAAAATCCAGAAAATCACATTGTAGGATTTTTTATGAATTTATTTGCAAATTATGGTGGAAAATAAGTATTTGGTCACCTACAAACAAGCAAGATTTCTGGCTCTCACAGACCTGTAACTTCTTCTTTAAGAGGCTCCTCTGTCCTCCACTCGTTACCCGTATTAATGGCACCTGTTTGAACTTATCAGTATAAAAGACACCTGTCCACAACCTCAAACAAACAGTCACACTCCAAACTCCACTATGGCCGAGACCAAAGAACTGTCAAAGGACACCAGAAACAAAAATTGTAGACCTGCACCAGGCTGGGAAGACTGAATCTGCAATAGGTAAGCAGCTTGGTTTGAAGAAATCAACTGTGGGAGCAATTATTAGGAAATGGATGACATACAAGACCACTGATAATCTCCCTCGATCTGGGGCTCCACGCAAGATCTCACCCCGTGGGGTCAAAATGATCACAAGAACGGTGAGCAAAAATCCCAGAACCACACGGGGGGGTTTTTACCTAGTGAATGACCTGCAGAGAGCTGGGACCAAAGTAACAAAGCCTACCATCAGTAACACACTACGCCGCCAGGGACTCAAATCCTGCAGTGCCAGACGTGTCCCCCTGCTTAAGCCAGTACATGTCCAGGCCCGTCTGAAGTTTGCTAGAGTGCATTTGGATGATCCAGAAGAGGATTGGGAGAATGTCATATGGTCAGATGAAACCAAAATATAATTTTTTGGTAAAAACTCAACTCGTCGTGTTTGGAGGACAAAGAATGCTGAGTTGCATCCAAAGAACACCATACCTACTGTGAAGCATGGGGGTGGAAACATCATGCTTTGGGGCTGTTTTTCTGCAAAGGGACCAGGACGACTGATCCGTGTAAAGAAAGAAAGAATGAATGGGGCCATGTATCGTGAGATTTTGAGTGAAAACCTCCTTCCATCAGCAAGGGCATTGAAGATGAAACGTGGCTGGGTCTTTCAGCATGACAATGATCCCCCAAACACACCGCCCGGGCAACGAAGGAGTGGCTTCGTAAGAAGCATTTCAAGGTCCTGGAGTGGCCTAGCCAGTCTCCAGATCTCAACCCCATAGAAAATCTTTTGGAGGGAGTTGAAAGTCTGTGTTGCCCAGCGACAGCCCCAAAACATCCCTGCTCTAGAGGAGATCTGCATGGAGGATGGGCCAAAATACCAGCAACAGTGTGTGAAAACCTTGTGAAGACTTACAGAAAACGTTTTGACCTGTGTCATTGCCAACAAAGGGTATATAAACAAACTATTGAGAAACTTTTGTTATTGACCAAATACTTATTTTCCACCATTTTTGCAAATAAATTCATTAAAAATCCTACAATGTGATTTTTGGATTTTTTGTCTGTCATAGTTTGACGTCTGTCATAGTTGACGTGTACCTATGATGAAAATTACAGGCCTCTCTCATCTTTTTAAGAGTGAGAACTTGCACAATTGGTGGCTGACTAAATACTTTTTTCCCCCCACTGTATAAGCCATTTAGCAGATGCTTTTATCCAAAGCAACTTAAGAGAAATTCGTTGCTTAAAATGTTTTTTTTTCCCCCCAGTACCAGGTGACACCAGCAGAAATTGAAACCCACAGCCCTGGTACTTGCAAGTGCCGTGGTCCACAAACTGAGCCACACACGACCCAGTAACATGCCCTCTCTTTAGAAGGCACCATACCAGGTTCAGTATGACGATACGCGATACCGTCACGATACCGTCACGATACCGCATCAAAAAAAAAAGAAGAGACTCAGCCAAAGTCACAGAATGGCTTGCTACAGACAGATCTTTTGAAGCTCAATATCATTACATTTGAAACGTATGCATTAAAATGTATCAAATCATACAATCAATTTGACTATGTATTTTCCTTTACACAAATGGTAATAATTTATTTGAAAAAGGTAAATCTCAATTGATAAACTGGGTAAATCAAGATGTCGCCTAGGTCTATTCACAATACAGGTGAATGCATATTCAATAGGAGTGTGAATGCATTGATTTATAGAGCATGTTATGGCTGATTTCATTCGGCTACAGGTTTTTTTTAAATGTTCCCTTCCATTTAGGACTTATTTTATTGTACTGATCAACAACATTTGCTTATATGAAGCAATCTCTTCTTTGATAAAATTGCGTGCTGTCTCTTTAAGACCTATGACTTCATTAACACACACAAAGGCAGAGGCTTCAGCAAAGATGATCTTGACTGGGAGAGACGAAGTGAAACGTTTTTGGTGACAATCAGCTTTGTAAAAATCAGCAATATTTTTTTGCATTATGGTGATCACAGACAAGGTAGGGTAGTGAATTGATGTCGGTTTCAGCTGTAAGCTAGCCAGGAGAGTTAGCCTACAAAGCTTGAAGCGACTGATACCTTTATTGCATTGTAATAATAAGCAACAGAAAAGTCACTCCAGCTCTTTCACATCGAAGCAATGTGCAGGCGACTTATAATAATAATAATAATAATAATAATAATAATAATAATAAATAAAGCCATTTAGCAGACGCTTTTATCCAAAGCGACTTACAGTCATGCGTGCATACATTGGTTTATTTTTTGTGTATGGTGGTCCCGGGGATCGAACCCACTACCTTGGCGTTACAAGCGCCGTGCTCTACCAGCTGAGCTACAGAGGACCACGCTAAAGTGTTCTAGACGTTGTTTTGGGAACAGTAAAACAGTTTCAACATTTCTACATGCAGTGTCGCATTATTCAAGTGTGTTAACTTACGCGCACCATAAGTGGTGACACAGCCCAGACTCCCAGGGAGTTCAGTGGTTCCTCAGAACAGGCTAGAGCCAGCATGAGTGGGTGGCTAACATGATGCTGCCCAGACGCCCAGTGAGTGGGGAGCTAACATGATGCTGCCCAGACTGCCAGTGAGTGGGGAGCTAACATGATGCTGCCCAGACGCCCAGTGAGTGGGGAGCTAACATGATGCTGCCCAGACGCCCAGTGAGTGGGGAGCTAACATGATGCTGCCCAGTGAGTGGGGAGCTAACATGATGCTGCCCAGAGAGTGGGTAGCTAACATGATGCTGCCCAGACGCCCAGTGAGCGGGGAGCTAACATGATGCTGCCCAGACGCCCAGTGAGCGGGGAGCTAACATGATGCTGCCCAGACTCCCAGTGAGTGGGGAGCTAACATGATGCTGCCCAGACTCCCAGTGAGTGGGGAGCTAACATGATGCTGCCCAGACGCCCAGTGAGTGGGGAGCTAACATGATGCTGCCCAGACGCCCAGTGAGTGGGGAGCTAACATGATGCTGCCCAGTGAGTGGTGAGCTAACATGATGCTGCCCAGACGCCCAGTGAGTGGGGAGCTAACATGATGCTGCCCAGACGCCCAGTGAGTGGGGAGCTAACATGATGCTGCCCAGTGAGTGGGGAGCTAACATGATGCTGCCCAGTGAGTGGGGAGCTAACATGATGCTGCCCAGTGAGTGGGGAGCTAACATGATGCTGCCCAGTGAGTGGGGAGCTAACATGATGCTGCCCAGTGAGTGGGGAGCTAACATGATGCTGCCCAGACGCCCAGTGAGCTAACATGATGCTGCCCAGACGCCCAGTGAGTGGGGAGCTAACATGATGCTGCCCAGACGCCCAGTGAGTGGGGAGCTAACATGATGCAGACCAGACTCTCACATGATGACTCCCAATGAGTAAGTGGAGCAGGCAGGTGTTGTCACGCTATAAAAAAGGAGACATCAGCTGCGTTGATAGACAGACTAGATCCTCTCTCAATCATTAGACGTCAGACACGTTTGATAGAAGTAACCGAAAGCGACAAATTCTAGTACCGAACTGTTTTTTTTTTTCCATGTTCTAGTACCGAGCAACACTAGTGAAAACAGCACGGACGACGTCCAACCACCCATATCACACGCGGCCGCGACCCAACGCAGAACATTCCTCACACTAACGCCAAATACTTTCGAAAAAAGACTGTCTCGTTTTATTGACCCCCCCACCACTGTTACATTGTTAGTTTGGTTACATCACAGTTCAAATCTAAAATTATACCCCTGTTCATATATAAAAACGTTTACAGCCTCGTCACTTTGGGATTAACCTACAGGCCAATGTTCTTCGGAAAAACACATCTACAGGGGCAATATTCTTTGCATGATTGATTATGGACAAGCATGTAGCTTGCATAAAAACACAAAAAAGGACTCCAGTACTGCTCTGCCCAGAGCCCTAGACTTTAATGGAAGGCTCTGTCCCTGTCTATACGACAAAGGTGATAAGCTTGTTGCAAGTTGTTTACAGACTAGATTGTCACTGACAATCATTTGACGTCAGAAAGTAGGCTTGGGTGGTATACCGTGGGTGGTATACCGTGGGTATTTGGAAATAGCCACGGGATTTTTTTTTTTTTCCAATACCCCGTAAAAACTATTTGAAGTTTTTTTAATAAAAATGTGAATATTTGTAGCTACTTTAAGTAAAATGCCTGTAGTCACAACTTGTGCAATATGTTAGGAGACAAAAGATTGCGTTCTTCATTTCACCTGTGACATTTTTCATTCTGAAGCTTACCCCCCCCCCCCCCCCCAGTCATGTGGTGTTGGTTTTTACAAACGCACAACTATGAGAGATCGGAGCCTTGTGAGTCACTCACTGTTATGCCGCAGCCCGTCTGGTGTTCCTACAGGCCAATGTTCTCTCACGAAACCCCGCTCCTCCGCACACTCCACTGGCTTCCAGTTGAAGCTCGCATCTGCTACAAGACCATGGTGCTTGCCTACGGAGCTGTGAGGGGAACGGCACCTCCGTACTTCAGGCTCTGATCAGTCCCTAGACTTTAAACGAGGGCATGTGCGTTCATCCACCTCAAGGCCTGCTAAGCTCCCCTGCCTCTGCGGAATAAATAGATTTCCCACGTCACCCAGTCAAAACTGTTCGCTGCTCTACCACCCCAATGGTGGAACAAGCTCCCTCACGACGCCAGGACAGCGGAGTCACTCACCACCTTCCGGAGACATTTGAAACCCCACCTCTAAAAAGGAATACCTGGGATAGGATAAAGTAATCCTTCTAGTCCCAACTACCACCAATATGTTAAAAAAAAAACATTGTAAAGTGGTTATCCCACTGGCTATAAGGTGAATTCTGAATTTAAGTCGCTCTGGATAAGAGCGTCTGCTAAATGACGTAAATGTAAATGTAAAATGTTGTGCAGCATGTGCCATGTGATCTAATTACAGGATGGAATTCACAACTAAATCTCTGCTAGATAGATATCTTATAACTATTAAAGTTAACTGTCTGAGGGGTGGGTTTAAAAAAAGCTCATGTTCTATAATAGTTATGACTGAAAAACATGGTGTATAATGTTGTAAGTGATATCTATCTAGATATAAATGTATATCAACATATCTAAATTACTTTATTCTTGCTGTGTAACAAACAGTAAAAAATAAAAAAGTGCCATGAATGTAAAATGTGTGCAGAAAGTTCATGGAACAACAAAAGAAAACGCTGTAAAAACCATGTTTATTTCTGTCCTCCGAAGAGGGATGGGCCCCAAAACATTGTGTTTAAAAAAAAAAAGTTACAAAATAAAACAAAAAAAGTAAACTGCCTAAAATGTGCTAAATGCACTGCAGTTGTGCAGTTGATTAGCTAATTTAGTAGCTAGTTAGCTACCTAGCTAAGTAGTTAGCTTCTTCTAAAATCAAGCTTTGATTGGTAACAGCAGATAATCCCCTCCTAGATCAAGATCCTTGAGGTGTAATATTTGCTTTGTGCAGCAAACTGTGAGTAGCATTTTTGAGTTACTTGTATAACTTCATGAGCTGGGATGTCTGTCCTGCAAATAGATCTGAGACTGTATAAAAATGTTCGTAATGAGTTCGTTAGCATTTAGTTGACATTCTCTATGGAATTTGACATGTACTTGTTAGCATTGCTAACCTTCGGATTACAGAGGCTCAAGTGAGGTTTGAAAATGGCAGCCCCTTGTGTTCAGTGCCGCCATCTCAGGATGGAACAAAGGTCCGCATGAAGGCGTGACAATCTGGATACCCACACAAGCCTAGTTTAAATCTACTCCTTTGGAAATAGTTCCTTTCCGGTTGCACAAAGCACTGAACTGAGGCACAGGGGTGAAGGTACAGTCGGGATGGGGGGTGGCTGTAGGGAGGGGGTGCGGAGGGGGGGGCAGACCGGTTTCGGGCAGACAAGACTGGAACAACGAGACAGGGAGTGATGTCACAGCCTGAAGGAATCTGTTGTCTTTCGGCTACAAACAGGAGAGAGGGAGAGGGGAGGAAAAGGAGGAAGGAGAGAGAAGGAAAAGGAGGAAGGAGAGAGAAGGAAAAGGAGGAAGGAGAGAGAAGGAAAAGGAGGAAGGAGAGAGAAGGGAAAGAGAAGGGAAAGGAGGAAGGAGAGAGAAGGGAAAGGAGGAAGGAGAGAGAAGGAAAAGGAGGAAGGAGAGAGAAGGGAAAGGAGGAAAAGAGAAGAAAAGGAGGAAGGAGAGAGAAGGGAAAGGAGGAAGGAGAGAGAAGGAAAAGGAGGAAGGAGAGAGAAGGGAAAGGAGGAAGGAGAGAGAAGGGAAAGGAGGAAGGAGAGAGAAGGAAAAATTAATTTTAGTCATTTAGCAGACGCTCTTATCCAGAGCGACTTACAGGAGCAATTAGGGTTAAATGCCTTGCTCAAGGGCACCAGCGACCTTTCGGTTACTGGCACAACGCTCTTAACCACTAAGCTACCTGCCGCCACTAAAAGGAGGAAGGGGAAAGGAGGAAAAGGATGAAACTGAGGAGGAAGAGAGAGGAGAGGATGGACAGGGCGAAGAGAGATCAACAGAAAGGGTTTTTCCCCACAAGAGTTGAACACCAAACGTCAACGTCAAGCATTATCCAAACCCAGCTTAATTCGAACCCAGCCATGGCCCAAGACCCACGACCCTGGGGACAGACAGACCTACATCCACATCTACCAGGGTTAGAGTTAGGATTGTTCAAACCCAGCCATGACCCAGTTCCTGTACCAGGGTTAGGATTATTCAAACCCAGCCATGACCCAGTTCCTGTACCAGGGTTAGGATTATTTGAGTTAGGATTATTCAAACCCAGCCATGACCCAGTTCCTGTACCAGGGTTAGAGTTAGGATTATTCAAACCCAGCCATGACCCAGTTCCTGTACCAGGGTTAGGATTGTTCAAACCCAGCCATGACCCAGTTCCTGTACCAGGGTTAGGATTATTCAAACCCAGCCATGACCCAGTTCCTGTACCAGGGTTAGGGATTGAGTTAGGATTATTCAAACCCAGCCATGACCCAGTTCCTGTACCAGGGTTAGGGATTGAGTTAGGATTATTCAAACCCAGCCATGACCCAGTTCCTGTACCAGGGTTAGGGATTGAGTTAGGATTATTCAAACACAGCCACACCATGCCACACCCCATGGTAATGGGACAGAGCCAGACCTGAATCCCTGCATCTTGTGGTACCAGGGTCTCCTCTGAGAGCCCAGCCTGATGGTCCGGACGTGCACCTCCTCCTCTGGAGTCCAGTAGCGGGGCAGAAAGCGGTTGTAGCCAGGGTTGGAGGAGGTCTGGTGGAGGGCCAGTTCCACCCGCCGGGCGTACAGGTCATCTCGGACGGGGTCAGCGTCCTCTCGCCCGTCCTCAGAGTCTTCCTCACACAGCGCCCGCAGGAGTTCCTCGTCGATGGAGCGCTCCACCTCAGAGAGGAGGGTGGGGGTGACGGAGGAGGAGGGGGGGTCGTGGAACGGGCTGGGAAGGAACTGAGACACTGCGGTACTACCGCTGCTGTTCAACCAGAGGGATAGACAGGACAGCCGTCCGTGTTAAAGTGGACATTCCCAATAAATAAAAAAAACACAGTGAGTCACTTACAGCGAGGTGTCGAGTAGAGAGTTAGGAGCACTGGTCACAATATGCTGCTAACCAGAGCTGTCATCAACATCAACCCTCCGCGTGTTAGAGTGAATGGGACGACATGCCAACTAAAACACTGGCACAACAGTTAGGAGCAGCCACACCTTTCACGTTTCACACTACATCTCCTTGTTGAGCACAACCAGGGTTAGTGGAACACGGAGCTAGCTCTGTTCCAGGAGTTTCATGGAACGGCAACAGGCAAACCACTCCATCTTATTTAACCTAAACTTGGTTTGCTGGAGCATAGAGGGTACAAAACACACTCCCAGAGTCAACAGAACCAAAACACACTCCCAGAGTCAACAGAACCCACCTGCAGGAGTTGAAGATAACGTGAAAAATCAGATAGCAGTAATCCAGACACACGACCGGCCACACGCTAGTGGTTTCAGTAGCTGTTAGCTTGATGACAGGACCAGCCACACGCTAGTAGTTTCAGTAGCTGTTAGCTTGATGACAGGACCGACCACACGCTAGTGGTTTCAGTAGCTGTTAGCTTGATGACAGGACCAGCCACACGCTAGTGGTTTCAGTAGCTGTTAGCTTGATGACAGGACCGGCCACACGCTAGTAGTTTCAGTAGCTGTTAGCTTGATGACAGGACCGGCCACACGCTAGTGGTTTCAGTAGCTGTTAGCTTGACAACAGGACCGGCCACACGCTAGTGGTTTCAGTAGCTGTTAGCTTGACAACAGGACCAGCCACACGCTAGTGGTTTCAGTAGCTGTTAGCTTGACAACAGGACCGGCCACACGCTAGTGGTTTCAGTAGCTGTTAGCTTGACAACAGGACCAGCCACACGCTAGTGGTTTCAGTAGCTGTTAGCTTGATGACAGGACCGGCCACACGCTAGTAGTTTCAGTAGCTGTTAGCTTGATAACAGGACCGGCCACACACGCTAGTAGCTGTTAGCTTGATGACGATCACAACCCTGATATAAAACCATTAAACACAAAACGCCTCGCTTTCTCTCTGTCTGACCTGGGAGAGGACACTGCGGTGTGTCTGGGGAGGGTGTCAATCCTAAACAGGCGGGGGCTTCCTGTCCACAGCCTCAACGTGCCCTGCGGGCTCATGGGTACCGCAAAATTTGTGGCCGTGGCTGGTGAAGGGGAGCGGAAACGTCGACTGGCCAGGTCGTCCGCGAAAACGTCCGGATCGGGCCGGTCGGCGTCCGAGTCGCTGTCGCTATGGTACGCCCACTGGAGGAAGGCCTCCACATCAGGCAGTTGGGGGAGGGGCGGCCTCAGAGGGGGAGGGGCCACACTGATCAGAGACCAATCAGAGTTAAGTCAACAACATTGAGGTTCGGTTCCTAAGTGACAATGGTTTTCAAACAGTCGATTCCAACAACTGTATGCATTGTAATGTAGGAAATACAACAACGATGTTTACTGCATCATCTAGATCTCACCATGTTGACACCTACGGAGCCGAATAGAAGCCACCACGATGCTAATTCAATTAGCAGAAAACTAAAAATGTGGTACTCAAGTAAAGCAACTAATTAAAAACGAATATTAACAACTATTCTTTAAAAACAGTCATCGGTGAGTATGACATCACAGTACCTGGTGAGGGGGCTGGGGGGGTAGCCCTTAATTGGGTATTCCTCCTGTTTCTTCCTCTGGAGGGGTGCAGGTACGATCCTCCCGTTGCTCTGTCCAGAGTCTCTGCCCTCCGCCGACTCCATCCTAAAACAGTTCTCTGCCTCCGCGTCACTGCTGGAGTCTGGGGAGGGAGGGAGGAGAAGAGAGAGGGAGGAGGAGAGAGAGAGGGAGGAGAAGAGAGAGGGAGGGAAGGAAAGAGACAGCAGCTTATAGACAAGTAAAGGAGTAAAATAACAGAGAAGAGAAGCCAAACGAGAACTCAGAAGGAATGAAAATAAGCTCAGCACCACAGCAGTAAATGCAGCCTCCAACAGAGAGATAATGAATCTAGTCCTAGCCAGTCAACAGAGATAATGAATCTAGTCCTAGCCAGTCAACAGAGAGATAATGAATCTAGTCCTAGCCAGTCAACAGAGAGATAATGAATCTAGTCCTAGCCAGTCAACAGTGGAGTGGCATTAGGGAGCAGTCCTAACAGTGGCCCAAAATGGCACCCTATTCCCTATATAGTGCACTACAGGGCTCTGATCTAAAGTAGTGCACTATGTAGGGAATAGGGTGTCATTTGGGACTGATTCTGAGACTAGCCTCTATCATCCTGGTGCCCCACCTCTGGCCCGCTCCAGGCATGAGTCACGGCCCATTTTCAGACCTGTGTGGAACCAGATGGAATGTCTCACAGAGGAGAGAGCTAGCAGGACTGGAGCAGGGAAAGGGCATTGCCGTTAGCGCGTCCTTCTCTGGGAACAGCGGCATTCCTGATAGCGGACTACTAATATTGTGACCGTTAACTTTGGATACTGTTAGTAGCGTGTTTATGTATCCACTGGAAACTACCTCTTCACATCCCTTTTACCGTATTCGGACTAAAAGCTAGCCAATGAGGTCGGCTACAACAATATATTCCAGTATGTTCCGGTCCTCACCCTCGCTGCCGGCCCTCAGGATGGAGTCAGACATAAAGCTGAGGGTACGTGACTCCACCGAGTCAAAGCTCAGGACAGACTTAAAGCTCTCCACGGAGTCCTCTCTGCTGTAGCCGGGTGGCTGGGAATGGGTTAGCGGAGGCAGCTGGTCCCCTCTCTCTGGGTAGCACACCTCACTGGAGCCACTGTCCCTCACACTGCCTCTGGGGGCCTCTTCTAGAGCCTGGGAGAGAGAGGGAGAGACAGAATCCTTAAGAAAAAAATCCTGAAAGTATTTCAGATGCATTTTATTTAGCTTCGCATATTTAACAAATATTCCATTGGTTCCATTGTACAGGGCAAAGGACATCTAAGCCTCGTCGTCCCTAAAAGGCCTTGAGGTTGAGCTGAGGGTTAAGGTGAGGGGTTAGGCTGAGGCGTTAGGGAGGATGTTACCTTGGACAGAGCGATGCCCAATAGTCCCTCGAATGCTCTGAGGTTGAGCTGAGGACCAGAGTAGAAGGGGTCCACCTGAGCCTTCCGCCCCAGCCAGTAGATGGTGATTAGAACCTGGAGGAGAGGACAGATCACTGCATTGGGCAGGATCTTTATCCTTCATTATGAGGAGAGGACAGATCACTGCATTGGGCAGGAGCTTTATCCTTCATTATGAGGATCACTGCATAGGCATTGCTTTATCCTTCATTATGAGGTAGTCATAGTGGGGGGGGGTGAGGTAGAGGATAGTCATAGTATGAGGGGTGAGGTAGAGGATAGTCATAGAGGGTCTAGTGGGGGGGGTAGGGTGAGGTATAGTAGTAGAGGATAGGTAGGGGGGGTGAGGTAGGATAGTCATAGTAGGGGTGGGGGGTGAGGTAGAGGATAGTCATAGTCATAGTGGGGGGGGGTGAGGTAGAGGATAGTCAGTAGTAGGGGGGGTGAGGTAGAGGATAGTCATAGTGGGGGGGGTGAGGTAGAGGATAGTAGTAGGGGGATCGTCATAGTAGGGGGGGGTGAGGTAGAGGATAGTCATAGTAGGGGGGGTGAGGTCATAGTAGGGGGGGTGAGGTAGAGGATAGTCATAGTAGGGGGGGTGAGGTAGAGGATAGTCATAGTAGGGGGGGTGAGGTAGAGGATAGTCATAGTAGGGGGGTGAGGTAGAGGATAGTCATAGTAGGGGGGGTGAGGAGAGGATAGTCATAGTAGGGGGGGTGAGGTAGAGGATAGTCATAGTAGGGGGGGGGGGTGAGGGTAGAGGATAGTCATAGTGGGGGGGTGAGGTAGAGGATAGTCATAGTAGGGGGGGTGAGGTAGAGGATAGTCATAGTAGGGGGGGTGGGTGAGGTAGAGGATAGTCATAGTAGGGGGGGTGAGGTAGAGGATAGTCATAGTAGGGGGGGTGAGGTAGAGGATAGTCATAGTAGGGGGGGTGAGGTAGAGGATAGTCATAGTAGGGGGGGTGAGGTAGAGGATAGTCATAGTAGGGGGGGTGAGGTAGAGGATAGTCATAGTAGGGGGGGTGAGGTAGAGGATAGTCATAGTGGGGGGTGAGGTAGAGGATAGTCATAGTGGGGGGGGGTGAGGTAGAGGATAGTCATAGTGGGGGGGTGAGGTAGAGGATAGTCATAGTAGGGGGGGTGAGGTAGAGGATAGTCATAGTGGGGGGGGTGGGGTAGAGGATAGTCATAGTAGGGGGGGTGAGGTAGAGGATAGTCATAGTAGGGGGGGTGAGGTAGAGGATAGTCATAGTAGGGGGGTGAGGTAGAGGATAGTCATAGTAGGGGGGGTGAGGTAGAGGATAGTCATAGTAGGGGGGGGTGAGGTAGAGGATAGTCATAGTAGGGGGGTGAGGTGAGGTAGAGGATAGTCGTAGGGGGGGGTGAGGTAGAGGATAGTCATAGTCAGGGGGGGTGAGGTAGAGGATAGTCGTAGGGGGGGGGGTGAGGTAGAGGATAGATAGTCATAGTGGGGGGGTGAGGTAGAGGATAGTCATAGTAGGGGGGGTGAGGTAGAGGATAGTCATCATGGGGGGGGGTGAGGTAGAGGATAGTCATAGTAGGGGGGGTGAGGTAGAGGATAGTCATAGTAGGGGGGTGAGGTAGAGGATAGTCATAGTAGGGGGGGTGAGGTGAGGTAGAGGATAGTCCATAGTGGGGGGTGAGGTAGAGGATAGTCATAGTAGAGGGGGGGGGTGAGGTAGAGGATAGTCATAGTAGGGGGGGTGAGGTAGAGGATAGTCGTCATGGGGGGGTGAGGTAGAGGATAGGGGGGGTGAGGTAGAGGATAGTCGTAGGGGGGGGGGGTGAGGTAGAGGATAGTCATAGGGGGGTGAGGTAGAGGATAGTCAGTCAGTAGGGGGGTGAGGTAGAGGGTCATAGGGGGGGGAGGTAGAGGATAGTCATAGTAGGGGGGGGTAGAGGATAGTCATAGGGGGGGTGAGGTAGAGGTAGTAGAGGATAGTCGTCATAGGGGGGGTGAGGTAGAGGATAGTCGTAGTGGGGGGGTGAGGTAGAGGATAGTCATAGTAGTGGGGGGTGAGGTAGAGGATAGTCATAGTAGGGGGGGTGGGGGAGGTAGGGGGGGATAGTCATAGTAGGGGAGGTAGAGGATAGTCATAGTAGGGGGGGTGAGGAGAGGATAGTCATAGTAGGGGGGGTGAGGTAGAGAGGATAGTCATAGTAGGGGGGGGTGAGGTAGAGGATAGTCATAGTAGGGGGGGAGGGGTGAGGTAGAGATAGTCATAGTAGGGGGGTGAGGTAGAGGATAGTCATAGTAGGGGGGGTGAGGTAGAGGATAGTCATATAGTAGGGGGTGGGGGATAGTAGTAGGGGGGGGTGAGGAGGTAGAGGGATAGTCATCATGTGGGGGGGTGGGTAGAGGATAGGTATGGGGGGTGAGGTAGAGGATAGTCGTCATGGGGGGTGAGGTAGAGGATAGTCATAGTGGGGGGGTGAGGTAGAGGATAGTCGTCAGGGGGGGTGAGGTAGAGGATAGTCGTCATGGGGGGGTGAGGTAGAGGATAGTCATAGTAGTCATAGGAGGGGGTGAGGTAGAGGATAGTCATAGTAGGGGGGGTGAGGTAGAGGATAGTCATAGTAGGGGGTGAGGTAGAGGATAGATAGTGAGGTAGATAGTAGGGGGGGGTGAGGTAGAGGATAGTCAGTAGGTAGGGGGGGGGTGAGGTAGAGGATAGTCATAGGGGGGTAGGGGGGGGTGAGGTAGAGGATAGTCATCATAGGGGGTGAGGTAGAGGATAGTCGTCATGGGGGGGTGAGGTAGAGGATAGTCATAGTAGGGGGGTGAGGTAGAGGATAGATAGTAGGGGGGTGAGGTAGAGGATAGTCATAGTAGGGGGGGTGAGGTAGAGGATAGTCATAGTAGGGGGTGAGGTAGAGGATAGTCATAGTAGGGGGGGTGAGGTAGAGGATAGTCATAGTAGGTGGGGGTGAGGTAGAGGATAGTCATAGTAGGGGGGGTGAGGTAGAGGATAGTCATAGTAGGGGGGGTGAGGTAGAGGATAGTCATAGTAGGGGGGTGGTGAGGTAGAGGATAGTCATAGTAGGGGGGGTGAGGTAGAGGATAGTCATAGTAGGGGGGGTGAGGTAGAGGATAGTCATAGTAGGGGGGGTGAGGTAGAGGATAGTCATAGTAGGGGGGGTGAGGTAGAGGATAGTCATAGTAGGGGGGGGGGTGAGGTAGAGGATAGTCATAGTAGTAGGGGGGGTGAGGTAGAGGATAGTCATAGTAGTGATAGTGAGGTAGTAGAGGATAGTCATAGTGGGGGGGGTGAGGTAGAGGATAGTCATAGTAGGGGGGGTGAGGTAGAGGATAGTCATAGTAGGGGGGGGGTAGAGGATAGTCATAGTAGGGGGGTGAGGTAGAGGATAGTCATAGTAGGGGGGGTGAGGTAGAGGATAGGTAGAGGATAGTCATAGTAGGGGGGGGTGAGGTAGAGGATAGTCATAGTAGGGGGGGGGTAGAGGATAGTCATAGCGGGGGGGGGGGAGGTAGAGGATAGTCATAGTAGGGGGGGGTGAGGTAGAGGATAGTCATAGTCAGGTATAGTAGTCCATAGTAGGGGGGTGAGGTAGAGGATAGTCATAGTAGGATAGGATCGTCATAGTAGGGGGGGGTGAGGTAGGGGAGGGTAGAGGATAGTCATAGTAGGGGGGGAGGTGTCATAGTAGGGGGGGTAGAGGATAGTCATAGTAGGGGGGTGAGGTAGAGGATAGTCATAGTAGGGGGGGTGAGGTAGAGGATAGTCATAGTAGGGGTCATAGTAGGGGGGGTGAGAGGATAGTCCATAGTAGGGGGGGTGAGGTGAGGATAGTCAATCATAGTAGGGGGGGTGAGGGTAGTAGAGGATAGTCGTCATGGGGGGTGAGGTACAGGATAGTAAGGGGGTGTGGGTAGAGGATAGTGTCATGGGGGTTAGAGGTTTCAGTCAGCCTCCTTTTGCCCTCTAGACGCCTGTAGAGGTAAGAGGTAGAGGACAGTCATAGTGGGGCTGGTTCCTGTTACACAGTAAAAGCATTTGCGATGGAAATGATGAAAGTTCCAAGTTACAGCTCAATCCCGTTCTAGCTTCCCCAGATCTTTCAGTGAACACAAACAATTAAAAAATACATGTTCACTTACGTTTTTCAGCCTCCTTTTGCCCTCTACACGCCTGAGAAGGAAAGGAGGGGATTTCTTAGTCCGAGCAAAGACACACACACTGACTAATGTTTACCCATGGCTTCCCAATAATAAAGGTGATCCATTATGACAGTCAATAAAGTATTATTCTGTTTAAATATGAAGCAGATGCTAAGCTACAGGACTGTTTTGCTAGCACAGACTGGAATATGTTCCGGGATTCTTCCGATAGCATTGAGGAGTACACCACATCAGTCACTGGCTTCATCATAAGTGCATCGATGACGTCGTCCCCACAGTGACCGTACGTACATATCCCAACCAGAAGCCATGGATTACAGGCAACATCCGCACTGAGCTAAAGGGTAGAAGCTTATAAGAAATCCTGCTACGCCCTCCGATGAACCTTCAAACAGGCAAAGCGTCAATACATGACTAAGATCGAATCGTACTACACTGGCTCCGACGCTCGGATGTGGCAGGGCTTGCAAACTATTACAGACTACAAAAGGGAAGCACAGCCGCGAGCTGCCCAATGACACGAGCCTACCAGACGAGCTAAATCACTTCTATGCTCGCTTCGAGGCAAGCAACACTGAAACATGCATGAGAGCATCAGCTGTTCCGGACGACTGTGTGGTCGCGCTCTCCGTAGCCGATGGGAGTAAGACTTTTAAGCAGGTCAACATTCCCAAGGCCGCAGGGCCAGACGGATTACCAGGACGTGTACTCCGAGCATGTGCTGACCAACAGGCAAGTGTCTTCACTAACATTTTCAACATGTCCCTGACTGAGTCTGTAATACCAACATGTTTCAAGCAGACCACCATAGTCCCCTGTGCCCAAGAACTCTAAGATAACCTGCCTAAATGACTACCGACCTGTATCAGTCACGTCTGTAGCCATGAAGTGCTTTGAAAGGCTGGTCATGGCATCAACACCATTATCCCAGAAACCCTAGACCCACTCCAATTTGCATACCGCCCCAACAGATCCACAGATGATGCAATCTCTATTGCACTCCACACTGCCCTTTCCCACCTGGACAAGAGGAACACCTACGTGAGAATGCTATTCATTGACTACAGCTCAGCGTTCAACACCATAGTGCCCTCAAAGCTCATCACTAAGCTAAGGACCCTAGGACTAAACACCTCCCTCTGCAACTGGATCCAGAACTTCCTGACGGGCCGCCCCCAGGTGGTAAGGGTAGGTAACAACACATCCACCACGCTGATCCTCAACACGGGGGCCCCTCAGGGGTGCGTGCTCAGTCCCCTCCTGTACTCCCTGTTCACCCATGACTGCATGGCCAGGCACGACTCCAACACCATCATTAAGTTTGTAGGCCTGATCACTGACAACGATGAGACAGCCTATAGGGAGGAGGTCAGAGACCTGGCCGTGTGGTGCCAGGATAACAACCTCTCCCTCAACGTGATCAAGACAATGGAGATGATTGTGGACTACAGGACAAAGAGGACCGAGCACGCCCCCATTCTCATCGACGGGGCTGTAGTGGAACAGGTTGAGAGCTTCAAGTTCCTTGGTGTCCACATCATCAACAAACTATCATGGTCCAAGCACACCAAGACAGTCGTGAAGAGGGCACGACAAAGCCTATTCCCCCTCAGGAGACTGAAAAGATTTGTAATGGGTCCTCAGATCCTCAAAAGATTCTACAGCTGCACCATCGAGAGCATCCTGACTGGTTGTATCACCGCCTGGTACGCCAACTGCTCGGCATCCGACCGCAAGGCACTACAGAGGGTAGTACGTACGGTCCAGTACATCACTACTCTGTTTATTATCTATGCATAGTGACTTTAATAGCTACCTACATGTACTTATGTTACTAGCTCCTAGCAGTGCAGCTAAATGCTTGTGTTCCTAGCTCCTAGCAGTGCAGCTAAATGCTTGTGTTACTAGCTCCTAGCAGTGCAGCTAAATGCTTGTGTTCCTAGCTCCTAGCAGTGCAGCTAAATGCTTGTGTTCCTAGCTCCTAGCAGTGCAGCTAAATGCTTGTGTTACTAGCTCCTAGCTCCTAGCAGCTCCTAGCAGTGCAGCTAAATGCTTGTGTTCCTAGCTCCTAGCAGTGCAGCTAAATGCTTGTGTTCCTAGCTCCTAGCAGTGCAGCTAAATGCTTGTGTTCCTAGCTCCTAGCAGTGCAGCTAAATGCTTGTGTTCCTAGCTCCTAGCTGTTCCTAGCTCCTAGCAGTGCAGCTAAATGCTTGTGTTACTAGCTCCTAGCAGTGCAGATACATGCTTGTGTTACTAGCTCCTAGCAGTGTAGTAAAAATGTCAAACAAAATAATTATCAAAACTAGAAGCAAGAAATCAGGAATGTCAGTATGAATCCAGTTAACAGCCCAAATAACACTAACAGTAATCCAATCTATACATATATACAACAACCAGATAAACAAGGAATGTTATGTACAGAGGTAGATATATCACAATGAGCTCTGTGAATAATCCGGTATGTGAATCCACAGTGTAAAAAAAACAGTATTAAATGAAACGGTCCAATGTTTAATGTCTCTATACACATGGGTTCGATTATGATTGACACCCTCCATAATGATTGACACCCTCATAATGTTAAATAGCCACTGATAATATAAAGTATTATTCTGTTTAAATAGCCACTGATAATATAAAGTATTATTCTGTTTAAATAGCCACTGATAATATAAAGTATTATTCTGTTTAAATAGCCACATAATATAAAGTATTATTCTGTTTAAATAGCCACTGATAATATAAAGTATTATTCTGTTTAAATAGCCACATAATATAAAGTATTATTCTGTTTAAATAGCCATTGATAATACATGCCTCTCATTTGCAACACCACACTGTTGACTATTCATCTTGCCATTTGCTTTTTAGCTGCCTAGTCAAAACAGCTCCTTAAAAAATGGTGCTGTGAGACAGACAACCAACTATCAACACCATGCAATCACCGATAACACAGAACTAGCTGTATAACAGTATATAGGACAACCTAGCCACCACCACAAGCCAGTGCACGCATGCCATTAGGCCATCCAGTCAGGGTACACTAGCGTTCCAACCAGTGAGACAGAGGTCAAGAAATACGCGGGGAAAACACTAACTGAACATCGACAGGTGCTGCCTAATGATTTAAACATCACTATAAGTCCAGCAGCACTTGGGATAAAAGCATGTTCGTGTACATATTAACCCCTTCACTTCCATTTGCTTTGTTCTACAAATATCAATATATTTCACCAAATAAAATGTGTTGACCTGAAACTCAATTTTACCTGAGTGTAGCGCGTGTGGACAGGTCTTGCAGGTCTCCAGGGTGAAACAGCTGGGCCTCGTGCAGACCCAGCGTACCGCACGCTCTCAGAAACACATTGACATTGTCCTGGAGGAGAGGGAGGGGTAGAGAGGGAGGGGAGGGGAGGTAGAGAGGGAGGGGAGGGGGGGTAGAGAGGGAGGGGAGGGGGGGAGGAGAGGGAGGGGAGGGGGGGTAGAGAGGGAGGGAGGGGAGTAGAGAGGGAGGGGGGGGGTAGAGAGGGAGGGGAGGGGGGTAGAGAGGGGGGGAGAGGGAGGGGTAGAGAGGGAGGGGAGGAGGAGGAGGAGAGGGAGGGGAGGGGAGGAGGAGAGGGAGGGGAGGGGGGGTAGAGAGGGAGGGGAGGGGAGGAGGAGAGGTAGTGGGAGTTACCATACAGGACAAACATCAGAGAAGGCTTGGCCTAGGGGATAGAGAGCCGGGGAGTCTCTCAAGGAGCTTTCCAGGAGAGGGAGGGAGGGAGGGAATATTTGGGGTTTGGCTAGCCGCTGAACCAAATGGGGGAACTATCAGGTTTGTAGAGAGGGTCACATCAATAAACGCTTCACTAGGAGGAGAGGGGGGTCAGAGAGGGAGGGGGAGGGGAGGTAGAGACTGGGAGGGGAGCATTCTCTCATATGAAGAGGAGAGGAGGGCTGCACAGACAGGGAGGAACTCACCAGAGGAGAGGTACTCGGGAGGGAGGGGACAGGAAACTGATCAGAGAAGCAGGGGGGACGAGAATGGACGATCATATGAGCTGGTGGGAGGAGTCTCTCAACAGCTTTCCAGGATCCTTTCCAAAACACGTGAATATTTGGGGTTTGGCTAGCCGCTGAACCAAATGGGTTCAACTATCAGACTCAGTTTGTCACGTTCGTCACATCACAACGCTTCACTAGATCGTCGACGTTTCAGATCCGTCATACTAAGCAGGGAAACCGCAGAGACTGACCAGACAGACCATCCCACTGCATTCTCATATGAACTCTAGAACGGCTGCACAGCCACAGGCACACAGGGAACTCACCAGTCCAGCCATGGGAGTAGACAGTGTGTTCATTCTCCCTCTTTATAATGGCCAGAGGAGGTTTCAACAGGTATGATTAGACTGACAAACTCAGATAAGAGGGATGAATAGATCCAGATATTGGGGAGCGTGACCATACTCACGGCACACCAGGACCTCTCCACATAAAACAGTAAGGTGTTTACAGAAGCCCATCCTATGTGATTCATTCATCATTACCGGCAGAGCAGGACTCCATTCTCCAGATATACACTACAGTTCCCACAATACTCACCGGCAGAGCAGGACTTACATTCTCCAGATTCTCAGATATACACTACAGTTCCCACAATACTCACGGCAGAGCAGGACTCCATTCTCCAGATATAGACTACAGTTCCCACAATACTCACTGGCAGAGCAGGACTCCATTCTCCCAGATATAGACTACAGTTCCCACAATACTCACCGGCAGAGCAGGACTCCATTCTCCAGATATACACTACAGTTCCCACAATACTCACTGGCAGAGCAGGACTCCATTCTCCAGATATACACTACAGTTCCCACAATACTCACTGGCAGAGCAGGACTCCATTCTCCAGATATAGACTACAGTTCCCACAATACTCACTGGCAGAGCAGGACTCCATTCTCCAGATATACACTACAGTTCCCACAATACTCACTGGCAGAGCAGGACTCCATTCTCCAGATATAGACTACAGTTCCCACAATACTCACTGGCAGAGCAGGACTCCATTCTCCAGATATAGACTACAGTTCCCACAATACTCACTGGCAGAGCAGGACTCCATTCTCCAGGGCTGAGCGGAAGTTGTTGCACCCAAACGATTTATTAGTCACTTCCTGTATACAGGGAGAGCAAAGAACAACGCCACATCTTAGATCACCTTAACAGAAATTAAACAAAAGCAAAAAATGCAAGAGACATTTTTCACTACATTTCCTCTTGGATCACTGAGATTATGATCTGTACTTATCTATTGCATAATTATGTTTTTTTTTGATCGAGATATTATGCATTTTTACCACCATTTCCACAATTCTCATTAACGTAACGGTCAAAAAAGTAATAAACAAATACATTTCTAATAAAAAAAAAAAGACATTGCTCCCCTAATGAAAAGGTCTGAGTTAATAAACACTGAAAATAAAATAAATCGAAATAATAAAATTAAAATCTGACTTTATGCCGTCTCAGTAATGAGAAATAACATCATTTTGAAGACATAAGCCAAGTGGGGTAAAGGGGGTGTTGGAGAATAACCACCTCATTCTGAACACATTTACTTATCTTCTACTACTCCTCTCGATGATGCATCATGGGTAATACAACTTTAAAAACTGATAAGGAGTTTTTACAGCAACTTGAAAAATGTTACGGTAATTAGATGTCCAGACACTGTTTGTACGTAATATAGTTTAGTGCAGATTTCAACTATACTGAACAAAAATATAAAACGCAACATGTAAAGTGTTGGTTCCATGTTTCATGAGCTGAAATAAAAGATCCCTGAAATGTTTCATACACACAAAAGGCTTCGCTCTCAAATTGTGTACAAATGTGTTTACATCCCTGTTAGTGAGCATTTTATCCTTTGTCAAGATAATGGCATATCAAGAAGCTGATTGAACAGCATGATCATTACACAAGTGCACCTTGTGCTGGGGACAATAAAAGGCCACTAAAAAGTGTGCAGTTTTGTCACAACACAATACCACAGATGTCTGAAGTTGACGGACTCCATTCTGCAATTGGCATGCTGACTGCAGGAATGTCCACCAGAGCTGTTGCCAGAGATTTGAATGTTCATTTCTCTAACAAAAGCCGCTTCCAACGTTGTTTTAGAGAATTTGGTAGGACATCCAACCGGCCTCACAACCGCAGGCCACGTGTAACCACGCCAACCCAGGACCTCTTCATCCGGCTTCTTCAACTGCGGGATCGTCTGGTGGGGTGCGGCGCTGAGCAGTATTTATGTCTGTTATAAAGCCATTTTGTGGGGGAAAACTAATTCTGATTGGCTGGACCTGGCTCCCCAGTGGGTGGGCCTATGCCTTCCCAGGCCCACCCATGGCTCCGTCCCTGCCCAGTCATGTGAAAAACAGATTAGGGACTAATTAATTTATTTCAATTAACCGATTTCCATATAGGAACTGTAACAGTAAAATCTTTGACATTGTTGCATGTTGTGTTTATTTTTGTTCAGTATAGTATACAATTTATGATTTATGGATTTGTGTTTTATTCAAATTGGATTTTCTAAAGTAAAATTGTATAATGACTCAATAATTTAATCCGGACGCATTTTGGTCATGAGAATTTGGGGTGAAAATGGAAAATGTATTTAAAATAAGACAATTTGCCAAAAAGTAGACATCTTAGTCTTCAGAATAATAGTTGATTTTTGTAGATGCATCATGGTTTTGTAACTCAATTTACTACTGACATTTTAAAAACTGCTTTCATGAGATTCAACCAACTGAATAGCAGCAACACATCTGCAAGCATGTGGGGACGATTAGTGATCACTCTCTCCCTCCCTGTATAGTATAAACATTACTCTGGACCGGACCACTCACTGACCTCCCTCCCTGTATATAGTATAAACATTACTCTGGACCGGACCACTCACTGACCTCCCTCCCTGTATAGTATAAACATTACTCTGGACCGGACCACTCACTGACCTCCCTCCCTGTATAGTATAAACATTACTCTGGACCGGACCACTCACTGACCTCCCTCCCTGTATATAGTATAAACATTACTCTGGACCGGACCACTCACTGACCTCCCTCCCTGTATAGTATAAACATTACTCTGGACCGCCGGACCACTCACTGACCTCCCTCCCTGTATATAGTATAAACATTACTCTGGACCGGACCACTCACTGACCTCCCTCCCTGTATATAGTATAAACATTACTCTGGACCGGACCACTCACTGACCTCCCTCCCTATATAGTATAAACATTACTCTGGACCGGACCACTCACTGACCTCCCTCCCTGTATAGTATAAACATTACTCTGGACCGGACCACTCACTGACCTCCCTCCCTGTAGAGTATAAACATTACTCTGGACCGGACCACTCACTGACCTCCCTCCCTGTATAGTATAAACATTACTCTGGACCGGACCACTCACTGACCTCCCTCCCTGTATAATATAAACATTACTCTGGACCGGACCACTCACTGACCTCCCTCCCTGTATACTCTGGACCGGACCACTCACTGACCTCCCTCCCTGTATATAGTATAAACATTACTCTGGACCGGACCACTCACTGACCTCCCTCCCTGTATATAGTATAAACATTACTCTGGACCGGACCACTCACTGACCTCCCTCCCTGTATAATATAAACATTACTCTGGACCGGACCACTCACTGACCTCCCTCCCTGTGTATAGTATAAACATTACTCTGGACCGGACCACTCACTGACCTCCCTCCCTGTATATTGTATAAACATTACTCTGGACCGGACCACTCACTGACCTCCCTCCCTGTAAATAGTATAAACATTACTCTGGACCGGACCACTCACTGACCTCCCTCCCTGTATATAGTATAAACATTACTCTGGACCGGACCACTCACTGACCTCCCTCCCTGTATATAGTATAAACATTACTCTGGACCGGACCACCCACTGACCTCCCTCCCTGTATAGTATAAACATTACTCTGGACCGGACCACTCACTGACCTCCCTCCCTGTATAGTATAAACATTACTCTGGACCGGACCACTCACTGACCTCCCTCCCTGTATAGTAGTATAAACATTACTCTGGACCTGGGACCACTCACTGACCTCCCTCCCTGTATATAGTATAAACATTACTCTGGACCGGACCACTCACTGACCTCCCTCCCTCCCTGTATACTCTGGACCGGACCACTCACTGACCTCCCTCCCTGTATATAGTATAAACATTACTCTGGACCGGACCACTCACTGACCTCCCTCCCTGTATAATATAAACATTACTCTGGACCGGACCACTCACTGACCTCCCTCCCTGTATAATATAAACATTACTCTGGACCGGACCACTCACTGACCTCCCTCCCTGTATAGTATAAACATTACTCTGGACCGGACCACTCACTGACCTCCCTCCCTGTATAGTATAAACATTACTCTGGACCGGACCACTCACTGACCTCCCTCCCTGTATAATATAAACATTACTCTGGACCGGACCACTCACTGACCTCCCTCCCTATATAGTATAAACATTACTCTGGACCGGACCACTCACTGACCTCCCTCCCTGTATAGTATAAACATTACTCTGGACCGGACCACTCACTGACCTCCCTCCCTGTATAGTATAAACATTACTCTGGACCGGACCACTCACTGACCTCCCTCCCTGTATAGTATAAACATTACTCTGGACCGGACCACTCACTGACCTCCCTCCCTGTATAGTATAAACATTACTCTGGACCGGACCACTCACTGACCTCCCTCCCTGTATAATATAAACATTACTCTGGACCGGACCACTCACTGACCTCCCTCCCTGTATAGGTTAAACATTACTCTGGACCGGACCACTCACTGACCTCCCTCCCTGTATAGTATAAACATTACTCTGGACCGGACCACTCACTGACCTCCCTCCCTGTATAATATAAACATTACTCTGGACCGGACCACTCACTGACCTCCCTCCCTGTATAGGTTAAACATTACTCTGGACCGGACCACTCACTGACCTCCCTCCCTGTATATGTATAAACATTACTCTGGACCGGACCACTCACTGACCTCCCTCCCTGTATAGTATAAACATTACTCTGGACCGGACCACTCACTGACCTCCCTCCCTAGTATATTACTCTGGACCGGACCACTCACTGACCTCCCTCCCTATATAGTATAAACATTACTCTGGACCGGACCACTCACTGACCTCCCTCCTGTATAGTATAAACATTACTCTGGACCGGACCACTCACTGACCTCCCTCCCTGTATAGTATAAACATTACTCTGGACCGGACCACTCACTGACCTCCCTCCCTGTATAGTATAAACATTACTCTGGACCGGACCACTCACTGACCTCCCTCCCTGTATACTCTGGACCGGACCACTCACTGACCTCCCTCCCTGTATACTCTGGACCGGACCACTCACTGACCTCCCTCCCTGTATACTCTGGACCGGACCACTCACTGACCTCCCTCCCTGTATAGTATAAACATTACTCTGGACCGGACCACTCACTGACCTCCCTCCCTGTATAGTATAAACATTACTCTGGACCGGACCACTCACTGACCTCCCTCCCTGTATATAGTATAAACATTACTCTGGACCGGACCACTCACTGACCTCCCTCCCTGTATATAGTATAAACATTACTCTGGACTGGACCACTCACTGACCTCCCTGTATTGTATAAACAGCTTTGTGTGTCAATGAGAAAAAGGAGATTTGCTCTCCCTTTCCTACCGATTAACACACAATTCACCATCCTACCTACCCCAGCAATTCACCATCCTACCTACCCCAGCAACTCACCATCCTACCTACCCCAGCAATTCACCATCCTACCTACCCCAGCAATTCACCATCCTACCTACCCCAGCAACTCACCATCCTACCTACCCCAGCAATTCACCATCCTACCTACCCCAACAGCAGCAGAATTTGTCTTGTTGGGGTAAAATGATTTGACCTAAAATCAACAGCATTTCACCCCTCTACCCACACATTTCTTCTCACTGCTTTAACCTTTCACCCCTCATTAAAAGTGGACATCCGGGTATTCTGAGGGGGTTAACCTCCCTGGCAAGCTTCTCAACAGCTTCTACCCCCAAGCCATAAGACTCCTGAACAGCTAATCATGGCTACCCGGACTATTTGCACTGCCCCCCCACCCCATACTTTTTACGCTGCTGCTACTCTGTTAAGTATTTATGCATAGTCACTTTAACTCTACCCACATGTACATATTACCTCAACTACCTCAACTAGCGGTGCCCCCGCACATTGACTAGCAACGGTACCCCCCTGTATATATAGCCTCCCTACTGTCACTTTATTTTACTGTATATATAGCCTCCCTACTGTCACTTTATTTTACTGTATATATAGCCTCCCTACTGTCACTTTATTTTTACTTCTGCTCTTTTTTTCTCAACACTTTTTTGTTGTTGTTTTATTCTTACTTTTTTTGTTTAAAATAAATGCACTGTTGGTTAAGGGCTGTAAGTAAGCATTTCACTGTAATGTCTGCACCTGTTGTATTCGGCGCATGTGACCAATAAAATTTGATTTGATTTGATTTGATGGGCCCAGTGCCAGCTACCCTCTGTGCCACAATAACTCATTGAGCTCCACAGGGGTTGCAGGTTCCATTCTGTATCCTCAAGGAGAGGAGCAGGGAGGGGGAGAGGTAAGGGGGGGGGGGGGGGGGTATTAGGGGTGGTCAGTGGGGGGGGGGGGAGAGAGATTAGAGGAACACAGAAGGGTAGGGGGAATGCCTTCTACCCCCTAACCATTCCCTCTCTCTCTCTGGGGCACTGTTCCCTATCAGAATGGAGACGGGTCACATCATGTGGCCAGCTGGTCACTGTTCCCTATCTGAATGGAGACGGGTCCACATCATGTGGCCAGCTGGTCACTGTTCCCTATCTGAATGGAGACGGGTCCACATCATGTGGCCAGCTGGTCACTGTTCCCTATCTGAATGGAGACGGGTCACATCATGTGGCCAGCTGGTCACTGTTCCCTATCTGAATGGAGACGGGTCACATCATGTGGCCAGCTGGTCACTGTTCCCTATCTGAATGGAGAGACGGGGTCACATCATGTGGCCAGCTGGTCACTGTTCCCTATCTGAATGGAGACGGGTCACATCATGTGGCCAGCTGGTCACTGTTCCCTATCTGAATGGAGGAGATGGGTCACATCATGTGGCCAGCTGGTCACTGTTCCCTATCTGAATGGAGGAGATGGGTCACATCATGTGGCCAGCTGGTCACTGTTCCCTATCTGAATGGAGGAGATGGGTCACATCATGTGGCCAGCTGGTCACTGTTCCCTATCTGAATGGAGACGGGTCACATCATGTGGCCAGCTGGTCACTGTTCCCTATCTGAATGGAGGAGACGGGTCACATCATGTGGCCAGCTGGTCACTGTTCCCTATCTGAATGGAGGAGACGGGTCACATCATGTGGCCAGTCACTGTTCCCTATCACGGGTTCATGTGGCCAGCTGGTCACTGTTCCCTATCTGAATGGAGGAGATGGGTCACATCATGTGGCCAGCTGGTCACTGTTCCCTATCTGAATGGAGATGGGTCACATCATGTGGCCAGCTGGTCACTGTTCCCTATCTGAATGGAGATGGGTCACATCATGTGGCCAGCTGGTCACTGTTCCCTATCTGAATGGAGACGGGTCACATCATGTGGCCAGCTGGTCACTGTTCCCTATCTGAATGGAGACGGTCACACATCATGTGGCCAGCTGGTCACTGTTCCCTATCTGAATGGAGACGGGTCACATCATGTGGCCAGCTGGTCACTGTTCCCTATCTGAATGGAGACGGGTCACATCATGTGGCCAGCTGGTCACTGTTCCCTATCTGAATGGAGACGGGTCACATCATGTGGCCAGCTGGTCACTGTTCCCTATCTGAATGGAGAGATGGGTCACATCATGTGGCCAGCTGGTCACTGTTCCCTATCTGAATGGAGACGGGTCACATCATGTGGCCAGCTGGTCACTGTTCCCTATCTGAATGGAGACGGGTCACATCATGTGGCCAGCTGGTCACTGTTCCCTATCTGAATGGAGACGGGTCACATCATGTGGCCAGCTGGTCACTGTTCCCTATCTGAATGGAGGAGATGGGTCACATCATGTGGCCAGCTGGTCACTGTTCCCTATCTGAATGGAGGAGATGGGTCACATCATGTGGCCAGCTGGTCACTGTTCCCTATCTGAATGGAGACGGGTCACATCATGTGGCCAGCTGGTCACTGTTCCCTATCTGAATGGAGGAGATGGGTCACATCATGTGGCCAGCTGGTCACTGTTCCCTATCTGAATGGAGATGGGTCACATCATGTGGCCAGCTGGTCACTGTTCCCTATCTGAATGGAGATGGGTCACATCATGTGGCCAGCTGGTCACTGTTCCCTATCTGAATGGAACGGGTCACATCATGTGGGAGCTGGGTCACACGGGTCACATGTGGCCAGCTGGTCACTGTTCCCTATCTGAATGGAGGAGATGGGTCACATCATGTGGCCAGCTGGTCACTGTTCCCTATCTGAATGGAGATGGGTCACATCATGTGGCCAGCTGGTCACTGTTCCCTATCTGAATGGAGATGGGTCACATCATGTGGCCAGCTGGTCACTGTTCCCTATCTGAATGGAGGAGATGGGTCACATCATGTGGCCAGCTGGTCACTGTTCCCTATCTGAATGGAGACGGGTCACATCATGTGGCCAGCTGGTCACTGTTCCCTATCTGATATGGAGATGGGTCACATCATGTGGCCAGCTGGTCACTGTTCCCTATCTGAATGGAGGAGATGGGTCACATCATGTGGCCAGCTGGTCACTGTTCCCTATCTGAATGGAGATGGGTCACACATGTGGCCATGTTCCCTATCTGAATGGAGGAGATGGGTCACATCATGTGGCCAGCTGGTCACTGTTCCCTATCTGAATGGAGACGGGTCACATCATGTGGCCAGCTGGTCACTGTTCCCTATCTGAATGGAGATGGGTCACATCATGTGGCCAGCTGGTCACTGTTCCCTATCTGAATGGAGGAGATGGGTCACATCATGTGGCCAGCTGGTCACTGTTCCCTATCTGAATGAGGATGGCCACATTACGTTGCCAGCTGGGCACAAGCCTACGGGGGCACTGTTCCCGATCACCCTGGAGGGAGTCCTTTGTTCATTCATTCCCTGTTCCTTTCCACCCCGTCATCTCTCTCTGTCCCCTTCCCCACTACCCTTAATTGCTCCCCACATGCCCCTCTCCTCTCCCTCTGAGGGGTACAGAATGGAATGCAGCCTGCCGCCTCTCTGGAGCTCAACACTGCCACTGTCCAATTAGGAAAACTTTATGAGGGTATCATAAGATAAAGTTTATATGTGATGATTGATACGCAAAACTGCACATCTCAAAGAGCACAAAAGACCTACATGAAACAAAATACGTCATCACCGCAACAGCACAGATAACTCTCAAGAGCCCATTTGCAAAATGTGCTTTTATATGGTGTATTTATCTATGCGCTATATGAGCGTATGACCACGCTCTAAAAACTAAACACCTTCACACTCAGTTTTACAGTGGCTTCACTGTCAATATTGTCACCCATTAATTGCAGTACAGGGGTTATCGTCACATTTTATGAGTGTCGTCATATTATGTTACGGTCATCGTAAACCAGTAGATTTAATGAGTGAGCCTCTGTAAAAATGTATCATGTGGAACAATTGCCCAAACTTAATCAAATAATGAATAAGACGAGTGGAACAACAAACGTTCACCTTTGACGTACAGCTCTGTAGGCTGCTGTGGTCCATCGAAACATTAACTTGGATATATTTTAATTTGTTTCGTCAACCCAATCATGGATCAAACGTGTTTATTTTATTTTTTTAGATGTGGTTGTAAATGATTTAGCTCCAACCCTACCTCCATCCACCGCTGAGCCTCAGTGAAGGCGTCTTCACAGCTCACACTGGTCCGTTGTCGCCACTCCATCTTCCACACAAGGTCTCAAACAGACAAGGAACTTTTTGTTCTAGTTGAAAGAGAGAACAAGGAGAAGTCGATCGTTCCCGGTAATCGTTAGGCCTACCCTAAGACAAACAACACAGCGTCAATCAAAGCATTTCCCTGTCGACAAGACACAATTATCCAGCGATCATCTAAATAGTTTAATCCGACGGTATTGTTAAAAATGTGTTACCTGCGTCAAAACTTCAGCTGGGGAAACTTGAAAGTCTAAACTCTGCTCACCGGTGAACGATTCCCGTTAATTGACTTCCGCGCGCCTCGCAATGGGACACTTGTTACCAAACATTTTTGTCACGCGCAATACCTAAAGTGGGCGTTTCCTGTAGTCTGACAGATCATCCTTTTCTGCACCTGATGGTGTTTTCTCTTTAGTGAACACCGGGGGGCCCCACGGAGTCATACAGCGGCCTTAGCTGCTCACATGACGGGTCTTCAGTAGAGGAGGAGGAGAAGGGGTTCCACTAAATAACCCAGCCACAAAGTCAGATTCCACAGCCAAAAGGCCAATATTGGCAACAAAAAAATAGCTTTTTGGTATTAATTTGAGGTTAAGGTTAAGGTTAGGGGTAGGGGTAGGTTTAAAATCTGATTTTAAGAAGATAAATTGTCAGAGAGAGAGAGAGTCAGAGATACAGAGAGAGAGAGAGAAACGTTAACACACGTTGTCCCATGCCAATAAAGCCCTTAAATTGAAATTGAAATTGAATTGAGAGAGAGAGAGAGAAAGAGAATCAGAAAGACAGAGAGAGAGAGAGAGAGAGAGAAAGAGAGAGAAGAGAGAGAGAGGAAGAGAGAGTCAGAGAGAGGGGGAGTCAAAGAGAGAGAGAGAGAGAGAGAGAGAGAGAGAGAGAGAGAGAGAGAGAGAGAGAGAGAGAGAGAGAGAGAGAGAGAGAGAGAGAGAGAGAGAGAGAGAGAGAGAGAGAGAGAGAGAGAGAGAGAGAGAGAGAGAGAGAGAGAGAGAGAGAGAGAGAGAGACAGAAGGATGAGGGGGGGTAACAGAACTGTAAACTGTTTCACCACTCAAGTCTACGCTACAGCTTCAGTCTCAGTCCAGGTCTGGAATCTATTTCATCATCATGGTCTCTCTCTGGCTTTATTAGGAATATATTCAGCATCAACGACAGCATTACAGCAGTACGTCCATATTTATTGGTCGCATACACAGTTCAGCAGATGTTATAGCAGTGCAGCCAAATGCTTATGTTACTAGCTCCTAACAGGGTAGTAAAATGCTTATGTTACCTAGCTCCTAACAGGGTAGTAAAATGCTTATGTTACTAGCTCCTAACAGTGTAGTAAAATGCTTATGTTACAGTGTAGCTCCTAGCAGCAGGGTAGTGTAGCTTATGTTCCTAGCTCCTAACAGGGTAGTAAAATGCTGATGTTACTAGCTCCTAACAGGGTAGTAAAATGCTAATGTTACTAGCTCCTAACAGGGTAGTAAAATGCTAATGTTACTAGCTCCTAGCAGGGTAGTAAAATGCTTATGTTACCAAAAACGTTGCAATTTTTGCTAATGTATAAAATAAAATACCTTATTTACATAAGTATTCAGGCCCTTTGCTATGAGACTCAAAATTGAGCTCAGGTGCATCCTGTTTCCACTGATCATCCTTGAGATGTTTCTGCAACTTGATTGGAGTCCACCTGTGGTACATTCAATTGATTGGACATGATTTGGAAAGGCACACACCTGTCTATATAAGGTCCCACAGTTGACAGTGCATGTCAGAGCAAAAAACCAAGCCATGAGGTTGAAGGAATTATCGGTAGAGCTCCGAGACAGGATTGTGTCGAGGCACAGAGCTGGGGAAGGGTACCAAAACATTTCTGCAGCATTGAAGGTCCCCAAGAACACAGTGGTCTCCATCATTCTTAAATGGAAGAAGTTTGGAACCACCAAGACTCTTCCTAGAGCTGGCCGCCCGGCCAAACTGAGCAATCTGGGGAGAAGGGCCTTGGTCAGGGAGGTGACCAAGAACCCGATGGTCACTCTGACAGAGCTCCAGAGTTCCTCTGTGGAGATGGGAGAACCTTCCAGAAGGACAACCATCTCTGCAGCACTCTACCAATCAGGCCTTTATGGTAGAGTGGCCAGACGGAAGCCACTCCTCAGTAAAAGGCACATGACAGCCCACTTGGAGTTTGCCAAAAGGCACTTAAATGACTCACAGACCATGAGAAACAAGATTCTCTGGTCTGATGAAACCAATAACTCTTTGGCCTGAATGCCAAGCGTCACGTCTGGAGGAAAACTGGCACCATCCCTACGGTGAAGCATGGTGGTGGCAGCATCATGCTGTGGGGATGTTTTTCAGCGGCAGGAACTGGGAGACTAGTCAGGATCGAGGGAAAGATGAACGGAGCAAAGTACAGAGAGATCCTTGATGAAAACCTGCTCCAGAGCGCTCAGGACCTCAGACTGGGGCGAAGGTTTCACCTTCCAACAGGACAACGACCCTAAGCACACAGCCAAGACAACGCAGGAGTGGCTTCGGGACAAGTCTCTGAATGTCCTTGAGTGGCCCAGCCAGAGCCCAGACTTGAACCCGATCGTACATCTCTGGAGAGACCTGAAAATAGCTGTGCAGCGATGCTCCCCATCCAACCTGACAGAGCTTGAGAGGATCTGCAGAGAAGAATGGGAGAAACTCCCCAAATACCCAAGAAGACTTGAGGCTGTAATCACTGCCAAAGGTGCTTCAACAAAGTTCTGAGTAAAGGGTCTGAAGACTTATGTAAATGTGATATTTCATTATTTTAAAAAATATATAAACTTGCAAACATTTCTACAAACCAGTTTTTGCTTTGTCATTATGGGGTATTGTGTGTAGATTGATGAGGGGGAAAAAACAATTTAATCAATTTTAGAATAAGGCTGTAACGTAACAAAATGTGGAAAAAGTCAAGGGGTCTGAATATTTTCCCAATGCCCTGTATAAAGAGCTTCCTTTATGTGGATTTAAAAATAGTTTCCTTTATGTGGATCTATAAAGAGCTTCCTTTATGTGGATTTAAAAAGAGTTTCCTTTATGTGGATTTAAAAAGAGCTTCCTTTATGTGATTTATAAAGAGCTTCCTTTATGTGGATTTAAAAAGAGTTTCCTTTATGTGATATAAAAAGAGCTTCCTTTATGTGGATTTAAAAAGAGTTTCCTTTATGTGGATTTAAAAAGAGCTTCCTTTATGTGATATAAAAAGAGCTTCCTTTATGTGGATTTAAAAAGAGCTTCCTTTATGTGGATTTAAAAAGAGCTTCCTTTATGTGGATTTAAAAAGAGCTTCCTTTATGTGGATTTAAAAGAGCTTCCTTTATGTGGATTTAAAAAAGAGTTTCCTTTATGTGGATTTAAAAAGAGCTTCCTTTATGTGGATTTAAAAAGAGCTTTCCTTTATGTGGATTTAAAAAGAGTTTCCTTTATGTGGATTTAAAAAGAGCTTCCTTTATGTGGATTTAAAAAGAGCTTCCTTTATGTGGATTTAAAAAGAGCTTCCTTTATGTGGATTTAAAAAGAGTTTCCTTTATGTGGATTTAAAAAGAGTTTCCTTTATGTGGATTTAAAAAAGAGCTTCCTTTATGTGGATTTAAAAAGAGTTTCATTTATGTGGATATAAAAAGAGCTTCCTTTATGTGGATTTAAAAAGAGCTTCCTTTATGTGATATATAAAAGATTTTTCCTTTATGTGGATTTAAAAAGAGTTTCCTTTATGTGGATTTAAAAAGAGCTTCCTTTATGTGATATATAAAGAGTTTCCTTTATGTGGATTTAAAAAGAGCTTCCTTTATGTGGATTTAAAAAGAGTTTCCTTTATGTGGATTTAAAAATAGTTTCCTTTATGTGGATTTAAAAGAGGTTTCCTTTATGTGGATTTAAAAAGAGCTTCCTTTATGTGGATTTAAAAAGAGCTTCCTTCATGTGGATTTATAAAGAGTTTCCTTTATGTGGATTTAAAAAGAGCTTCCTTAATGTGGATTTAAAAAGAGCTTCCTTTATGTGGATTTAAAAAGAGTTTCCTTTATGTGGATTTAAAAAGAGCTTCCTTTATGTGGATTTAAAAAGAGTTTCCTTAATGTGGATTTAAAAAGAGCTTCCTTTATGTGGATTTAAAAAGAGCTTCCTTTATGTGGATTTAAAAAGAGCTTCCTTTATGTGGATTTAAAAAGAGCTTCCTTTATGTGATATATAAAGAGCTTCCTTTATGTGGATTTAAAAAGAGTTTCCTTTATGTGGATTTAAAAAGAGCTTCCTTTATGTGGATTTAAAAAGAGTTTCCTTTATGTGGATTTAAAAAGAGCTTCCTTTATGTGGATTTAAAAAGAGCTTCCTTTATGTGGATTTAAAAAGAGCTTCCTTTATGTGGATTTAAAAAGAGCTTCCTTTATGTGATATATAAAGAGCTTCCTTTATGTGGATTTAAAAAGAGCTTCCTTTATGTGGATTTAAAAAGAGTTTCTTTAATGTGGATTTAAAAAGAGCTTCCTTTATGTGGATTTAAAAAGAGCTTCCTTTATGTGGATTTAAAAAGAGCTTCCTTTATGTGGATTTAAAAAAGAGCTTCCTTTATGTGATATATAAAGAGCTTCCTTTATGTTGGATTTTGGAAAAAGAGCTTCCTTTATCGGATCTTTAAAAGAGCTTCCTTTATGTGGATTTAAAAAGAGAGTTCCTTTATGTGGATTTAAAAAGAGCTTCCTTTATGTGGATTTAAAAAGAGCTTCCTTTATGTGGATTTAAAAAGAGCTTCCTTTATATGGATCTATAGTGAGGTAGTTATTAGGTTCACAGCTGTTACCAGTAACACCTGAATCTCTGCGTAACAGTTCTGCTGTTGTAACACAGAACAGTAACACCACAGAAACCTACTCCTCAGCTGATCCAGAGTCAGTGCCTGTGTCCCAAATAGAGCCCTATAGTCCCCTTTATAGTGCACTACTACAGGGCTCTGGTCTAAAGTAGTGCACTATATAGGGAATAGGGTGTCATAGGGCTCTGGTCTAAAGTAGTGTACTATATAGGGATAGGGTGTCATAGGGCTCTGGTTCCTAAAGTAGTGGTAACTATATAGGGAAATAGGTGTCATAGGGCTCTGGTCTAAAGTAGTGCACTATATAGGAATAGGGTGTCATAGGGCTCTGGTCTAAAGTAGGTGTACTATATAGGGAATAGGGTGTCATAGGGCTCTGGTCTAAAGTAGTGTACTATATAGGGAATAGGTGTCATAGGGCTCTGGTCTAAAGTAGTTTACTATAATAGGGAATAGGGTGTCATAGGGCTCTGTCTAAAGTAGTGCACTATATAGGGAATAGGGTGTCATAGGGCTCTGGGTCTAAAGTAGTGCACTATAATATGGGAATAGGGGGTGCCATAGGGCTCTGGTCTAAAGTAGTGTACTATATTAGGGAATAGGGTGGTCCTAGGGCTCTGGTCTAAAGTAGTGCACTATATAGGGAATAGGGTGTCATAGGGCTCTGGTCTAAAAGTAGTGTACTATATAGGGAATAGGGTGTCATCGGGCTCTGGTCTAAAGTAGTGCACTATATTAGGAATAGGGTGTCATAGGGCTCTCTGGTCTAAAGTAAGTGCACTATATAGGAAATAGGGTGCCATTCGGGAGCATCAAGAGTCTTCAGCCCAGACGACCTGCCAGGGGAAAAATGTAGCTACCTCATTATCATGGAAACTCTGAAGTCATTCAGCTTTTGGCTGGAAAGAGAGTATGCCTATAGCGACTGAGGAGAGGAGAGGAGAGGAGAGGAGAGGAGAGGAGAGGAGAGGAGAGAGAGGGATAAGGAGAGGAGAGGGGAGAGGAGAGAGAGGAGGAGGGAGGAGAGGGAGAGGAGAGGAGAGGAGAGGAGAGGAGAGGAGAGGAGAGGAGGGAGAGGGGGGGGGAGGGGAGGGGAGAGGAGAGGAGAGGAGAGAGAGAGAGGAGAGGAGAGGAGAGGAGAGGAGAGGAGAGGGGAGGTGAGGGGAGGGGAGGGGGAGGGGAGGGGAAGGAGAGGAGAGGAGAGGAGGGGAGGGAGGGGGGAGGGGAGGGACGATAGAGAGGTAGAGAGAGATAGTGAGAGGGGAGGGGCGAGGAGAGGAGAGGAGAGGAAGAGGAGACTGAGAGGAGAGGAGAGGGGACAGGAGAGGATGAGGAGAGTAGAGGATGAGGAGAGGAGAGGAGAGGATGAGGAGAGGAGAGGAGAGGGAGAGGAGAGGGGAGAGGAGAGGAGAGGAGAGGGGAGGGGAGTCGAGGAGGAAGGAGAGGACGAGGAGAGGAGAGGAGAGGGAGCGGAGAGGAAGAGGAGAGGAGAGGAGAAGGAGATGAGAGGAGAGGGACAGGAGAGGAGAGGAGAGGAGAGGAGCGTAAGAGAGGAGAGCAGAGGAGAGGAGAGGAGTAGGAGAGGGAGGAGAGGGACAGGATATGAGAGGAGGAGGAGAGGAGATAGTAGATGAGTAGGATAGGAGAGGAGGAGGAGAGGAGAGGAGAGAGGAGGAGAGGAGGATTGAGAGGAAGGCGAGGAGAGGATAAGGAGGGAGGGGAGGAGAGGAGAGGAGAGGAGAGGAGAGGAGAGGGACGTCGAGGAAGAGGAGATAGAGGAGGAGAGGAGAGGAGAGGAGAGGAGAGGGGACAGGAGGAGGAGAGGAGAGGAGAGGAGAGTGAGAGTAGCGGAATAGGAGAGGATACAGAGAGGAGTGAGAGGAAGATCTCTCAGGAGGGGAGTGGAGCTTCTAAGCGGAGAGGCGCCACCTTGCTTGTCCCCAGTCCGCCTGGCCGTGCTGCTATTCCAGTTTCAACTGTTCTGCCTGCGGTTACGAAAACCCCCTACCTGGTCCCAGACCTGCTGTTTTCAACTCTTAATGATCGGCTATGAAAAGCCAACTGAGAGACCTGAGCCCTAGGACCATACGTCGGGACTACCGGCCGTGGTGACTCCTTGCTGTCCCCCCCTTGTCCCAGTCTAATTCAAGTTTCCTGGCTCAAATCAACTGCTTGCTGATTCTTCTGCTTTTCTATACTGTTTCTGTATGTTTTCCTGCGGTTATGGAAAACCCCTACTGTCCCAGACCTGCTGTTTTCAACTCTTAATGATCACGGCTATGAAAACCAACTGAGATTTATTCCTGATTATTATTTGACCATGCTTGTCACTTATGAACATTTTTGAACATCTTGGCATGGTTCTGTTATCCAGAAAACCTCCAACCGTCCCCCCCCCTCCCCCCCCGGCACAGCCAAGAAAGAGGGACTGTCCTGGCCACCCCTCATAGCCTGGTTCCTCTCTAGGTTTCTTCCTAGGTTTTTTTGGCCTTTCTAGGGAGTTTTTTCCTAGCCACCGTGCTCTACAAACCTGCATTACTAGCTGTTTGGGTTTTTTTTGCTGGGTTTCTGTACAGCACTTTTCGGAGATATTAGCTTGATGTACGAAGGGCTATATAAAAAAATTGATTGATTGATTGATTGAGAGGAGAGGAGAGGAGAGGAGAGGAGAGGAGAGGAGAGGAGAGGAGGGGAGGGGAGGAGAGGAGAGGAGAGGAGAAGGAGGGGAGAGGAGGGGAGGGGAGGGGAGGGGAGGAGAGGAGATAGAGAGGAGAGGAGAGGAGAGGAGAGGAGAGGAGAGGATAGGAGAGGACGAGGACGTCTGTAGAGGGCTGGGGTTAAAACAACCCAGATGTCTGCTGTCAGTTTGTCAATCAATAACATTAGCCCTTTTAAACAGCAACATGTCCACAACGTTATTTTCAGTCTATCCGGTTTAGACCCCAGAGAGCAAAGACTGAAGCACAGTGGTTATAGAAATAACTCCTTACGCAGGAAGAAACCTCAAGATTAAACAAGACAGAGAGGAGGGTCCAATCTATTCTACTCTGTCAGTCAGGGGTCTGTAGACAGATAGAGCAAGGTGTGACAGACAGGCAGGCAGGCGGGCGGGGGCGGGCGTAAAACGGGCGGAAGGACGGGCGGCGTGCGGACGGGCGGGCGGGGCGGGGTGACGCGGGGCGGGCGGTCGCGGGCGGGCGTGGCGCGGGCGGGAGGGCGGGCGGGCGGTGGGCGGGCGGGCGGGCGGGCGGCGGGCGGGCGGGCCGGGCTGGGGCGGGCGGGCGCGGCGGGCGGAGCGTGCGGGCGGCGGGCGTGCGGGGCGGGCGGGCGGTCGGGCGTGCGGGCGGGCGGGCGAGCGGGCGGGGCGGGGCGGGGGCGCGTGGCGGCGGTCGGGGCGGCGGTGCGGGCGGGCGGAGCGGAGCTGCGGGCGGCGTAGCGGTCTGCGGGCGGGGCGGGGCGGCGGGGCGGGCGGGGGGCGCCGGCGGTGGTGGCGGGCGCGGGCGGGCGGGGCGGGCAGGACGGCCGGCGACGAGACGCGACAGACGGGCGGGCGGACGTACTAAACGTACGGACTGACGTACACGGCCTACACGCGACGGACGGAACGGGCGGACGTCACGACGGCTCAACGACGCGGACGGGCGGACGGACGACGGCCTACGGGCCCTACGCGAGAACGCACGGAACGACGGACGACGCGACCGACGACCGACACGGTCGAACGAGACGCGCAGAACGCTCGCGACACGGAGCCGACGGACCTACCGACGGACTACGACGGAGCCGACAACGCGTACGATCGACCGACGACGACCGACGACGCGACGGCGAACGCGACGCGCGCGACCGACGCGACGAACCGGACCGAACGAACGCGTTACCACAGACGCGACGAGGGCCAATGGCGAAGACTGACCGACAAAACAAACCACACGACGACTCGCAGTACGACCGAGCTCTGCGAGCCGACTACGCGTACCGACGGCTATTTACGACACGTATGACGAACCGACCGACCCGCGCGAGTGCGACCGACAGACACACGACGCTACCGACGACGGGCTAACGATTGTACGAAAGCTTACGAACGACGAAAACGATTTTACCGACAGGCTATGAGCAGACTTCTTTTTTCTGTTCTACGTCTTCGACCTGACGACCTGACCGACGGCGCCGACTCGACCGACCGATTCGACCGAACCGACGCGAAATCGCGCCGATCCCAAAAAAAAAACGGCGGGGGGCCGAACGCCGACCAAAAACGAAAAAAAAAACGAAACGAAAAAACGGAAAACCCCACCCCAAACCGGGCCTACCCACCGACCCGACCCCAAAAAGACCGACCGACCGACCGCCGACCCCGACCGAAA
>CM072220.1:83645915-83658415 GCA_036851935.1 Coregonus suidteri
CCTCCCATTAACAGCCCACACACTCCTAAACACACCATCATTAACACCAGACTGACTCCACTGTCTCCCTTCTCCTCCCATTAACAGCCCACACACTCCTAAACACACCATCATTAACACCAGACAACTCTCTTCGCTCAAAGACAGTGACCATTATTTTTTACGACTTTCTTTTGACGACAGCTCCTCATCAACACGGACGACGCCGTGAAGCGACTTGAAGTTCAGTGCTGTCATCGTAGAGGAGAGATGGTGTGTCCCCCAAATGGCACCCTATTCCCTCTATGGTTCACATACGTGGACCACACACTGTGCACCCTATTCCCTCTATGGACCACTACATCACTGTTCTGTGTGTCCCCCCCAAATGGCACCCTATTCCCTCTATGGTTCACTACGTGGTGTCCCCCCCAAATGGCACCCTATTCCCTCTATGGTTCACTACGTGGTGTGTCCCCAAATGGCACCCTATTCCCTCTATGGTTCACTACGTGGTGTCCCCCCTAAACACACCCTCATTAACTATGGTGTGGGACTCCCCCCCAATGGCACCCTTCTCCCTCTATGGTAACAGAGGTGTGGAGAGGGTCCCCCCCCAAATGGCACCCTATTCCCTGTATTCAGTACTGTTAGGAGGTGTGGGAGAGGAGTCACGTGGTGAGATTAGCCCTGCTCTGTCCTCCCCTGTTCCTAGGTGTGGGAGAGGAGACCCCAGATTAGCACTCTGTCCGTGTCAGTCATGTTAGGAGGTGTCCCCCCCAAACACCCTATTAGCACTGCTACTGTGTGTTCACTACTGTTCACTAGGACAGACCCCCCAACGTGGGACCCTTCTCCTATTTAACCTCCCACACACTCACTAAACAGGTGTGTCCCCCCAAAACACCAGATTGGCACTCTGTCTGTTCACTACGTTGGAGGTGTCTCCTCCCATTAACAGCCCCTATTCCACTCTCATTAACACCAGGACTCACTACGTGGTGTGTCCGCCCCAACAAATGGCCCATTCATCCACTACTGCTCCTCAGTATGCAGCCCACACTACTCATGAGAGGAGTCACCCCGTGGGAAATGGCACTATTCCCTCTATGGTTCACTACTGTTGGTGTGTGAAGAGGAGACTGGCCCCCTGGCACTATTCCCTCTATGGTTACTGTACGTGGTGTGTCCCCCCCAAATGGTGGGAGATTAGCCCTGCCTCTGTGTGTCCCATTACTGTTAGGTGTCCCACCCGTACGTGAGACACGTGGAGTTAGCACCTCTGTCTGTCACTACTGTTGTCCCTTCCCTCCCAGGAATGGGCACCCTATTCCCTCTATCAGTACTGTTAGGTGGTGTGTCCCTGAGGAGACGTGGCATTCCCCTAGTTCACTACTGTTCTCCCATGTCAGTACTCTGTTAGGAGGTGTGGGAGTTCCCCCCAAACACACATCATATTGGCACTGCTCTGGTGTGTCAGTACTGTTAGGAGGTGTGGGAGAGGAGACGTGGTGAGATTAGCACAACTGGCTCTGTGTGTCCCAGTACTGTTCACTACGGTGTGGGTGAGGAACACTCCCGTGGGAGATTCCACCATCATGGCACACTGTCAGTACTGTTAGGAGTGTGGTGTGAGGAGACGTGGGAAATAGCACCCTAGTTGTGTCAGTATGTTTCACTACGTGGTGTGTGGGAGAGGATGTGTCCCTTCCCCCCAAATGGCAGATTAGCCCAACTCTATGTGTGTCAGTACTGTTAGGAGGTGACTGAGAGGAGACGTGGGATTCCCTTAGCACTCCTTCTGTGTGTCAAAGTACTGTTAGGAGGTGTGGGAGAGGAGACGTGGGACCCTAGCACCCTCTGTGTGTCACTACTGTTAGGAGGAGGTGTGGGAGAGGAGAAATGGCACCCTATTCCCTCTGTCTGTCAGTATACGTTAGGAGGTGGTCTCCCCCCTCCGTGGCCTTCCCCTAGCCCCTCTATGTGTGTCAAACAACACCATCATTACTGTTAGGAGGTGTGGTCCCCCCCATTTCCCTCTATGGTTCTCCCTAGCACTGCTCTATCTGTCAGTACTGTTAGGTGGTGTGGGAGAGGAGACGTGGGCCACCCTATGCTCTGTCTGTCAGTACTGTTAGGAGGTGTGGGAGACTGACGTGGGAGAATGGCACCCTATCTGTCTGTGGGTACTGTAGGAGGTGTGGGAGAGGAGAATGCACAGCCCAGCACCTCTCTGGTTCACTACTGTAGGAGGTGTGTGTCCCCCCCAGACGTGGGAGATTCCCTCTGTGGTGTCAGTACTGTGGAGGTGTCCCCCGCCAAATGGTGCACCCTATTCCCTCTATGTTCTGTGTGTCAGTACTGTCACCCAAATGGTGTGGGATTCCACTATGAGATCACTACTGCTCTGTGTGTCAGTACTGTTAGGAGGTGTGTGTCCCCCCCCCAAATGGCACCTATTAGCTATGGTTCACTACTTTTCCCCAAATGGCACCAGTACTGTTAGGAGGTGGTGTGGAGAGGAGATGGTGGGAGATTAGCACTGCTGGTGTGTGGCAGTACTATGTCACTAGGTGTGTGGGTGTTCCCCCATTACGTGGGTCCCCCCAAATGGCACCCTAGCACTCCCTCTATGGTCAGTACTGTTAGGAGGTGTGGGAGAGGAGACGTGGGAGAATGGCACCCTATTCCCTCTATGTTTCAGGTACGTGGTGTGTGGGAGATGGCACCCTATTCCCTCTGTCAGTACTGTTACGAGGTGTGGGTCCCCCCCCGTGGGAGATTGGCACTGCTCTGTCTGTCTATGTGTTCAGGAGACGTGGGAGATTAGCACTCTCCCCCCAAATGGCAGTACTATTCCCTCTATGGGAGAGGAGACGTGGGGTGTCCCACTGGCCTGTTTGTCAGTATGGCAGGTGTGGGAGAGGAGACGTGGGAATGGGAGTATATTCCCATACTGTTAGGTTCACTCTATGGTTCACTACAGTACTGTTAGGAGGTGTGGGAGAGGAGACTATTGGGACCCTACAATGGTTCCTGTTGCCCCCTGTATGGTTCAGTACTGTTAGGAGGTGTGTGAGTCCCCCCCCCCAAATGGCACCCTATTTCCTCTTGTCAGTACGTGGTGTGAGTGTGGGAGAGGAGACGTGACCATTAGCACTGCTCTGTGTGTCAGTACTGTTGGAGGTGTGGGAGAGGAGAAATGGCACCCCTATTCCCTCTATGGTCACTACGTTAGGAGGTGTGGGAGAGGAATGGCACTATTGGGCACTTCCTCTGTCTATCAGTTACTGTTACGAGGTGTGGGGAGAGGAGACGTGGCACCCTATTCCCTCTATGGTTCAGTACTGTTAGGTCTGTGGGAGAGGAGACGTGGGACCGTAGCACTGCTCTGTAGTGTCAGTACTGGCAGGAGGTGTGGGAGAGGAGACGCACAAAATTCCACTGTTCTGTGTGTCAGTACTGTTAGGAGGTGTGGGAGAGGAGAGACGTGGGAGATTAGCACTGCTCTGTGTGTCAGTACTGTTAGGAGGTGTGGGAGAGGAGACGTGGGAGATTAGCACTGCTCTGTGTGTCAGTACTGTTAGGAGGTGTGGGAGAGGAGACGTGGGAGATTAGCACTGCTCTGTGTGTCAGTACTGTTAGGAGGTGTGGGAGAGGAGACGTGGGAGATTGGCACTGCTCTGTCTGTCAGTACTGTTAGGAGGGTGTGGGAGAGGAGACGTGGGAGATTAGCACTGCTCTGTCTGTCAGTACTGTTAGGAGGTGTGGGAGAGGAGACGTGGGAGATTAGCACTGCTCTGTCTGTCAGTACTGTTAGGAGGTGTGGGAGAGGAGAGGAGACGTGGGAGATTAGCACTGCTCTGTGTGTCAGTACTGTTAGGAGGTGTGGGAGAGGAGACGTGGGAGATTAGCACTGCTCTGTCTGTCAGTACTGTTAGGAGTGTGGGAGAGGGACGTGGGAGATTAGCAGTTCTGTGTGAGACGTTAGGAGGTGTGGGAGAGGAGACGTGGGAGATTGCACTTCTCTGTGTGTCAGTACTGTTAGGAGGTGTGGGAGAGGAGACGTGGAGAGATTAGCACTGCTCTGTCTGTCAGTACTGTTAGGAGGTGTGGGAGAGGAGACGTGGGAGATTAGCACTGCTCTGTGTGTCAGTACTGTTAGGAGGGTGTGGGAGAGGAGACGTGGGAGATTAGCACTGTTCTGTGTGTCAGTACTGTTAGGAGGTGTGGGAGAGGAGACGTGGGAGATTAGCACTGCTCTGTGTGTCAGTACTGTTAGGAGGTGTGGGAGAGGGAGAGGAGACGTGGGAGATGGGAGAGGAGACGTGGCACTGCTCTGTCTGTCAGTACTGTTAGGAGGTGTGGGAGAGGAGACGTGGGAGATTGGCACTGTTCTGTGTGTCAGTACTGTTAGGAGGTGTGGGAGAGGAGACGTGGGAGATTAGCACTGCTCTGTGTGTCAGTACTGTTAGGAGGTGTAGGAGGTGTGAGAGAGGAGACGTGGGAGATTAGCACTGCTCTGTCTGTCAGTACTGTTAGGAGGTGTGGGGAGAGGAGACGTGGGAGATTAGCACTGCTCTGTCTGTCAGTACTGTTAGGAGTGTGTGGGAGAGGAGACTGTGGGAGATTAGCACTGCACTCTGTGTGTCAGTACTGTTAGGAGGTGTGGGAGAGGAGACGTGGGAGATTAGCACTGCTCTGTGTGTGTCAGTACTGTTAGGAGGTGTGGGAGAGGAGACGTGGGAGATTAGCACTGCTCTGTGTGTCAGTACTGTTAGGAGGTGTGGGACTGAGGAGACGTGGGAGGGAGATTAGCACTGCTCTGTGTGTCAGTACTGTTAGGAGGTGTGGGAGAGGAGACGTGGGAGATTAGCACTGTTCTGTCTGTCAGTACTGTTAGGAGGTGTGGGAGAGGAGACGTGGGAGATTAGCACTGCTCTGTCTGTCAGTACTGTTAGGAGGTGTGGGAGAGGAGACGTGGGAGATTAGCACTGCTCTGTCTGTCAGTACTGTTAGGAGGTGTGTGGGAGAGGAGACGTGGGAGATTAGCACTGCTCTGTCTGTCAGTACTGTTAGGAGGTGTGGGAGAGGAGACTGTGGGAGATTAGCACTGCTCTGTGTGTCAGTACTGTTAGGAGGTGTGGGAGAGAGACTGACGTGGGAGATTAGCAGCTGCTCTGTGTGTCAGTACTGTTAGGAGGTGTGGGAGAGGAGACGTGGGTGGGAGATTAGCACTGCTCTGTCTGTCAGTACTGTTAGGAGGTGTGGGAGAGGAGACGTGGGAGATTAGCACTGCTCTGTGTGTCAGTACTGTTAGGAGGTGTGGGAGAGGAGACGTGGGAGATTAGCACTGCTCTGTCTGTCAGTACTGTTAGGAGGTGTGGGAGAGGAGACGTGGGAGATTAGCACTGCTCTGTGTGTCAGTACTGTTAGGAGGTGTGGGAGAGGAGACGTGGGAGATTGGCACTGCTCTGTGTGTCAGTACTGTTAGGAGGTGTGGGAGAGGAGACGTGGGTGGGAGATTGGCACTGCTCTGTGTGTCAGTACTGTTAGGAGGTGTGGGAGAGGAGACGTGGGAGATTAGCACTGCTCTGTGTGTCAGTACTGTTAGGAGGTGTGGGAGAGGGGACGTGGGAGAGCACTGTGTGTCAGTACTGTTAGGAGGTGTGGAGAGAGGAGACGTGGGCACTGCTCTGCTCTGTCTGTCAGTACTGTTAGGAGGTGTGGGAGAGGAGACGTGGGTGGGAGATTGGCACTGCTCTGTGTGTCAGTACTGTTAGGAGGTGTGGGAGAGGAGACGTGGGAGATTAGCACTGTTCTGTGTGTCAGTACTGTTAGGAGGTGTGGGAGAGGAGACGTGGGAGATTAGCACTGCTCTGTGTGTCAGTACTGTTAGGAGGTGTGGGAGAGGAGACGTGGGAGATTAGCACTGCTCTGTGTGTCAGTACTGTTAGGAGGTGTGGGAGAGGAGACGTGGGAGATTAGCACTGTTCTGTGTGTCAGTACTGTTAGGAGGTGTGGGAGAGAGGAGTGGGTGGGAGATTGGCACTGCTCTGTGTGTCAGTACTGTTAGGAGGTGTGGGAGAGGAGACGTGGGAGATTAGCACTGCTCTGTCTGTCAGTACTGTTAGGAGGTGTGGGAGAGGAGACGTGGGAGATTAGCACTGCTCTGTCTGTCAGTACTGTTAGGAGGTGTGGGTGGGAGAGATTAGCACTGAGACGTGGGAGATTGGGAGAGGCACTGCTCTGTGTCTGTCAGTACTGTTAGGAGTGTGTGGAGAGGAGACGTGGGAGATTAGCACTGCTCTGTGTGTCAGTACTGTTAGGAGGTGTGGGAGAGGAGACGTGGGAGATTAGCACTGCTCTGTGTGTCAGTACTGTTAGGAGGTGTGGGAGAGGAGACGTGGGAGATTAGCACTGTTCTGTGTGTCAGTACTGTTAGGAGGTGTGGGAGAGGAGACGTGGGAGATTAGCACTGCTCTGTGTGTCAGTACTGTTAGGAGGTGTGGGAGAGGAGACGTGGGAGATTAGCACTGCTCTGTCTGTCAGTACTGTTAGGAGGTGTGGGAGAGGAGACGTGGGAGATTAGCACTGCTCTGTGTGTCAGTACTGTTAGGAGGTGTGGGAGAGGAGACGTGGGAGATTAGCACTGCTCTGTGTGTCAGTACTGTGTAGGAGGTGTGGGAGAGGAGGTGTGGAGAGGAGACGTGGGAGATTAGCACTGCTCTGTGTGTCAGTACTGTTAGGAGGTGTGGGAGAGGAGACGTGGGAGATTAGCACTGCTCTGTCTGTCAGTACTGTTAGGAGGTGTGGGAGAGGAGACGTGGGAGATTAGCACTGCTCTGTGTGTCAGTACTGTTAGGAGGTGTGGGAGAGGAGACGTGGGAGATTAGCACTGCTCTGTCTGTCAGTACTGTTAGGGAGGTGTGGGAGAGGAGACGTGGGAGATTAGCACTGCTCTGTGTGTCAGTACTGTTAGGAGGTGTGGGAGAGGAGACGTGGGAGATTAGCACTGCTCTGTGTGTCAGTACTGTTAGGAGGTGTGGGAGAGGAGACGTGGGAGATTAGCACTGTGCTCTGTCTGTCAGTACTGTTAGGAGGTGTGGGAGAGGAGACGTGGGAGATTAGCACTGCTCTGTCTGTCAGTACTGTTAGGAGGTGTGGGAGAGGAGACGTGGGAGATTAGCACTGCTCTGTGTGTCAGTACTGTTAGGAGGTGTGGGAGAGGAGACGTGGGAGATTAGCACTGCTCTGTGTGTCAGTACTGTTAGGAGGTGTGGGAGAGGAGAGGAGACGTGGGAGATTAGCACTGCTCTGTGTGTCAGTACTGTTAGGAGGTGTGGGAGAGGAGACGTGTGGGAGATTAGCACTGCTCTGTGTGTCAGTACTGTTAGGAGGTGTGGGAGAGGAGACGTGGGAGATTGGCACTGCTCTGTGTGTCAGTACTACTGTTAGGAGGTGTGGGAGAGGAGACGTGGGAGATTAGCACTGCTCTGTGTGTCAGTACTGTTAGGAGGTGTGGGAGAGGAGACGTGGGAGATTAGCACTGCTCTGTGTGTCAGTACTGTTAGGAGGTGTGGGAGAGGAGACGTGGGAGAGACGTGGCATTAGCTCTGTGTGTCAGTACTGTTAGGAGGTGTGGGAGAGGAGACGTGGGAGATTGGCACTGCTCTGTGTGTCAGTACTGTTAGGAGGTGTGGGAGAGGAGACGTGGGAGATTAGCACTGTTCTGTGTGTCAGTACTGTTAGGAGGTGTGGGAGAGGAGACGTGGGAGATTGGCACTGCTCTGTGTGTCAGGACTGTTAGGAGGTGTGGGAGAGGAGACGTGGGAGATTAGCACTGCTCTGTGTGTCAGTACTGTTAGGAGGTGTGGGAGAGGAGACGTGGGAGATTAGCACTGCTCTGTCAGTACTGTTAGGAGGTGTCTGTCAGTCTGTCTGTCAGTAGGTTAGGAGGTGTGGGAGAGGAGACGTGGGAGATTAGCACTGCTCTGTGTCTGTCAGTACTGTTAGGAGGTGTGGGAGAGGAGACGTGGGAGATTAGCACTGCTCTGCTCTGTGTCAGTACTGTTAGGAGGTGTGTGGAGAGGAGACGTGGTGGGAGATTAGCACTGCTCTGTCTGTCAGTACTGTTAGGAGGTGTGGGAGAGGAGACGTGGGAGATTAGCACTGCTCTGTCTGTCAGTACTGTTAGGAGGTGTGGGAGAGGAGACGTGGGGAGATTAGCACTGCTCTGTGTGTCAGTACTGTTAGGTTGGGAGAGGGTGTGGGAGAGGAGACTGTGGGTGGGAGATTAGCACTGCTCTCTGTCTGTCAGTACTGTTAGGAGGTGTGGGAGAGGAGACGTGGGAGATTAGCACTGTCTGTCTACTGTTAGGAGGTGTGGGAGAGGAGACTGTGTGTTAGCACTGTACTGTTAGTACTGTTAGGAGGTGTGGGAGAGGAGACGTGGGAGATTAGCACTGCTCTGTGTGTCAGTACTGTTAGGAGGTGTGTGGGAGAGGAGACGTGGTGGGAGATTAGCACTGCTCTGTGTGTCAGTACTGTTAGGAGGTGTGGGAGACGAGGAGACGTGGGAGATTAGCACTGCTCTGTCTGTGTCAGTACTGTTAGGAGGTGTGGGAGAGGAGACGTGGGAGATTAGCACTGCTCTGTGTGTCAGTACTGTTAGGAGGTGTGGGAGAGGAGACGTGGGAGATTAGCACTGCTCTGTGTGTCAGTACTGTTAGGAGGTGTGGGGAGAGGAGACGTGGGAGATTAGCAGACTGATTCTGTGTCTGTCAGTCTGTAGGCAGTACTGTTAGGAGGTGTGGGAGAGGAGACGTGGGAGATTAGGTGGGAGATTTGGCACTGCTCTGTCTGTGTCAGTACTGTTAGGAGGTGTGGGAGAGGAGACGTGGGAGATTGGCACTGCTCTGTCTGTCAGTACTGTTAGGGAGGTGTGGGAGAGGAGACGTGGGAGATTAGCACTGCTCTGTGTGTCAGTCTGTTAGGAGTACGTGGGAGATTAGTTAGGAGGTTGTGTGGGAGAGGAGACGTGGGAGATTAGCACTGCTCTGTCTGTCAGTACTGTTAGGAGGTGTGGGAGAGGAGACGTGGGAGATTAGCACTGCTCTGTGTGGGAGAGGTGTTAGCACTGCTCTGTGTGTGTCAGTACTGTTAGGAGGTGTGGGAGAGGAGACGTGGGAGATTAGCACTGCTCTGTGTGTCAGTACTGTTAGGAGGTGTGGGAGAGGAGACGTGGGAGATTAGCACTGCTCTGTCTGTGTCAGTACTGTTAGGAGGTGTGGGAGAGGAGACGTGGGAGATTAGCACTGCTCTGTCTGTCAGTACTGTTAGGAGGTGTGGGAGAGGAGACGTGGGAGATTAGCACTGCTCTGTCTGTCAGTACTGTTAGGAGGTGTGGGAGAGGAGACGTGGGAGATTAGCACTGCTCTGTGTGTCAGTACTGTTAGGAGGTGTGGGAGAGGAGACGTGGGAGATTAGCACTGCTCTGTGTGTCAGTACTGTTAGGGAGGTGTGGGAGAGGAGACGTGGGGAGAGATTAGCACTGCTCTGTGTGTCAGTACTGTTAGGAGGTGTGGGAGAGGAGACGTGGGAGATTGGCACTGCTCTGTCTGTCAGTACTGTTAGGAGGTGTGGGAGAGGAGACGTGGGAGATTAGCACTGCTCTGTCTGTCAGTACTGTTAGGAGGTGTGGGAGAGGAGACGTGGGAGATTGGCACTGCTCTGTCTGTCAGTACTGTTAGGAGGTGTGGGAGAGGAGACGTGGGAGATTAGCACTGCTCTGTGTGTCAGTACTGTTAGGAGGTGTGGGAGAGGAGACGTGGGAGATTAGCACTGCTCTGTGTGTCAGTACTGTTAGGAGGTGTGGGAGAGGAGACGTGGGAGATTAGCACTGCTCTGTGTGTCAGTACTGTTAGGAGGTGTGGGAGAGGAGACGTGGGAGATTAGCACTGCTCTGTGTGTCAGTACTGTTAGGAGGTGTGGGAGAGGAGACGTGGGAGATTAGCACTGCTCTGTCTGTCAGTACTGTTAGGAGGTGTGGGAGAGGAGACGTGGGAGATTAGCACTGCTCTGTCTGTCAGTACTGTTAGGAGGTGTGGGAGAGGAGACGTGGGAGATTAGCACTGCTCTGTGTGGGTTGCTGTTTTAGGATGGATCTGCAGAGAAAGTTAATAAACGGCTTTCTGAGTGTTTTGTAGGAGTTGTTGTGTGTCTTATACCCCGTGGCGTCCTGCTAGACTTGGAAAGATCCGAGTGTAACACTACATCTGACTGGATGTAGACTTCAATCTGGAAGTCAGTTGCTAGAAATCATTTTGAAACCACAGTTCCAATAACAGAGGATCTGAAAACATCCTGTCTGAGATGACTACATCATGAGTGTTTGACTCCCTGACCATCAGTTACTAGAAATGTCTTAACGATGCGGTGATGAAGCACTATTTGGACTAGAAATGTCTTTAACGATCCGGTGATGAAGCACTATTTGGACATGTTCCCTCAGTCTCTGCTTTGTACAGACAGTAACTTTAGTCAGCCTGTGGCAACTGTAAGTCTACGTCTCAAATGGCACCCTATTCCCTAAGGGCCCTGGTCAAAAGTAGTGCACTACAGACACTATATATATATATATATATATACAGCAGTATGTGGACACCCGTTCAAATTAGTGGATTCGGCTGTTGCTGACAGGTGTATAAAATTGAGCACACATTTACGTCATTTTAGCAGACGCTCTTTTCCAGAGCGACTTACAGTTGGTGAGTGCATACATCTTTTTTTTTTCTCATACCGGCCCCCCGTGGGAAACGAACCCACAACCCTGGCGTTGCAAGCGCCATGCTCTACCAACTGAGCTACACGGGGCCCCAGGCAATCTCCATAGACAAACATTGGCAGTAGAATTGCTTTACTGAAGAGCTCAGTGACTTTCAACGTGGCACCGTCATAGGATGCCACCTTTCCAACAAGTCAGTTCGTCAAATTTCTGCCCTGCTAGAGCTGCCCTGGTCAACTGTAAGTGGTGTTATTGTAAAGTGGAAACGTCTAGGAGCAACAACGGCTCAGCCGCGAAGTGGTAGGCCACACAAGCTCACAGAACGGGACCGCTGAGTGCTGAAGCGCGTAGCGAGTAAAAATCGTCTGTCCTCGGTTGCAACACTCACTACCCAGTTCCAAACTGCCTCTGGAAGCAACGTCAGCACAATAACTGTTCGTCGGGAGCTTCATGAAATGGGTTTCCATGGCCGAGCAGCCGCACACAAGCCTAAGATCACCATGCACAATGCCAAGCGTTGGCTGGAGTGGTGTAAAGCTCACCGCCATTGGACTCTGGAGCAGTGGAAACACGTTCTCTGGAGTGATGAATCACGCTTCACCATATGGTAGTCTGACAGACTAATCTGGGTTTGGCGGATGCCAGGAGAACGCTACCTGCCCCAATGCATAGTGCCAACTGTAATGTTTGGTGGAGGAGGAATAATGGTCTGGGGCTGTTTTTCATGGTTCTGGCTAGGCCCCTTAGTTCCAGTGAAGGGAAATCTTAACAGTACAGCATACAATGACATTCTAGACGATTCTGTGCTTCCAACTTTGTGGCAACAGTTTGGGGAAGGCCCTTTCCTGTTTCAGCATGACAATGCCCCCGTGCACAAAGCAAGGTCAGTACAGAAATGGTTTGTCGAGATCGGTGTGGAAGAACTTGACTGGCCTGCACAAAGCCCTGACCTCAACCCCATCGAACACCTTTGGGATGAATTGGAACACCGACTGCGAGCCAGACCTAATCGCCCAACATCAGTGCCCGACCTCACTAATGCTCTTGTGGCTGAATGGAAGCAAGTCCCCGCAGCAACGTTCCAACATCTAGTGGAAAGACGTCCCAGAAGAGTGGAGGCTGTTATAGCAGCAAAGGGGGGGGGACCAACTCCATATTAACGGCCATGATTTTGGAATGAGATGTTCGACGAGCATTTTGGTAATGTAGTGTAAATTACAGGGTGCCATTTGGGAGTCTCAGTGTTGGAGTTGATATTCAGCAGTAAGGAATGATGACTGCTGTGAATGATGAGACTGCATGAATGAGGGGAGTTCCCTGTACATATTTACATTGAGAGAGAGAGACAGAGAGAGAGAGAGAGAGAGAGAGAGAGAGAGAGAGAGAGAGAGAGAGAGAGAGAGAGAGAGAGAGAGAGAGAGAGAGAGAGAGAGAGAGAGAGAGAGAGAGAGAGAGAGAGAGGAGAGAGAGAGAGAGAGAGAGAGAGAGAGAGAGAGAGAGAGAGGAGAGAGAGAACAGAGAGAGAGACGAGAGAGAGAGAGAGAGGCAGAGAGAGAGGGGCAGAGAGAGAGAGAGAGAGAGCGAGAGAGAGAGAGAGAGAGAGAGAGAGAGAGAGAGAGAGAGAGAGAGAGAGAGACAGAGAGAGAACGAGAGAGAGAGAGAGAGAGAGAGAGAGAGAGAGAGAGGGAGGGGGAGGGAGAGAGAGAGAGAGCGGGAGAGGGAGGAGAGAGAGACA
>CM072220.1:83660915-83698415 GCA_036851935.1 Coregonus suidteri
CTCCCGGACCCTCCCCCTTTTGGAAGATCATCATTTTTGTTTGAATCATGCTCATGTAAACCCTGTTCTGTTGAGACAACATCTAACACTGACAGGCTATGATGTAACCCTGTTCTGTTGGAGACATCTAACACTGAAAGGTTATGATGTAACCCTGTTCTGTTGGAGACAACTAGACCAGGTCATCTGCATAGAGAAGGAGCTTCATTTCTTTGTTGTCTAGGAGGAACCCAGAAGCTGTAGATTGCTCCAACTGTTTTGCAAATTCATCAATACAGATATTAGACAATGGTGGGCTCAGATTGCTAACCTGGGTGACCCCTCACCCCTGTGTGAAAAAAACATGTTATTTCTTTGACCAATTTTAACACAACATTTATTTTCATTGTACATTGATTTAATAGTTTGAGAAAGAGTCCTTTATGCCAGATGGAATCCAACGCCTTTTGGAAGGCAATAAAGCAGGCCAATATTTGACCCTTGGTGGATTGATAAACATGTTTTTTGATGAGGGTGTGGAGGGTGTAGATGTGATCAGATGTTCCCCTCTCTCTCTCTCTCTCTCTCTCTCTCTCTCTCTCTCTCTCTCTCTCTCTCTCTCTCTCTCTCTCTCTCTCTCTCTCTCTCTCTCTCTCTCTCTCTCTCTCTCTCTCTCTCTCTCTCTCTCTCTCTCTCTCTCTCTCTCTCTCTCTCTCTCTCTCTCTCTCTCTCTCTCTCTCTCTCTCTCTCTCTCTCTCTCTCTCTCTCTCTCTCTCTCTCTCTCTCTCTCTCTCTCTCTCTCTCTCTCTCTCTCTCTCTCTCTCTCTCTCATCCACTGTTGAAACATATTATTGTAGAAGGCAGGTTATCATGTTTTTAGACCCACCTAGGGCTGTTACGGTGACCGTATTACCGCCATACCGGCGGTCACGAGTCATGACCGCAGTCAAAATCCACGTGACCGTTTAGTCCCGGTAACTAGGCTTCTCCAAGCTCTGATGCTGCTGATGGTCATTAGCAGCCTACCAAACTTGCTAACTGCCTGGTACTCAGCACTCTATTGTCCCTCTAATCACTCTGACATCAATGCAAATGTTTTTGAAAATCGTATCAAACACTTAATGAGAGTCGATGAGCTCATGTTGCGCAACATTTCTACAGGCTACGCAATTGCGTGAGAAAACAGAGTTTTGATGGCCTCTATTAAAAAGAGGAGGATCCCATCAGCTTTCTATAGGCTAGGCCTACTATATTTATTTCTCAACTTTCCTAATATTAAGCACATTGCTTCTCTTTACAACAGGAGTATAGCCTACCTGGCTGGCGTGAAGCGTCCTCCATTCACTATTTAAGTGCATAGATGACATGTCTTTTTTTTACTCTGGGTCTTCCATTCCTGTGGTGGTTCTCATGAGAGCCAGTTTCATCATTGCGCTTGATGGTTTTTGCGACTGCACTTGAAGAAACTTTCAGAGTTCTTGAAATTTTCCGGATTGACTGACCTTCATGTCTTAAAGTAATTTCAAGAACTTTGAAAGTTGCAGTCGCATAAACCATAAACCAATTCATGGTCGAATTGCTGCAAAGAAACCACTACTAAAGGACACCAATAAGAAGAAGAGACCTGCTTGGGCCAAGAAACACGAGCAATGGACATTAGACTGGTGGAAATCTGTCCTTTGTCCCCCTGATGAGTCCAAATTTGAGATTTTTGGTTCCAACCGCCGTGTCTTTGTGAGACGCAGAGTAGGTGAACGGATGATTTCCGCATATGTGGTTCCCACCGTGAAGCATGGAGGAGGAGGTGTGATGGTGTGGGGGTGCTTTGCTGGTGACACTGTCGGTGATTCATTTAGAATTCAAGGCACACTTAACCAGCATGGCTACCACAGCATTCTGCAGCAATACGCCATCCCATCTGGTTTGCGTTTAGTGGGACTATCATTTGTTTTTCAACAGGACAATGACCCAACACACCTCCAGGCTGTGTAAGGGCTATTTAACCAAGGAGAGTGATGGAGTGCTGCATCAGATGACCTGGCCTCCACAATTACCCGACCTTAACCCAATTGAGATGGTTTGGGATGAGTTGGACCACAGAGTGAAGGAAAAGCAGCCAACAAGTGCTAAGCATATGTGGGAACTCCTTCAAGACTGTTGGAAAAGCAAACCTCATGAAGCTGGTTGAGAGAATGCCAAGAGTGTGCAAAGCTGTCATCAAGGCAAAGGGTGGCTACTTTGAAGAATCTCAAATCTCAAATATATTTAGATTTGTTTAGCACTTTTTTGGTTACTACATGATTCCATATGTGTTATTTCATAGTTTTGATGTCTTCACTATTATTCTACAATGTAGAAAATAGTAAACCAGGGCTCCTTTGGTGTTGGGTTGACACCGACCTGACCAGCAGCCTTGCTCTAACCAGGGCTGTCCACATTGGGTTGAATTGTGTGTTCTAACCAGGGCTGGTCCTGTGTTGGTGGTTGACACCGACCACAGCTCTAACCAGGGCTGTCTTTGTTGGGTTGACATTTGACATCTGGTCCTGGTGGTGTTGACCACAGCTGCTTGCTCTAACCAGGGCTCTAGAACCTGTGGGTTGACACACCACAGCAGCTGCTCTAACCTGGCTGGTGTTAACCAGCTCTGACCAGCCCTTTGTGTTGGGTTGACATCGAGAACAGCTGTGTGCTCTAACCAGGGCTGTCTTGTGGTGTTTGAACCAGCTGACCAGCACCATAATAACCCATTAGTACCACATCTAGAACCTGTGTGTTTAACCCTCACCACAGCTGGTCCTGGTGGTGTTGGAACCAGCTGACCAGCACCATAATAACCCATTAGCTCTAACATCTAGGCTGTCTGTGTTTAACCCTCAGCTGGTCCTGGTGGTGTTGGAACCAGCTGACCAGTGCCATAATAACCCATTAGTACCACATCTAGAACCTGTGTGTCTAACCAGGGCTGGTCTTTGTGTGGTGTTGACACCACCACCAGCGCTAACCAGGGCCCATTTGTGTTGGGTTGACATAGACCACAGTGTGTTTAACTCTAAGCAGGGTCCTTTGTGTTGGGTTGACACCGACCACAGCTCTAACCAGGGCTGTCTTGTGTTGGGTTGACCAGCGACCATAATAACCCATTAGTACCAGGGCTGTCTAGAACCTGTGTGTTTAACCCTCAGCTGGTCCTGGTGGTGTTGGAACCAGCTGACCAGCACCATAATAACCCATTAGTAGTACCACATCTAGAACCTGTGTGTTTAACCCTCAGCTGGTCCTGGTGGTGTTGGGGAACCAGCTGACCAGCTTGCCATAACCAGGGCCCATTAGTACCACATCTAGAACCTGTGTTGCTCTAACCTCAGCTGTCCTGTGTGGTGTTGGAACCAGCTGACCAGCACCATAATAACCCATTAGTACCACATCTTGAACCTGTGTGTTTAACCCTCAGCAGGGCTGTCTTGGTGTTGGGTTGACAGCCTGACCAGCACCATAATAACCAGGGCTGTCCACATCTAGAACCTGACCACAGTTTAACCCTCAGCTGTCTTTGTGGTGGTGTTGGAACCAGCTGACCAGCACTAACCAGGGCCCATTAGTACCACATCTAACCCTCAGGGCTGTCCTTGTGTGTGGTTGACAGCTGACCCAGCAGCTTGCTCTAACCAGGGCTGTCTTTGTGTTGGGTTGAAACCAGCACAGCTCCACCAGGGCTGTCTTTGTGTTGGGTTGACATCTACCACAGCAACCCTTGCTCTAACCAGGGCTGTGTGTTTTGTGCTGGGTTGGTGGTTGACCACAGCTCTAACCAGGGCCATAATAACCCATTAGTTACCACATCTAGAACCTGTGTGTTTAACCCTCAGCTGTCCTGTGTGGTGTTGGAACCAGCTGACCAGCGCCATCTAACCCATTAGTACCACATCTAGAACCTGTGTTTTTAACCCTCAGCTGGTCCTGGTGGTGTTGGACCTGACCAGCACCATAATAACCCATTAGTACCACATCTAGAACCTGTGCTTTAACCCAGGGCTGTCTTTGTGGTGGTGTTGGAACCAGCTGACCAGCAGCTCTAATAGGGCTGTCTTTGTGTTGGGTTGACATCGACCACAGCAGCTTGCTCTAACCAGGGCTGTCTTTGTGTTGGGTTGACACTGACCACAGCTCTAACCAGGGCTGTCTTTGTGTTGGGTTGACACCGACCACAGCTCTAACCAGGCTGTCCTGTTGGGTTGTGTTGGAACCAGCTGACCAGCACCATAATAACCCATTAGTACCCACATCTAGAACCTGTGTGGGTTGAACCCCTCAGCTGGTCCAGGGTGGTCTTTGGAACCAGCTGACCAGCGACCATAGCAACCTTGCTTAGTACCAGGGCTAGTCTTTGTGTGGGTTTAACCCTCAGCTGGTCCTGGTGGTGTTGGAACCAGCTGACCAGCACCATAATAACCCATTAGTACCACATCTAGAACCTGTGTGTTTAACCCTCAGCTGGCTGTCCTGGTGGTGGGTTGGAACCAGCTGACTAACCAGGGCACCATAATAACCCATTAGTACCACATCTAGAACCTGTGTGTTTAACCTCAGCTGGTCCTGTGTTGGGTTGGACCACAGCTCTAACCAGGGCTGTAATAACCCATTAGTACCACACAGAACCAGCTTGCTCTAACCAGGGCTGTCTTTGTGTGGTGTTGACACCGACCCAGCTCTAACCAGGGCTGTCTTTGTGTTAGTACCACATCTACCACAGCTGTGTGCTTTAACCCTCAGCTTGTCCTGGTTGTGTTGGAACCAGCTGACCAGGGCCATAATAACCCATTAGTACCACATCTAGACCACTGCTCTAACCTCAGCTGGTCCTGTGTGGTGTTGGACCAGCAGCTCTAACCAGGGCTGTCTAACCCATGGGTTGACATCTAGAACCTGTGTGCTTTAACCTCAGCTGGTCCTGGTTGTGTTGACACCAGCTGACCAGCTTGCCATAACCATGTCCCATTAGTTGACACATCTAGAACCTGTGTGTTTAACCCTCAGCTGGTCTTTGGTGGTGTTTGGAACCCAGCTGACCAGGGCTGTCATAATAAACCCATTAGTACCACATCTAGCACCTGTGTGTTTAACCAGGGCTGGTCTGGTTGTGTTGAACCAGCTGACCAGCGCCGACCCATTAGTACCACATCTAGAACCTGTGTGTCTAACCCCAGGGCTGTCTTTGTGTTGGGTTGACCACCTGACCAGCTCTAATAACCAGGGCTGTCTTTGTGTTGGGTTGACATCTAGAACCAGTGTGCTTGCTCTAACCCAGGGCTGGTCCTGTGTGTGTTGGACACCAGCTGACCAGCAGCATAATAACCCATTAGTACCACATGTTAGAACCATCGACCACACCCTCAGCTGGGGCTGTCTTGGTGTTGGGTTGACAGCTGACCACAGCAGCATAATAAACCATTAGTGTCACATGTTGGGTTGACAACCTGTGTGTCTAAACCAGGGCTGTCTTTGTGTTGGGTTGACACCGACCACAGATCTAACCAGGGCACCTTTGTAACCCATTAGTACCACCACTAGAACAAATTGCTCTAACCCTCAGCTGGTCCTGTGTTGGTGTTGGAACCACTGACCAGCAGCTCTAACCCCATTAGTACCTTTCTGGGTTGACACTGACCAACCACCCAGCTGGTCCTGTCTTGCTCTAACCAGGGCTGTACTTTGTCTAGAACCTGTGTGTTTTGACCCAGCTGGTCCTGCTTGCTGTTAACCAGCTGGCTAATAACCCATTAGTACCACATCTAGAATGGGTTAACATTACCACAGCAGCTGTGCTCTAACCAGGGCTGGTCTTTGTGTTGGGTTGACAACCAGCTGAGCTCTAACCCATAATAACCCATTGGGTTGACATTAGAACCACAGCTCTAACCAGGGCTGTCTTTGTGTTGGGTTGACACTGACCGCACCACAGCTCTAACCAGGGCTGTCTTTGTGTTTAACCCTCAGCTGACCAGCTGTCTTGTGTTAACCAGCTGGCTGTCATTAATTGGGTGGGTACCACATCTAGAACCTGTGCTCTAACCCAGGGCTGGTCTTTGTGTGGGGTTGGAACCAGCTGAGCAGCACCATAATAACCCATTAGTCCACATCTAGAACCTGTGTGTTGACCCACCCTCAGCTGGTCCTGGTGGTGTTGGAACCAGCTGACCACAGCACCATAATATAACCCACCAGGGCACATCTTTGTGTGTGTGTTTGACACCAGCTGGTCCTGGTGTGTGTCTAACAGCTGACCAGCTGTCATTGTAACCCATTGACACCGACCACAGCACCTGTGTGTTAAACCCTCAGCTGTCTTTGTGGTTGGGTTGACCAGCTGACCACCATAATAAGCATTAGTACCACATCTACCAGGGTGTGTTTAACCCTCAGCTGTTGGTGTTGGAACCACACCGACCAGCACCATAATAACCCATTGCTCTAAACCTCAGCTGTCTTTGTGTTGGGTTGAACCAGCTGACCAGCAGCTTGCCATAACCACCCTGTCTTTGTACCACATCTAGAACCTGTGTGCTCTAACCTCAGCTGGTCTTTGGTGTGTTGGTTGACATTGAGCTGACCAGCTTGCTCTAACCAGGGCCCTTTGTGTTGGGTTGACATCGACCACAGCAGTGTGCTCTAACCAGGGCTGTCTTGTGGTGGGTTGGAACCAGCTGACCAGCACCATAATAACCCATTAGTACCACATCTAGAACCTGTGTGTTTAACCCTCAGCAGCTTGCTCTAACCAGGGTCCTTGGTGTGCTCTAACCAGGGCTGTCTTTGTGTTGGGTTGACACCGACCACAGCAGCTTCTCTAACCAGGGCTGTCTTTGTGTTGGGTTGACACTGACCACAGCAGCTTGCTCTAACCAGGGCTGTCTTTGTGTTGGGTTGACACCGACCACAGCAGCTTGCTCTAACCAGGGCTGTCTTTGTTTTGGGTTGACACCGACCACAGCAGCTTGCTCTAACCAGGGCTGTCTTTGTGTTGGGTTGACACCGACCACAGCAGCTTGCTCTAACCAGGGGCACTCACTAACTAACTGTAAGTCGCTCTGGATAAGAGCGTCTGCTAAATGACTAAAATGTCAATGTAAAAGATGTGTGTCCGTGTGTATGGGCTGTTCTCCACCTGGATCCAGTGGTGATAAGGACACAAAAAGCGCTCACTATTCAGCTGTCACTGCTGAAGAAAGAGAGACAGAGATTGGCTGTGCTTTCTAAAGAGAAGCACACAAAAAAAAAAACGTCCTATTTAAAGTTTCATGCACGGTGATATTTACAGAAACATTAGCTGATACTGGAGTGACTGATTTACTTGGTACTTTGAGCTCAATCTTTCTCAGAGATCAATAGGCAGAATATGAGCTGGTTATAAAGGGGGTAGAAGGGCTTTTTCTAGGACAATTAATCACAATTCAAAAGGATGAAGTTGTTCTTTTTTCTTGGAAATAGTAAAATAGTCCTATTAAACAGGGAGGAGCTCCATACAGTCTGCTTGTCATGCTGTTAGTTCATATCACTGCTTGGTTACTAAACACAGTGAAGACCTGATATCGACTTGATAAAGTGACAGTAGAGACAAGATCATTCCACTGAGGAGAAGCTTGTCTTTGTACTGTAAAGATACTGTAGCATTCAATTCATCAAGTTCATGTTCATCTCTGAAAGCAATGTTGGAGTTTCTCCCATTCTTCTCTGCAGATCCTCTCAAGCTCTGTCAGGTTGGATGGGGAGCGTCGCTGCACAGCTATTTGCAGGTCTCTCCAGAGATGTTAGATCGGTTTCAAGTCCGGGCTACTGGCTGGGCCACTCAAGGACATTCAGAGACTTGTCCCGATGCCACTCCTGCGTTGTCTTGGCTGTGTGCTTAGGGTCGTTCTCCTGTTGGAAGGTGAACCTTCGGCCCAGTCTGAGGTCCTGAGCGCTCTGGAGCAGGTTTTCATCAAGGATCTCTCTGTACTTTGCTCTGTTCATCTTTCCCTCGATCCGGACTAGTCTCCCAGTCCCTGCCGCTGAAAAACATCCCCACAGCATGATGCTGCCACCACCATGCTTCTCCGAAGGGGGAAGCATGGTGTTTCCTCCAGACGTGACACTTGGCATTCAGGCCAAAGAGTTCAATCTCGGTTTCATCAGACCAGAGATTCTTGTTTCACATGGTCTGAGAGTCTTTAGGTGCCTTTTGGAAAACTCCAAGGGGGCTGTCATGTGCCTTTTACTGAGGAGTGGCTTCCGTATGGCCACTCTACCATAAAGGCCTGATTGGTGGAGTGCTGCAGAGATAGTTGTCCTTCTGGAAGGTTCTCCCATCTTCACAGAGGAACTCTGGAGCTCCATTGGGTTCTTGGTCACCTCCGTGACCAAGGTTCTTATCCCCCGATTGCTCAGTTTGGCCGGGCGGACAGCTCTAGGAAGAGTCTTGGTGGTTCCAAATGATGGAGGCCACCGTGTTCTTGGGGACCTTCAATGCTGAAGAAATGTTTTGGTACCTTTCCCCAGATCTGTGCCTCGACACAGTCCTGCCCCAGACGCGAGCCTACCAGATGAGCTAAATGCCTTCTATGCTCACTTCGAGACAAGCAACACTGAACCATGCATGAGAGCACCAGCTGTTCCGGATGACTGTGTGATCTCGCTCTCCATGGCCGATGTGAGTAAGACCTTTCAACAGGTTAACATTCGCAAGGCCGGAATACCAGGACGCGTACTCAGATTATGATCTGACCAGCTGTCAAGTGTCTTCACTGACATTTTCAATCTGTCCCTGAAACGGTCTGTAATACCAACTTGTTTCAAGCGTACCACCATAGTCCCTTTGCCCAAGAACGCCAAGGTAACCTGCCTAAATGACTTTCGCCCTATGGCACCTACAGTTGAAGTCGGAAGTTTACATACACCTTAGCCAAATACATTTAAACTCAGTTTTTCACAATTCCTGACATTTAATCCTAGTAAAAATCCCCTGTCTTAGGTCAGTTAGGATCACCACTTTATTTTAAGAAAGTGACATTTCTGAATAATAGTAGAGAGAATGATTTATTTCAGCTTTTATTTCTTTCATCACATTCCCAGTGGGTCAGAAGTTTACATACACTCAATTAGTATTTGGTAGCATTGCCTTTAAATTGTTTAACTTGGGTCAAACGTTTCGGGTAGCCTTCCACAAGCTTCCCACAATAAGTTGGGTGAATTCTGGCCCATTTTGGCCCATCCACATCGACGGGGCTGTAGTGGAGCGAGTCGAGAGCTTCAAGTTCCTCTGTGTCCATATCACTAAGGAATTAACATGGCCCCACACACACACACACACACAGTTGTGAAGAGGGAACGACAGCACCTCTTCCCCCTCAGGAGGCTGAAAAGATTTGGCATGGGGCCCTCAGATCCTCAGAGTTCTACAGCTGCACCATCGAGAGCATCTTGACTGGCTGCATCACCGCCTGGTATGGCAACTGCTCGGCATCCGGCCACAAGGCACTACAGAGGGTGGTGCGTATGGCCCAGTACATCACTGGGGCCAAGCTTCCTGCCATCCAGGACCTCTATACCAGGCGGTGTCAGAGGAAGGCCCAAAACGTTTTCGAAGACTCCAGCCACAAGACTGTTCTTTCTGCTACCGCACGGCAAGCGGAACCAACAGGACCCCGAACAGCTTCCTCACAGCGTCTGTCCATATAGGAGTGGTTAATATTGATTATACAGGAAGGCCCAACAGTGGTAGAACACAACTGAGATTTCAACTAACAGTATGGTTTACTTAATAAACATATCCTATGGAGAAAACAGACACCACGCCAAGCTCATCATTTATAGGTGAAGTCAATTAGCTCCTCAACAACAAACAATGGTAGAAAAGGTTTGAGGAACTGCAACTACCTATTTTGCTGGGGGCCCAACAGTGGGTTGGTTGGTGGTTGGTAAAGTCAGAAAGCCCTTCATGTCAGAAAACACGCAGTACATTTGAGGCCAACAGTGGTAGGTGGTTGGTAAAGTCAGAATACAAGCAGTACATCATTCTAATCCTCCCCACGGTCACCCTCTCCTTGACGTTAACAACCTTCACTTTAAACAACAAGTCTTCCTCCCCTGTTTGGGGTGATTTCCGCTCGGTACCGAGCTCTGTCTTTTGTTCCGCTAACAGCCAGGAGTCTAGACCCAAATGGAACCCTACGCACTACAGAGTGCACTACTTTTGACCAGGGGCCCATATAGGACTCTAGTCTAAAGCGGTGCACTAGGTAGAGAACAGGATGCAGCCGGAGTCTTATTGATAAAGCGTGAGCAGGTCGTCCAACTGACCGCCACCTTTAAACTGAGGGGGTGGGGAGGGTCCCTGACTGTACATTAAAACAATAACCTGAGGGGGTGGGGAGGGTCCCTGCCTGTACATTAAAACAATAACCTGATCACTCTGTAGGGAGGAGAGGAGGAGGGGGATTCAGTGAATGGATGGAGAGAGGAGGAGGAGGAGGACATCTCAGGAGGAAGCATCTGATTGGGTCCTCTGGAGCTTCCAGCGTTTACATGATCCTCCTCTTTCTCTTTAGACATCTGAGGTACATTACATCCAGGGTTAATGCTGAGACAAACTAAGACCATGTGTATACACAGAGAGAGAAAATGGGGGGGGGGGGGCAGAGAGGCAGAGACAGAGAGGGGCAGAGAGAGAGAGAGAGAGAGAGAGAGAGAGAGAGAGAGAGAGAGAGAGAGAGAGAGAGAGAGAGGCTGAGAGAGAGAGTGGCAGGGAGAGAGGCAGAGAGAGAGAGGCAGAGAGAGAGAGCAGAGAGAGAGGGAGAGAGGCAGAGAGAGAGAGGCAGAGAGAAAGAGAGGCAGAGAGAAGAGAGAGAGAGAGAGAGAGAGAGAGAGAGGCAGAGAGAGAGAGAGAGAGGCAGAGAGAGAGAGAGAGAGGCAGAGAGAGAGAGAGAGAGAGAGAGAGAGAGAGAGAGAGAGAGAGAGAGAGGAGAGAGAGAGAGAGAGAGAGAGAGAGAGAGAGAGAGAGAGAGAGAGAGAGAGAGAGAGAGAGAGAGAGAGGGCAGAGAGAGAGAGAGAGGCTGAGAGAGAGAGAGTGGCAGGGAGAGAGGCAGAGAGAGAGAGGCAGAGAGAGAGGGGCAGAGAGAGAGAGAGGGGCAGAGAGAGAGAGAGGCAGAGAGAAAGAGAGAGAGAGAGGCAGAGAGAGAGGCAGAGAGAGAGAGAGAGAGAGAGAGAGAGAGAGAGAGAGAGAGAGAGAGAGAGAGAGAGAGAGAGAGAGAGAGAGAGAGAGAGAGAGAGAGAGAGAGAGAGAGAGAGAGGAGAGAGAGAGAGAGAGAGAGGCTGAGAGAGAGAGAGTGGCAGGGAGAGAGGCAGAGAGAGAGAGAGAGGGGCAGAGAGAGAGAGAGGCAGAGAGAAAGAGAGAGAGAGAGAGAGAGAGAGAGAGAGAGAGAGAGAGAGCAGAGAGAGAGAGAGACAGAGAGGAGAGAGAGAGAGAGAGAGAGGAGAGAGAGAGAGAGAGAGAGAGAGAGAGAGAGAGAGAGAGAGAGAGAGAGAGAGAGAGAGAGGAGAGAGAGAGAGAGAGAGAGAGAGAGAGAGAGAGAGAGAGAGAGAGAGAGAGATATTTGCACATCGTTACAACACTGTATATATACATATGACATTTGAAATGTCTTTATTCTTTTGAAACTTCTGAGTGTAATGTTTCCTGTTAATATTTGTTTATTTCACTTTTGTTTACTATCTACTTCACTTGCTTTGGCAATGTTAACATACGTTTCCCATGCCAATAAAGCCCTTAAATTGAAATTGAATTGAATTGAGAGAGGCAGAGAGAGAGGGAGAGAGGCAGAGAGAGAGAGAGGCAGAGAGAGAGAGAGAGAGACAGAGAGAGAGAGATATTTGCACATTGTTACAACACTGTATATATACATAATATGACATTTGAAATGTCTTTATTCTTTTGAAACTTCTGAGTGTAATGTTTCCTGTTAATATTTATTGTTTATTTCACTTTTGTTTACTATCTACTTCACTTGCTTTGGCAATGTTAACATACGTTTCCCATGCCAATAAAGCCCTTAAATTGAAATTGAATTGAATAGAGAGAGAGAGGGAGAGAGGCAGAGAGAGAGAGGAGGCAGAGAGAGAGATGCAGAGAGAGGAGAGAGAGATAGAGAGGCAGAGAGTCAGTCAAGGGGAAATTCCCTTACTTTCCCTCTACGATTAAATAACGTTTTCCTTTTTCATGGTTTCCTGATGTCACATCAAAGAGAACAGTGTTGATGTGCAGCAGGGCTCCTGCAGGTTGTTGGCTGTCAGAGTGATGTAACACCCCGGCTGCGTCCCAAATGATACACTATACCCTATAGAGGTATACACCGGCCCCGTTTTTATTTATTTAAATAGAGCCCAACAGGGCACTACTTAGTAGGGAATAGAGTAGCATTTGGGATGTAACACCCTGAGAAGCACCGCCGCAGCGCTATTTGCTACCCGAGACAGATCCACTGTAGTCTCCAATCAGAGACAGATCCACTGTAGTCTCCAATCAGAGACAGATCCACTGTAGTCTCCAATCAGAGACAGATCCACTGTAGTCTCCAATCAGAGACAGATCCACTGTAGTCTCCAATCAGAGACAGATCCACTGTAGTCTCCAATCAGAGACAGATCCACTGTAGTCTCCAATCAGAGACAGATCCACTGTAGTCTCCAATCAGAGACAGATCCACTGTAGTCTCCAATCAGAGACCGATCCACTGTAGTCTCCAATCAGAGACCGATCAGAGCCATGTTGTGAAGGGGAGTTCATAAAACTAGCTAGGAGGGGTTCGACAACTGTGCTGACAGACTGGGACGGTGGACAGTAGGTAAACGTTCCACAGTAAAGCTTCTGGAATCATAATGAACATTCCAGAACAAGTCAGTCAGTCTTCAGATCTCACCTGAGGAATTTCTCTTTGGTCTTTAAAAATCACGTTGTTTTTCGATTGGCATCAACGAGACAATTTTTATCTTTCAAACTTTTTAAAAGTAAAAACACAACCATGTTTGCAATCTCTTTTCCTAAAGGATTCAGAATCTCTTCTTTTCGCTAATATCTCTCTGTGATCTGAGGTATGACAATAACAAGTTGAGCCAAGATCCCAGTAAGACACCCGTCAAACCACTTCAACAGGTTTTATTCCTGACTCACCTGGTAACAAACATGTAGACATGCTTAGCTGTGGCACTTCCTGCTACGCAAACACGGGTGGACGAACGGTTAGGGAAACCTTTGGACATGAAAAGGTGACAAGACAAACGTTTTATTGGGAAACCGAGGGATAAGAGTCTTGCTTTTGACTGCTACGTCGGACCGTCGCAGTCGTGTTTTTCTCCACAAAAAGACACTGAATCATGACAACAAACGTAAAAGTGACAACTAGATTTATTTATTGATTAGGATTTATTTGTTTCACTCAGTTCAAAGAGAACAACAATCTCAGTCTTCAGAGTTTACATTTTTTACCAAAAGTGAATCTACAAAATAGGTTCAAATTACAAATATAAAAACAATATCATTAAAATATTTAAAACTAAAATAAAAGTCACACAGCATGGATGCAGGGCAGTTTGCAAGTTCTTCCCTTTTGTTAAAAATAATAATAATAAGAGCAAAAAACTAAAAATCAAACATTATTTACAGAGCAAGTATTTACATTAAGGCATTTTAGTTACACAAAATAAAATGGCAGATCTGAGAAAAGATTGATTCCCTCTTGTCCAAGTATCATTAAATAAATAAAGTTAGATTTTGCATTATAGTACCAGGCAGTTTCAATTGGCACCATATTTCCATACATAGTGCACCACTTAAGGTGAAAAGTAGTGCACTATATAGGGAAAAGGGTGCTATTTGGGACGCGCCCAAATTGCTGAAAGTACCTTTTAGGTGGAGCTCAGAAGACCACAGAGAGGCACTTCGGATGAAACGATGTCTGAAGCTCCAGTCCTTCAGTTGACAGAACAACAGTCAATGTGGTCTTATATATTACATTCAATATTAAGTAAAGGTGTCCACCACTCTGCCCGGAGGAGGAGAAAACGTTTCACTTCCTTATGTTATAAAATACATTTTACCAAGACAAATATGATTCTTCACGTTTCTGAATCATTCAGTCGGGTCTCTCTAACATATGATTCATTTTATATCCAAAAAGTCTGATTGCGTAACCTAATACATCCGATAGAGAGCGGAGGAGCTTTATCGACGAACCTTTTGAGGATTTTACATTTTGTGGTCGTCTTCAAAAGTTGTTTCCGCGGCTCGCAAAAAGCTAAATTAGCTGAATTAAATGTAAAATGCTTTGAAAATAAAAAGCTTGGGGGTTTGCTCAGTGCTCGTTTGACAGGTCAGAGATACACTTGTTTTCTTGACAAGTCTTCGAAAAAGAACAGGAACTACGCATTAATATGAAAAGCGTATACTAAAATATAAAAAATACTACATGGCATGTCTCAAAAATCGATATCCATCTTACCTTGATATTGTTTTATGTCCTCCGGATTCGCCAAGATGACGGTACAATGGTCAGCATGTCGGGGAGATAATGACCATACAGCCTGGCTGTCACAATGCCATTGTCCTGATTTCTGACCACTTGTTTCTCTGGCCTTCATTGATTTAGTCACCCTAATTCTGGCCATCCTACAAAAAGGTAAAAACTGAACGTATCCCGATAGAGACATGAGGTTTGGACCGTTGGTTTTCTTAAGAGGATTATCTACACAATTAACATTATTTTACCCATTGGTTCAAAATACGCGTTTTTTTGATTGGACACCCTCTATTAAAAAGGATAAAGCACCAGAGAGAGAGAAGCACAGATAAAAATCATATTTCACCAGTGTGTAAAGAGGTCTGTACAAATTATACAGCTCATCTCCCAAGTCTTTACCTCATCTACCTGGATTTAAATAATTTAAAATCACCTCTCCTTCCATCTAGAGAGAAGATCATAATTTATTGTTTTTGTATTACTATTCCCTATACTGCACCCGATGAAGAGTATCACAATTCCCCATCTAGTATAGGGAGACGTTTGGGAGGCACCTGGTGTGGAGAATTACTATGATTCCAGTGATGTGTTTTAGGAAAACTAACAGATGTCATCTTCCAGTCAAAACCATTTAAGTGCAAAATGAAAAGGATTGGTGAGAAACAGTTCTGCTACCGTAGTTACGGACACACATAAAACAAAAACTAAAACTAAAAAAAGACAGGTGGAACCGTTTCCCCCTTTAGAGGGAACATGTGAGATGATTGCCATAACAACACAGAACCTGAACACATCAATAGTTCAATAGCAGTACCAGCCCCCCCCCCCCCCCCCCCCCTCCCTCCCCCTCCCCTAGATGATAAGTTCTACTGTAGTCCAAACCAGGGGTTCCCAAACTTATTTTTGGAGTCGCGACCCACCATGAGGGTTGAGCAGTGAAAAAACACACACAAGACCAAAAAATAAAAAATAAAAAATATGAATAATACCCTCTTCTTCAAAGAAGAAAATGTTAAGAAATGTACAGTAGAATTATGAAATTATTTGTGACAATGCAGGGGTTTATTCTGGATGGGAAAGGGGTGTGGCAGGGGGCGTGGCAATGGGCGGAGTCGTGTCTGGGCCCTGGGGAAGAAAATGGAGGCCCATTTTGACGTGGCTAATGCTGCGTTCTTCTGCTCCAACATTACAACAACATCAATGGGGGCCTGACTGGCTAGCTTCCAGTTTGGTGAATGTACGTTCTCAAAGATTATAGGATATTATTTTTAAAAAATGATATAGGTCCATTATCTTTTCTAGATACTTTTCATTTGGTTTTAGTGGTTTAAGTTTACACTGAAAGCGTTTTTTTTTTTTTTTTTTTCTTCCATTTTGTGCAATTCACAAAAATATATCATACCACCTACCACAACCAGGACCCAGCCCACAGTTTGGGAGCCACTGGTCTAGACAACAAGGAACATTCCAGAAAAGTGGTTGTGTACCACTGCGTAGTTTAGGTTTAACATTCCCTGGTTTGAGTGCATGTTATTTGTGATTCAAGTTAGCGTTTTGAATGTGAGTGTCTGTGTGTGTGTGTGTCTGTGTGTGTGTGTGTCTCTGTGTGTGTGTGTGTGTGTGTGTCTGTCTCTGTGTGTGTGTGTGTGTCTGTGTGTGTGTGTGTGTGTGTGTGTGTGTCTGTGTGTGTGTGTGTGTCTGTGTGTGTGTGTGTGTGTGTGTGTGTGTGTGTGTGTGTGTGTGTCTGTGTGTGTGTGTGTGTCTGTGTGTGTGTGTGTGTGTGTGTGTGTGTCTGTGTGTGTCTGTGTGTGTGTCTGTGTGTGTGTGTGTTAGTTCTGGTGCCTCTTCATGTGCAGGGCCAGGTGGTCAGATCGGGAGAAGGAGCGGGAGCAGACTGAGCATTGGAACGGTTTGGCTCCTGTGTGTTTCCTGAAGTGACGGGTCAACTCATCAGAGCGGGCGAAACGCCAGTCACACCCCTCCCACGAACACCTGTACGGCTTCTCACCTAGAGAGAGACAGAGAGAGAGAGAGAGAGAGACAGAGACAGAGAGAGAGACAGAGAGACAGAGAGAGAGAGAGAGAGAGAGAGAGAGAGAGAGACAGAGAGAGACAGAGAGAGAGAGAGACACAGAGAGAGAGACACAGAGAGAGAGAAACACAGAGAGAGAGAAAACAGAGAGAGAGAGAGAGAAAGAGAGAGAGAGAGAGAGAGAGAGAGAGAGAGAGACAGAGACATGTTAAGATGACTGACAACAAAAACAATTCCAATGCTGAAAGAGTGTTCACAGTAAAAGTCTCTAGCTAGACAGTGGCTTTGGAAACAGACTACCACAGTAAAAGTCTCTAGGTAGACAGTGGCTTTGGAAACAGACTACCACAGTAAAAGTCTCTAGGTAGACATTTACATTTGGACAACAGATTTAGCAGACGCTCTTATCCAGAGCGACTTACAGACAGTGAATACATATTTTTTTATACTACCACAGTAAAAATCAAACCCACAGACCTGGCGTTGCAAACGCCAGCTCTATCAACAGCTAAATCCCTCCGGCCAGACCTCCCCTACCCTGGAAACTGGGCCAATTGTGCGCCGCCCATGAGTCTCTAGGTCGCGGTGGCTGCAACAGAGCCTACCACAGAACCAGGATCTCTAGTAGCACAGTTAACACTGCGATGCAGTGCCTTACCACACTGCGCCACTCAGGAGACAGTGGCTTTGAAAACAGACTACCACGGTAACAAAAACAGACCAGTGGAACCACTCCAAAAAAAGGTGCAGTTCATATTCTCTCTCCATAATGTTTACCTAAACATTACTAACTGTCTCTATGAGCTAACAATCTGGGCAACATTAAAACATGTTAATGCAGGTTGTTAACAGTGTAATGATTAGTGGTTAGAGTGGTTCTCACTAATGCTTCTGTTGTATTACTTTCCCCAAGGCCCCAAAGCCTGTTCTACCAGATACACACACACACACACACACACACACGCACACAAACCTCACCACAGGTACAAGAGCCGACAGAAATGACAGAGTTGATCCTCTCCGTGAAAAGAGATTAGAAAACAAAACCGGAGTGAACCATAACAAGCATGAAAAGACACAATGACTCTGCCGAATAAAATGTACTGCCCTGTCAAATAGCCCTGACACACAGCCTGAAGGTCAAATAGCCCTGACACACAGCCTGAAGGTCAAATAGCCCTGACACACAGCCTGAAGGTCAAATAGCCCTGACACACAGCCTGAAGGTCAAATAGCCCTGACACACAGCCTGAAGGTCAAATAGCCCTGACACACAGCCTGAGGTCAAATAGCCCTGACACACAGCCTGAAGGTCAAATATGACACAATGTCAAATAGCCCTGACACACAGCCTGAAGGTCAAATAGCCCTGACAAAGCCTGAAGGTCAAATAGCCCTGACACACAGCCTGAAGGTCAAATAGCCCTGACAACACAGCCTGAAGGTCAAATAGCCCTGACACACAGCCTGAAGGTGTGTTTTGGGTCATTGTCCTGTTGAAAAACAAAATGATAGTCCAACTAAGAGCGAACCAGATGGGATGGCGTATCGCCTGTGGTAGCCATGCTGGTTAAGTGTGCCTTGAATTCTAAATAAATCACTGACAGTGTCACCATCACACCTCCTCCTCCATGCTTCACGGTCGGAACCACACATGCGGAGATCATCCGTTCACCTACTCTGCGTCTCACAAAGACATGGCGGTTGGAACCAGAAATCTCAAATTTGGACACATCAGACCAAAGGACAGATTTCCACCGGTCGAATGTCCATTGCTCGTGTTTCTTGGCCCAAGCAAGTCTTCTTCTTATTGGTGTCCTTTAGTAGTGGTTTCTTTGCAGCAATTCGACCATGAAGGCCTGATTCACGCAGTCTCCTCTGAACAGCTGATGTTGAGATGTCTGTTACTTGAACTTTCTGAGGTGCAGTTAACTCTAATGAACTTATCCTCTGCAGAGGTAGCTCTGGGTCTTCCATTCCTGTGGCGGTCCTCATGAGAGCCAGTTTCATCATAGCGCTTGATGGTTTTTGCAACTGCACTTGAGGAAACTTTCAAAGTTCTTGAAATTATACGGATTGACTGACCTTCATGTCTTAAAGTAATGATGGACTGTCGTTTCTCTTTGCTTATTTGAGATGTTCTTGCCATAATATGGACTTGGTCTTTTACCAAATAGGGCTATCTTCTGTATACCCCCCCAACTTGTTGGCTCAAACGCATTAAGAAGGAAAGAAAGTCCACAAATTAACTTTTAAGAAGGCACACCTGTTAAATGAAATGCATTCCAGGTGACTACCTCATGAAGCTGGTTGAGAGAATGCCAAGAGTGTGCAAAGTTGTTATCAAGGCAAGGGGTGGCTATTTGAAAAATCTCAAAATATAAAATATATTTGATTTGTTTAACACTTTTTTGGTTACTACATTATTCCATATGTGTTATTTCATAGTTTTGATGTCTTCACTATTATTCTACAATGTAGAATGAGTAGGTTTTCTAAAACTTTAATAATAATTGCTTTTATTTCAAAAACAAGGACATTTCTAAGTGACCCTAAACTTTTGACTGGTAGTGTGTGTGTATATATATATATATATATATATATATATATATATATATATATATATATATATATATATATATATATATATATATATATATATATATATACACATATATACATATACACACACACATACACACATACATACACACATATACACTACCGTTCAAAAGTTTAGGGTCACTTAGAAATGTCATTGTTTTTTAAATAAAAGCAATTATTTTGTCCATTAAAATAACATCAAATTGATCAGAAATACAGTGTAGACATTGTTAATGTTGTAAACGGCTATTGTAGCTGGAAACGGCTGATTTTTTATGGAATATCTACATAGGCGTACAGAGGCCCATTATCAGCAACCATCAGTCCTGTGTTCCAATGGCACGTTGTGTTTGCTAATCCAAGTTTATCATTTTAAAAAGGCTAATTGATCATTAGAAAACCATTTTGCAATTATGTTAGCACAGCTGAAAACTGTTGTGCTGATTAAAGAAGCAATAAAACTGGCCTTTTTGAGACGAGTATCTGGAGCATCAGCAATTGTGGGTTCGATTACAGAATCAAAATGGCCAGAAACAAATAACTTTCTTCTGAAACTAGTCAGTCTATTCTTGTTCTGAGAAATGAAGGCTATTCCATGCGAGAAATTGCCAAGAAACTGAAGATCTTGTACAACGCTGTGTACTACTCCCTTCACAGAACAGGGCAAACTGGCTCTAACCAGAATAGAAAGCGGAGTGGGAGGCCCCGGTGCACAATTAAGCAAGAGGACAAATACAGTGTCTAGTTTGAGAAACAGACGCTTCACAGGTCCTCAACTGGCAGCTTCATTAAATAGTACCCGCAAAACACCAGTCTCAACGTCAACAGTGAAGAGGCGTCTCCGGGATGCTGACCTTCTAGGCAGAGTTGCAAAGAAAAAGCCATATCTCTGACTGGCCAATAAAAATAAAAGATTAAGATGGGCAAAAGAACAGAGACACTGGACAGAGGAAGATTGGAAAAAAGTGTTATGGACAGACAAATCGAAGTTTGAGGTGTTCGGATCACAAAGAAGAACATTTGTGAGACGCAGACCAAATGAAAAGACGCTGGAGGAGTGCTTGATGCCATCTGTCAAGAATGGTGGAGGCAATGTGATGGTCTGGGGGTGCTTTGGTGGGGGTAAAGTGGGAGATTTGTACAGGGTAAAAGGGATCTTGAAGAAGGAAGGCTATCACTCCATTTTGCAACGCCATGCCATACCCTGTAGACGGCGCTTGATTGGAGCCAATTTCCTCCTACAACAGGACAATGACCCAAAGCACAGCTCCAAACTATGCAATAACTATTTAGGGAAGAAGCAGTCAGCTGGTATTCTGTCTATAATGGAATGGCCATCACAGTCACCGGATCGCAACCCTATTGAGCTGTTGTGGGAGCAGCTTGACCGTATGGTACGTAAGAAGTGCCCATCAAGCCAATCCAACTTGTGGGAGGTGCTTCAGGAAGCATGGGGTGAAATCTCTTCAGATTACCTCAACAAATTGACAACTAGAATGCCAAAGGTCTACAAGGCTAAAATTGCTGCAAATGGAGGATTCTTTGACGAAAGCAAAGTTTGAAGGACACAATTATTATTTCAATTAAAAATCATTATTTCTAACCTTGTCAATGACTACATGTCCCATGCATTTTGCTATATTTCCTATTCAAACTCATTTCATGTATGTTTTCATGGAAAACAAAGACATTACTAAGTGACCCCAAACTTTGGAATGATAGTGTACATATACATATACAGTGCCTTCGGAAAGTATTCAGACCCCTTGACTTTTTCCATATTTTGTTACGTTACAGCCTTATTCTAAAATTGATTAAATACATTTTCTCTGCAATCTACAAACAATACCCCATACTGACAGAGTGAAAACAGGTTTAGAAATGTTTGCAAATTTATTAAAAATAAAAATACAGAAATATCCGATTTACATAAGTATTTAGACCCTTTGATATGAGACTCGAAATTGAGCTCAGGTGCATCCTGTTTCCATTGATCATCCTTGAGATGTTTCTACAACTTGATTGGAGTCCACCTGTGGTAAATTCAATTCATTGGACATGATTTGGAAAGGCACACACCTGTCTATATAAGGTCCCATTGTTGACAGTGCATGTCAGAGCAAAAACCAAGCCATGAGGTCGAAGGAATTGTCTGTAGAGCTCTGAGACAGGATTGTGTCGAGGCACAGATCTGGGGAAGGGTACCAAAACATTTCTTCAGCATTGAAGGTCCCCAAGAACACGGTGGCCTCCATCATTTGGAACCACCAAGACTCTTCCTAGAGCTGTCCGCCCGGCCAAACTGAGCAATCGGGGGATAAGAACCTTGGTCAGGGAGGTGACCAAGAACCCAATGGAGTGCTGGGGAATGGTACCAAAAAATGTCTGAAGCATTGAAGGTCCCCAAGATCACAGTGGCCTCCATCATTCTTAAATGGAAGAAGTTTGGAACCACCAAGACTCTTCCTAGAGCTGGCCGCCCGGCCAAACTGAGCAATCCGGGGAGAAAGGCCTTGTTCAGGGAGGTGACCAATAACCCGATGGTCACTCTGACAGACCTCCAGAGTTCCTCTGTGGAGATGGGAGAACCTTCCAGAAGGACAACCATCTCTGCAGCACTCCACCAATCAGGCCTTTATGGTAGAGGGGCCAGAAAGAAGCCACTCCTCAGTAAAAGGCACATTACAGCCCGCTTGGAGTTTGCCAAAAGGCACCTAAAGACTCTCAGACCATGAGAAACAAGATTCTCTGGTCTGATGAAACCAAGATTGAACTCTTTGGCCTGAATGCCAAGCGTAATGTCTGGAGGAAATCTGGCACCATCCCTACGGTGAAGCATGGTGGTGGCAGCAGCATGCTGTGGGGATGTTTTTCAGCGGCAGGGACTGGGAGACTAGTCAGGATCAAGGGAAAGATGAACGGAGCAAAGTACAGAGAGATCCTTGAGCACTCAGGACCTCAGACTGGGGCGAAGGTTCACCTTCCAACAGGAGAACTAAGCACACAGCCAAGACAATGCAGGTGTGGCATCGGGACAAGTCTCTGAATGTCCTTGAGTGGCCCAGCCAGAGCCCGGACTTCAACCCGATCAAACTTCTCTGGAGAGACCTGAAAATAGCTCTGCAGCAACGCTCCCCATCCAACCTGACAGAGCTTGAGAGGATCTGCAGAGAAGAATGGGAGAAACTCCCCAAATACAGGTGTGCCAAGCTTGTAGCGTCATACCCAAGAAGAATCGATTCTGTAATCGCTGTCAAAGGGGTTTCAACAAAGTACTGAGTAAAGGGTCTGAATACTTATGTAAAATTTCTAAAAACCTGTTTTTGCTTTGTCATTATGGGGTATTGTGTGTAGATTGATGAGGGTAAAAAACGATGTAATCAATTTTAGAATAAGGCTGTAACGTAACAAAATGTGGAAAAAGTCAAGGGGTCTGAATACTTTCCGAATGCACTGTATGTACGGCTCTGTGCGAAACCAGTTGAACTGAAAAGAGCCATCTCTATCTGAGAGACCAACCCCGGGTAGGTGGAGGGGTTATGTGAGTGTGTAGGGGTGAAGAGAGACTGACCCCCCCCCCCCCAAGAAAGAGGCAGGGAGGGAGGGAGGCAGGGGGGAGGGAGGGAGAAAAGAGCCATCTCTATCTGAGGGACCCCGGGTAGGTGGAGGGGTTGAAAAGATCTGAGAGGCAGACATGTCTGGACTGGTAGAGGGGTGTGTGTGTGGTAGACACCCCCCACTCCTCCCCCTCCTCCCCCTCCTCAGAGACAGATGGGATTGAGTTCACCTCTAGTGATTAACCTGCCCCATAGTCACGCCCCTTTCAGAGCCACACACACACACACTTCCTAATGCATCTCATTCGCCTCCGTTGGAAAGGCCCTGTTTAATCTCCAACAACATCCATTATCCAGATTGTTTGAGCAGAGTGTGGTGTGTGTGTGTGTGTGTGTGTGTGTGTGTGTGTGTGTGTGCGTACAAGAGAGCGGTTGTTCCTGTGCACCCTTACCAAACACTCCATGTCATAAAACCACTAGCAGTTCCCAACATGAACAAAGAGATATGTTATCGCCTAGAGAGATATTTCATAACCACTACTAAATGTATTTCCTTTGGATGATAAAAGGATGTTGATGGAGATATTACCAGGGGAATCTGTTTGAGGCCTGGAGGTGAGGACGGTACCTAAACCACAGGGCCTTGTCTACACGGCTGATCTACTATTAGTCTGTAACGGGAAGGAGATTGGCAGAGAGGGGAGAGCGAGAGAGAGAAGAGAGGACTAGAGAAAGAGAGGGAGGTATGGAGGACAAAGACAATAGAAAGAAAGATACGGATCAGTCCTCAGGACTCCCTGACCTGATGACTCCTGGCTGTCCCCAGTCCTCCCTGACCTGATGACTCCTGGCTGTCCCCAGTCCTCCCTGACCTGATGACTCCTGGCTGTCCCCAGTCCTCCCTGACCTGATGACTCCTGGCTGTCCCCAGTCCTCCCTTCCTGACCTGATGACTCCTGGCTGTCCCCAGTCCTCCCTGACCTGATGACTCCTGGCTGTCCCCAGACTCCCTGACCTGATGACTCCTGGCTGTCCCCAGTCCTCCCTGACCTGATGACTCCTGGCTGTCCCCAGTCCTCCCTGACCTGATGACTCCTGGCTGTCCCCAGTCCTCCCTGACCTGATGACTCCTGGCTGTCCCCAGTCCTCCCTGACCTGATGACTCCTGGCTGTCCCCAGTCCTCCCTGACCTGATGACTCCTGGCTGTCCCCAGTCCTCCCTGACCTGATGACTCCTGGCTGTCCCCAGTCCCCAGTCCTCCCTGACCTGATGACTCCTGGCTGTCCCCAGTCCTCCCAGGACTCCCTGACCTGATGACTCCTGGCTGATGACCCTGGCTGTCCTCAGGACTTCCTGACCTGATGACTCCTGGCTGTCCCCAGTCCTCCCTGACCTGATGACTCCTGGCTGTCCCCAGTCCTCCCTGACCTGATGACTCCTGGCTGTCCCCAGTCCTCCCTGACCTGATGACTCCTGGCTGTCCCCAGTCCTCCCTGACCTGATGACTCCTGGCTGTCCCCAGTCCCCAGTCCTCCCTGACCTGATGACTCCTGGCTGTCCCCAGTCCTCCCTGACCTGATGACTCCTGGCTGTCCCCAGTCCTCCCTGACCTGATGACTCCTGGCTGTCCCCAGTCCTCCCTGGCCTGATGACTCCTGGCTGTCCCCAGTCCTCCCTGGACCTGATGACTCCTGGCTGTCCCCAGTCCTCCCTGGCCTGATGACTCCTGGCTGTCCCCAGTCCTCCCTGGCCTGATGACTCCTGGCTGTCCCCAGTCCTCCCTGACCTGATGACTCCTGGCTGTCCCCAGTCCTCCCTGACCTGATGACTCCTGGCTGTCCCCAGTCCTCCCTGACCTGATGACTCCTGGCTGTCCCCAGTCCTCCCTGACCTGATGACTCCTGGCTGTCCCCAGTCCTCCTGACGACTCCTGGCTGTCCCCAGTCCTCCCTGACCTGATGACTCCTGGCTGTCCCCAGTCCTCCCTGACCTGATGACTCCTGGCTGTCCCCAGTCCTCCCTGACCTGATGACTCCTGGCTGTCCCCAGTCCTCCCTGGCCTGATGACTCCTGGCTGTCCCCAGTCCTCCCTGGCCTGATGACTCCTGGCTGTCCCCAGTCCTCCCTGGCCTGATGACTCCTGGCTGTCCCCAGTCCTCCCTGGCCTGATGACTCCTGGCTGTCTCCAGTCCACCTGGTCGTGCTGCTGCTCCAGTTTCAACTGTTCTGCCTGCTGCTATGGAACCCTGACCTGTTCACCGGACGTGCTACCTTGTCCCGGACCGACTTTCTCTCTACCGCACCTGCTGTCTCGACCTCTGAATGCTTGGCTATGAAAGGCCAACTGACATTTAATCCTGAGGTACTGACCTGTTGCACCCTCTATAACCACTGTGATTATTGTTTAACCCTGCTGGTCATCTATGAACATTTTAACATCTTGAAGAACGATCTGGCCTTAATGGCCATGTACTGTTATAATATCCACCCGGCAGCCAGTAGAGGACTGGCCACCCCTCAGAGCCTGGTTCCTCTCTACCCAGTACAGCCAGTAGAGGACTGGCCACCCCTCAGAGCCTGGTTCCTCTCTACCCAGTACAGCCAGTAGAGGACTGGCCACCCCTCAGAGCCTGGTTCCTCTCTACCCAGTACAGCCTTAGAGGACTGGCCACCCCTCAGAGCCTGGTTCCTCTCTACCCTGTACAGCCAGTAGAGGACTGGCCACCCCTCAGAGCCTGGTTCCTCTCTACCCAGTACAGCCAGAAGAGGACTGGCCACCCCTCAGAGCCTGGTTCCTCTCCACCCAGTACAGCCAGTAGAGGACTGGCCACCCCTCAGAGCCTGGTTCCGCTCTACCCAGTACAGCCAGAGGGGGACTGGCCACCCCTCAGAGCCTGGTTCCTCTCCACCCAGTACAGCCAGTAGAGGACTGGCCACCCCTCAGAGCCTGGTTCCGCTCTAGCCAGTACAGCCAGAGGGGGACTGGCCACCCCTCAGAGCCTGGTTCCTCTCCACCCAGTACAGCCAGTAGAGGACTGGCCACCCCTCAGAGCCTGGTTCCGCTCTACCCAGTACAGCCAGAGGGGGACTGGCCACCCCTCAGAGCCTGGTTCCTCTCCACCCAGTACAGCCAGTAGAGGACTGGCCACCCCTCAGAGCCTGGTTCCGCTCTACCCAGTACAGCCAGTAGGGGACTGGCCACCCCTCAGAGCCTGGTTCCTCTCCACCCAGTACAGCCAGTAGAGGACTGGCCACCCCTCAGAGCCTGGTTCCTCTCTACCCGGCACCAGTACAGGACTGGCCACCCCTCAGAGCCTGGTTCCTCTCTAGGTCTTCCCGTACAGCTAGATAGTTTTTCCTGCCACCACCCTTCTACATCTGCATTCCTCTGTTTGGGGTTTTAGGCTGGGTTTCTGAAGCACTTTGGATGTCCGCTGAGTAAAAAAGGACCTCTATAAACCCATTTGATTGATTGGCCAGTATGGAAGGAAAGAGAACAGGTCAAAGTTGACACTAGATATTAGTCCAGGCTTGGAGCCAGTACTGAGAGCCAGTGCACCGTGGCGTATCTGGCAGGACCTGGTGTTCGTCTCCACCCGGGACAGCCGTGAAGAGGCTGGCCAGCCCCTGGCAGAGCCTGTTCGTATCTACCCAGGACCAGCCGTGTAGAGGATCTGGCCACCCCCAGAGCCGTGTTCGTATCTGGCAGGTACAGCCGTGTTTCGTATCTGGCAGGGCCAGCCGTGTTCGTATCTGGCAGGACCAGCCGTGTTCGTATCTACCCAGGACCAGCCAGTGAGTACTGGCAGGACTCAGAGCCTGTTCGTGGTCTAGGCAGTACAGCCAGTGTTCGTATCTGGCCAGGACCAGAGCCTGGTTCCTGGCAGGACCAGCCGTGCACATCTGGCAGGACCAGCCGTGTTCGTATCTGGCAGGACCAGCCGTGTTCGTATCTAGGTTTCAGGCCTTTCTAGATGTTCGTATCTGGCAGGACCACTGTGTTCGTATCTGGCAGGACCAGCCGTGTTGTTGTCTGGGGACCAGCCGTGTTCCGTATCTGGCAGGCCAGCCGTGTTGATGTGGCAGGACCAGCCGTGTTCGTATCTTTAGGAAAGCCGTGTTCGTATCTGGCAGGGGGAGTGTTCGTATCTGGCAGGACCAACAGGTTCAAATCTGGCAGGACCAGATATGTTCGTCCTGGCAGGACCAGCCGTGTTCTGAGACATGGCAGGACCAGCCGTGTTCGTATCTGGCAGGACCAGCCGTGTTTGTATCTGGCAGGACCAGCCGTGTTCGTATCTGGCAGGACCAGCCGTGTTTGTATCTGGCAGGACCAGCCGTGTTCGTATCTGGCAGGACCAGCCGTGTTTGTATCTGGCAGGACCAGCCGTGTTTGTATCTGGCAGGACCAGCCGTGTTCGTATCTGGCAGGACCAGCCGTGTTCGTATCTGGCAGGACCAGCCGTGTTGTATCTGGCAGGACCAGCCGTGTTTGTATCTGGCAGGACCAGCCGTGTTTGTATCTGGCAGGACCAGCCGTGTTTGTATCTGGCAGGACCAGCCGTGTTTGTATCTGGCAGGACCAGCCGTGTTTGTATCTGGCAGGACCAGCCGTGTTTGTATCTGGCAGGACCAGCCTTACACAGCACACACAGCACATTCCCCAACTGTTGATGCCCCCAGAATATCCCTCATCCCCAGAGTTAACGACGCAGCAGCCAGGAACAACTGGAGTTATTTCACGATGGACAGCTAGCGCCTCCGCTGCCACACTCAGATGATTAAATGACACATTCACACACAGTCAGGGGGACAACAGGAACATCACTGGTGCACAGGGACGACACAACGCACTGCATTAACGGCTAAGCATTATACTGTATGTAGAACTCCTCAAACCCTCCAGAACTCCTCAAACCCTCCAGAACTCCTCAAACCCTCCAGAACTCCTCAAACCCTCCAGAACTCCTCAAACCCTCCAGAACTCCTGATGAAACATTCTACAATTCCTGAAACATTCTAGAACTGCTAAATATTCTAGAACTCCTGATGACACAGAGTGGGAGATTTGTGAAGTGTTGTCAACTGTCCACCACTATGTAATAGTATATTGGGGGCGGGCGGAGTGGGGATAACTTTCCAAGCAGCATGCAAGAAATGAATGCATAGCGCATGCCAAGACCACGCTCCTGCCTAGCAACACGACGAGGAAGGACCAAAATAAGAGGCCAACGCCACCCGCCGTCATCCCTCTCTTCAACAGGGTCTTTTTAAAACATGGGTTGATTAAAAGAGAGAAGGTCTTACCAGTGTGCGTCCTCAGATGGGCTTTCAGATGGGAAGACTTGGTGTACACTTTCTTACATCCTGGAAAACAACACACGGAGAAGTAGAACGTTATTATCAGGATTAGAAAAAGGCACAAGTTCAGGAATATGCACAACATACATCACATGTCTGTTCTACAATACTATCTCTCTGTTCTACAATCCTGTCTCTCTGTTCTACAATACCATCTCTCTGTTCTACAATACTATCTCTCTGTTCTACAAATACTAATCTTCTCTGTTCTACAATACTATCTCTCTGTTCTACAATACTATCTCTCTGTTCTACAATACTGTCTCTCTGTTCTACAATACTGTCTCTCTGTTCTACAATACTATCTCTCTGTTCTACAATACTATCTCTCTGTTCTACAATACTATCTCTCTGTTCTACAATACCAGATACAATACTATCTCTCTGTGTTTCTACCTTTCTTCATCTCTCTGTTCTACAATACTATCTCTCTGTTCTACAAACTATCTCTCTGTTCTACACACTATCTCTCTGTTCTCTATGGGCTTTCTACAATACTATCTCTCTGTTCTACACTTTCTACATCCTGTTCAAAACAATACTATCACGGAGAAGTCTACAATACTATCTCTCTGTTCTACAAAGTCTCTCACAAGTCTACAATACTATGTTCTACAATACTATCTCTCTGTTCAACAATACTGTCTCTGTTCTACAATACTATCTCTCTGTTCTACAATACTGTCTATCTGTTCTACAATACTGTCTCTCTGTTCTACAATAATCCTGTTCTACAATACTGTCTCTGTTCTACAATACTATCTCTCTGTTCTACTATACTATTTCTGTTATACAATACTAATCTGTTCTACAATACTGTCTCTCTCTGGATTGATGTTATACAATACAATCTGTTCAATACTAACTATCTCTAATCATACCATCTATATCTGTTCTACTATAAGTTCTACAATACCATCTCTATGGGTTCTGCTACCATTTAAAAAGGCCGGTCAAGACACGCTGAGGAGTTTGGTAACCTTCCCACCCCAGAGCCAGAGGCTACCTGGCGTCATCTAACATTAGTGAGACGGCACGAGAGCGGCTGACAAGGAGGAGTATATTAGCATTATATCAGCCGAAGAGGAACTGAGTTTGTGTGCGTTGTGTTTCGGTGACTGACTGGTGTGGTTTTTCTATCTGTGATGCACTGTCAGTTTGATGCAACCAATAACAATCTGTCCTGGTAGTCCATTTCCTGTGTTTCTCTGACAGATCTCTAGAGCTGGGTTGCATCCGAAATGACACCCTATTCCCTATACAGCGCACTACTTCTGACAAGGGTTCTGGTCTCAATTAGTGCACTCTATAGGGAATAGGGTACCATTTAAGACACGACCTAGAGCTGGCTAAAAGCCTGCTGTCGATTACTGAATTATTCAGCATCCCATCAGAGGCAACACACACACAGAGAGAATAGTAATGTGTTCTAAACTCACTGTATCAGACCACCACCCATAACACAGGACACTACAGGCACTGAGCTAAATCAGACCACCACCCATAACACAGGACACTACAGGCACTGAGCTAATCAGACCACCACCCATAACACAGGACACTACAGGCACTGAGCTAAATCAGACCACCACCCATAACACAGGACACTACAGGCACTGAGCTAAATCAGACCACCACCCATAACACAGGACACTACAGGCACTGAGCTAAATCAGACCACCACCCATAACACAGGACACTACAGGCACTGAGCTAAATCAGACCACCACCCATAACACAGGACACTACAGGCACTGAGCTAAATCAGACCACCACCCATAACACAGGACACTACAGGCACTGAGCTAAATCAGACCACCACCCATAACACAGGACACTACAGGCACTGAGCTAAATCAGACCACCACCCATAACACAGGACACTACAGGCACTGAGCTAAAATCAGACCACCACCCATAACACAGGACACTACAGGCACTGAGCTAAATCAGACCACCACCCATAACACAGGACACTACAGGCACTGAGCTAAAATCAGACCACCACCCATAACACAGGACACTACAGGCACTGAGCTAAATCAGACCACCACCCATAACACAGGACACTACAGGCACTGAGCTAAATCAGACCACCACCCATAACACAGGACACTACAGGCACTGAGCTAAATCAGACCACCACCCATAACACAGGACACTACAGGCACTGAGCTAAATCAGACCACCACCCATAACACAGGACACTACAGGCACTGAGCTAAATCAGACCACCACCCATAACACAGGACACTACAGGCACTGAGCTAAATCAGACCACCACCCATAACACAGGACACTACAGGCACTGAGCTAAATCAGACCACCACCCATAACACAGGACACTACAGGCACTGAGCTAAAATCAGACCACCACCCATAACACAGGACACTACAGGCACTGAGCTAAAATCAGACCACCACCCATAACACAGGACACTACAGGCACTGAGCTAAATCAGACCACCACCCATAACACAGGACACTACAGGCACTGAGCTAAATCAGACCACCACCCATAACACAGGACACTACAGGCACTGAGCTAAATCAGACCACCACCAGGAACTACACAGGACACTACAGGCACTGAGCTAAATCAGACCACCACCCATAACACAGGACACTACAGGCACTGAGCTAAATCAGACCACCACCCATAACACAGGACACTACAGGCACTGAGCTAAATCAGACCACCACCCATAACACAGGACACTATAGGCACTGAGCTAATCAGACCACCACCCATAACACAGGACACTACAGGCACTGAGCTAAATCAGACCACCACCCATAACACAGGACACTACAGGCACTGAGCTAAATCAGACCACCACCCATAACACAGGACACTATATGCACTGAGCTAATCAGACCACCACCCATAACCACAGGACACTACAGGCACTGAGCTAAATCAGACCACCACCCATAACACAGGACACTACAGGCACTGAGATAATTGATGGTAAACAACATATTGCATGAGAGCTAAGAGCAACCACAGTCTTCATGACTACACTGAAATATACTACCAACACATTAGAGAGGAAACCTAAAGTAAAGCTCTGCAGCTGAGAGAGGGAGGGATAAGTCCTGACATAGAGAAACAGTATAACCCGTGGGAGGGAGGGTAAGGACATAGTAGGGAGGGATAAGTCCTGACATAGTAGAGAAACAGTATAACCCGTGGGAGGGTGGGATAAGTCCTGACATAGTAGAGAAACAGTATAACCCGTGGGAGGGAGGGATAAGGGATAAGTCCTGACATAGTAGAGAAACAGTATAACCCGTGGGAGGGAGGGGGATAAGTCCTGACATAGTAGAGAAACAGTATAACCCGTGGGAGGGAGGGATAAGTCCTGACATAGTAGAGAAAGAAACAGTATAACCCGTGGGAGGGAGGGATAAGTCCTGACATAGTAGAGAAACAGTATAACCCGTGGGAGGGAGGGATAAGTCCTGACATAGTAGAGAAACAGTATAACCCGTGGGAGGGAGGGATAAGTCCTGACATAGTAGAGAAACAGTATATAACCCGTGGGAGGGAGGGATAAGTCCTGACATAGTAGAGAAACAGTATAACCCGTGGGAGGGAGGGATAAGTCCTGACATAGTAGAGAAACAGTATAACCGTGGGAGGGAGGGATAAGTCCTGACATAGTAGAGAAACAGTATAACCCGTGGGAGGGAGGGATAAGTCCTGACATAGTAGAGAAACAGTATAACCCGTGGGGGTGGGAGTCCTGGAGGGATAAGTCCTGAGTCCTGACATAGTAGAGAAACAGTATAACCCGTGGGAGGGAGGGATAAGTCCTGACATAGTAGAGAAACAGTATAAACCCGTGGGAGGGAGGGATAAGTCCTGACATAGTAGAGAAACAGTATAACCCGTGGGAGGGAGGGATAAGTCCTGACATAGTAGAGAAACAGTATAACCCGTGGGAGGGAGGGATAAGTCCTGACATAGTAGAGAAACAGTATAACCCGTGGGAGGGAGGGAGGGATAAGTCCTGACATAGTAGAGAAACAGTATAACCCGTGGGAGGGAGGGATAAGTCCTGACATAGTAGAGAAACAGTATAACCCGTGGGGGAGGGAGGGATAAGTCCTGACATAGTAGAGAAACAGTATAACCCGTGGGAGGGAGGGATAAGTCCTGACATAGTAGAGAAACAGTATAACCCGTGGGAGGGAGGGATAAGTCCTGACATAGAGAGAAACAGTATAACCCGTGGGAGGGAGGGATAAGTCCTGACATAGTAGAGAAACAGTATAACCCGTGGGAGGGAGGGATAAGTCCTGACATAGTAGAGAAACAGTATAACCCGTGGGAGGGAGGGATAAGTCCTGACATAGTAGAGAAACAGTATAACCCGTGGGAGGGAGGGATAAGTCCTGACATAGTAGAGAAACAGTATAACCCGTGGGAGGGAGGGATAAGTCCTGACATAGTAGAGAAACAGTATAACCCGTGGGAGGGAGGGATAAGTCCTGACATAGTAGAGAAACAGTATAACCCGTGGGAGGGAGGGATAAGTCCTGACATAGTAGAGAAACAGTATAACCCGTGGGAGGGAGGGATAAGTCCTGACATAGTAGAGAAACCAGTATAACCCGTGGGAGGGAGGGATAAGTCCTGACATAGTAGAGAAACAGTATAACCCGTGGGAGGGAGGGATAAGTCCTGACATAGTAGAGAAACAGTATAACCCGTGGGAGGGAGGGATAAGTCCTGACATAGTAGAGGTATAACCCGGGAGGGATAAGTCCTGACATAGTAGAGAAACAGTATAACCCGTGGGAGGGAGGGATAAGTCCTGACATATAGAGAAACAGTAAACAGTGGGGGGGAGGGATAAACCCGTAGGGTATAACCCGTGGGAGGGGATAATAAGTCCTGACATAGTAGAGAAAACAGTATAACCCGTGGGACCCGTGGGAGGGATAAGTCCTGACATAGTAGAGAAACAGTATAACCCGTGGGAGGGAGGGATAAGTCCTGACATAGTAGAGAAACAGTATAACCCGTGGGAGGGGGGGATAAGTCCTGACATAGTAGAGAAACAGTATAACCCGTGGGAGGGAGGGATAAGTCCTGACATAGTAGAGAAACAGTATAACCCGAGGGAGGGAGGGATAAGTCCTGACATAGTAGAGAAACACCCGTGGGAGGGTGGGATAACCGTAGAGGTATAACCCGTGGGAGGGATAAGTCCTGACCTGGGAAGTCACAATGGTGTATCCTCCTCTTCTCCAGGTCTGGGTTGGTCCTGCGGTTGTAGCGGACTGGCATGGACTGGGACTGGTTCAGGCTTGGAGCCGGGCCGGAGCCTGGGGCTTGAGTTAGACTTGAGGCTGGGGGCCGAGCCACACCGGTGGGGGAGAGACTGGGGGAGACGCCGACTCCCAGCTTGGAGGCGATAGTGGCGGCGTAGGAGGGGGGAGGGGAGAGGTTCTGAAGGAGGTCCTTCTGACGGTCTGGGGAGCTGGGCTCTGAGCTGGGAGGTGAGGGGGGCAGGTAAGGGGCCATGGCCTGATGGTGCTGGGGCTGCTGGAGGAAGTGAGGGTAGGTCCCTCCCACGCTGTGCAGCCCACCACAGTAACTTGCCTTGGCAGTCTGTTGCTGCTGCTGCTGGGCCTGGACGGCCAAGTGGAGGTCGTGGAAGGTGTGCATGACGGGTGATGGACAGGAACCCCCGTGATGCTGCTGCTGCCCCGCCCGGTGATGAGCGTCATCGCTGTGGTGGTGATGCAGGGGTGCGAGAGGGGCGGAGTCCAGCTCCGCGGAGAGCAGCTGGAACAGAGATTCGTCGTGAGGCAGGTCGAATGTCCCCAGCTCCTCCTTCACGTAAACAGAACCCCCCGTTGCCACGGCGTTGGAGGTCGGGTCACCACCGCCCGACGGGCTGAACACACTAGTGAACTCTGGTAAGGAAGAAGAAGACACCGACGTTACCGTGGAAAGGTGGACGCCGTTACCGTGGACGCTACTGCTGGGGCAGCGAGGGTGAGGATGGGCGAAGGGAGAGGGGGCAGGGGGCTCCGTTTTGACCTGCTGGCCCACCCCTCCACCGTTACCCCCAGGCCCTGGGCATGCCGGCCGACACAAGCCCATCCTCAGGTAGGCCAGGTCGGGGAGGAACACGTTCATATTGATGCTGTAAGGAGATCCACCCTGGTCGTCTCCAAAGAAGTGATCCACCACAGAGGCACTGTCCCGCCGAGACGACTTCTGCTCTGGGGGGTCGGGTGGTGGTGGCATCAGTAGCTGTGTCTGGGGGGAAAGGTACTTATCCAGCGCACACTTCCCTGCCTGAGGAGAGAGAGAACAGACAAACTTACTTCAAAAGCTTGGTTCACTATTTCTCAAACAAATCTCTATTTTTGATGTAAATGGCACGTTATAAAAAAGGGTCCAGATACCTTTTTTTTTTTTTTTTGCGATTTCACTTTGGTTTTAAGAAACGTAAAATAGTGAAACAATCCTTTAAATTTACTTTTGCTTGCATCTTTGATCATCGAGTGATGAAATCAGAATCATCAACAGCTGCATTTTGGATAGGAAGAATATGTTAAGGTATCTACATTACCTTCAATCATTTAATTCAACTTCATCTATCATTTCAAACCTCATACAGATGTAGGATCTTAATTTGACCTAAATTGTCACAGCAAAATAATCCCGCAGCAACAGGATCTGAACGTTTAGTCCCATAACGCTACTTGGTCGGTGGATAGGCTATTCGCTGGACAAAAGTAGACTACATGAAAAGTGCAATACTGTTAATATAATCGTGTGTTAGTATGGGGTTTTTTCGGTGCAGGGAAATTCTCAGCAACAAAATAGTTAAGATACTAAATTAAGATACTACATCTGTATAGTCCATTTAAAATGTCCAGTCAGTAAGCAGTGTTTGACTGTCATGCTGAAACTATGCGGTGGCCAGTCGGATGAGGAGTCCAGTAGTAATGTTTGATAGGGACAGGACAGACAGAGAGAGAGAGTCACCAGTCAAACATTTATCAAGTAGCCTTCAGTGAGCTGCTGCTACATTCCCCCCTCAGCTGTAAACTGCACTCACACCAACCAGACCAGACCAAGGGGGGCTTTAAAAACAGGCACTATCTGGCATCCCAAACGGCACCCATAGGGCTTTGGTCAAACGTAGTGCACACTATGTAGGGAATAGGGAACCATTTGGGACAGTGGCATACTGACAGGTGGTCATAAGGAAAGGAATGAACCGGACTCTCTCCATTCCCTCTGCTCAGGAATAAAACAGACCATAATAACCCCATAAAAAGGTGCAACATAAATAACTCATTAAAAAAAAGATCATCCAAACTAATGAGGGAGCAGGTTACTGGACTCTGGGAAGGAAACACCCCTGATTGGTGCCTCCCCCCCAGTGCAAATTAACTGCTCTGTCCTGTCTTTACGCAACGGCTTGCTGGCTGAAGGAAAGCTCATCTATTTCTGTCCTTCAGATCGTCCAGCTGTTAACTGGTCATGTATATCTGCCACAAGTTTTCTGATTAAGGCGGTCGTGCTGTCTGTCGACATTGCTGGGACGTTTCTAACCTGCTATATTGGGTTGGGTCCGGAACCGCACCGCACCGCACCGCGCGTTAGAGAGTAGATGAGTCGGACCGAGTCAGTTGTTGATGGGAATGGTAGCCAAGAAACCAATTGTGCTCGTGTGAGCAACTGGCACCGTCTGGCATAGCTGCCTGTGCTACCAGTTCCAATGAACCATGTGCTAAATGCGTCTTGCTACGATGTCTCTCGTTCCCATACATTGGGCAGTCAAGGCATCTTCCTGCTGTGTCCCGACTCCCGACCCATAGGGCCTACACATCGAATTATAAAAAATGCTTACGACCAAAACAAAAATCAGGAGACATTATTACGCACAATTAAAAAAGCGTCAAATCTCCTCTACATTTTATAATACTATAGAATCCCTACCACAGAAAAACAGAGACAGCCTTGTGCCTGCAACCAGCCTCGCCCATTCTGAGCAAAAGAATAAGCCTACAACAGGGTAGAAATCACAGCACTGGGCTGAAGCTCCATTACCTGCTGCGTGTACTCATTCTGTCCGCTCCTTTCCATCAGCGCGTTCTTGGTATCGAAGCCGAACAGAGCCGACTCCTCGGCCGGGAAGCCTTCCGACAGCATGGGCTTGAGCAGGGTGTAGAACATCTCGTCCTGCCCTGTCCCGGTCCCGGAGCTCATCGTTATCAGCGTCGCGGCCATATAGGATGTACTCCCCCTCCTCCGGAATAACAAGGTGCGAGCGGCCGCAATAATTATCAAACAACAATAACGGCGGAGGCGACAGGTGAAACGGGACGGTGCATGAGAGGACTGACCGTAGCGATGTTTTCAAGGCTGTGTCTGTGTCTAGCTAGCTATCCCGTCTGACTGGGGTATCCACTCCACTTGTCTCGGTTCGGTTCGGTTGGACTGGAGCCTGTTGGGATAGTTCAGATCTTCTGCTCTTTTCTAACCCGTGTTAACCGATGTGATGAAGGGCAGCAATGCAGGCGTTGGGGGCAGCTGCAGGCGGTTTTGTAATGTTTGAAAAAGGGGCAGGGCGTGGCCAACAAATAGACAGAGCAGAACGCCTCCTTCCACCTTCAAAGCCTTTGTCCAACAACACTAAACAGCTCCCCAGCACCGAGACCCCCTTCACAGAGGGCTTCTCTCCTAAAGCCCCGTTTCCTAAATACGGAGCTAAGTTACACATAGTATCCCCATACTCACCACTGTTCGTGTTGTCAAGCTTGACCTGCATCATTTCACAGGGGTCCCCCCCAGTGCATCATGAATATTTTCTAGAAATCACCTAATAAAATCCTATTTATTTATCACATGTATGTCCATTCTGTGGAATGTGCCTACTGGGAATATTAAACTATTGTTGACAAGTTGCTTTTCAAGGCTGAAAGAGTAAACATTGCTATTTAATTATTCATATTCTGAATGATTCCTCTCAGATGTTTACATCATACATATTTTGTAAATTTTTTATTTAAGGTATTTTCAGGTTTCATTGCCAAAACTAGAACTAGTTCAGAAAGTGAGTGGCAGACCAGGGGGATGGAACCGGACCAGGGGGGTGGAACCGGACCAGGGGGGTGGAACCGGACCAGGGGGTGGAACCGGACCAGGGGGATGGAACCGCTGCCTCCAGGGACATTAAAGCACCACCGCCACTAGACCAACAGCCCCCAGCACATACAGTGAGGGAAAAAACGTATTTGATCCCCTGCTGATTTTGTACGTTTGCCCACTGACAAAGAAATGATCAGTCTATAATTTTAATGGTAGGTTTATTTGAACAGTGAGAGACAGAATAACAACAAAAAAATCCAGAAAAACGCATGTCAAAAATGTTATAAATTGAT
>CM072220.1:83700915-83765915 GCA_036851935.1 Coregonus suidteri
GGCTAGGGCTAGGGTCAGGGCTGGGGTCAGGGCTAGGGTCAGGGGGCTCAGGGTCAGGGCTAGGGGTCAGGGCTAGGGGTCAGGGCTAGGGTCAGGGCTCAGGGCTGGGGTCAGGGATAGGGTCAGGGATAGGGACAGGGCTGGGTCAGGGCTAGGGTCAGGGGCTGGGGTCAGGGCTAGGGTCAGGGCTGGGGTCAGGGCTAGGGTCAGGGCTGGGGTCAGGGCTAGGGTCAGGGCTAGGGTCAGGGCTAGGGTCAGGGCTGGGGTCACCAGCAAAACAGAAATCTGAAGACGAGTAGAGTGAGTACTTTTGACAGATTTTATATAAAAAGGTTTTACAACAGAACAAGAAACACAGATGAAATACTATTACCAATACAGTACTGTAAATAAAACCATAACAACAGCACAAGAAACACAGATGAAATACTATTACCAATACAGTACTGTAAATAAAACCATAACAACAGCACAAGAAACACAGATGAAATACTATTACCAATACAGTACTGTAAATAAAACCATAACAACAGCACAAGAAACACAGATGAAACACTATTACCAATACGGTACTGTAAATCAAACTGGTTTGGAGTGTCTACACAAATCCCATTTGATCCTCCTGTAAGGTCATTGGTCATTTAGGCTGGAGCTTGACTTTCCTGTCCCATTCAGGAGCTTCTTTATTAGTCTGGAAGAGAGAGAGAGAGAACATGAGATAGTCCAGGGAAATGTTCCCTTATTTGTAATGCAGGTGGTGATGCACTGACTTTTCTATCACTCCAAAATAACAATTGGATACGGCGGTTGCTAGTTGCTACCATAATAAATTTGGTAGACTGGGTCCTCCGAGACGAATTTCTCCACCTACTCGTAGGAACACGTTAGAGCTGAAAACGCCAACACCCGTAACAAGGGGACGACGTGCACTACCAAGCTGTCAGAGAGCTTGGTCTACTGGAGGTATTAGTGAGGATATGGACGTCAACAATCATAAATAGCACACTATTCCCTATTGGGCCCTGGTCTAAAGTAGTGCACTATATAGGGAATAGGGTGCCATAGGGCTCTGGTCTAAAGTAGTGTACTATATAGGGAATAGGGTGTCATAGGGCTCTGGTCTAAAGTAGTGTACTATATAGGGAATAGGGTGTCATAGGGCTCTGGTCTAAAGTAGTGCACTATATAGGGAATAGGGTGTCATAGGGCTCTGGTCTAAAGTAGTGTACTATATAGGGAATAGGGTGCCATAGGGCTCTGGTCTAAAGTAGTGTACTATATAGGGAATAGGGTGTCATAGGGCTCTGGTCTAAAGTAGTGTACTATATAGGGAATAGGGTGTCATAGGGCTCTGGTCTAAAGTAGTGTACTATATAGGGAATAGGGTGTCATAGGGCTCTGGTCTAAAGTAGTGCACTATATAGGGAATAGGGTGTCATAGGGCTCTGGTCTAAAGTAGTGCACTATATAGGGAATAGGGTGTCATAGGGCTCTGGTCTAAAGTAGTGTACTATATAGGGAATAGGGTGTCATAGGGCTCTGGTCTAAAGTAGTGCACTATATAGGGAATAGGGTGTCATAGGGCTCTGGTCTAAAGTAGTGCACTATATAGGGAATAGGGTGTCATAGGGCTCTGGTCTAAAGTAGTGCACTATATAGGGAATAGGGTGTCATAGGGCTCTGGTCTAAAGTAGTGCACTATATAGGGAATAGGGTGTCATAGGGCTCTGGTCTAAAGTAGTGCACTATATAGGGAATAGGGTGTCATAGGGCTCTGGTCTAAAGTAGTGCACTATATAGGGAATAGGGTGTCATAGGGCTCTGGTCTAAAGTAGTGCACTATATAGGGAATAGGGTGTCATAGGGCTCTGGTCTAAAGTAGTGCACTATATAGGGAATAGGGTGTCATAGGGCTCTGGTCTAAAGTAGTGCACTATAGGGGAATAGGGTGTCATAGGGCTCTGGTCTAAAGTAGTACACTATATAGGGAATAGGGCCTCATAGGCTCTGGTCTAAAGTAGTGCACTATATAGGGAATAGGGTGTCATAGGGCTCTGGTCTAAAAGTAGTGCACTATATAGGGAATAGGGTGTCATAGGGCTCTGGTCTAAAGTAGTGCACTATATAGGGAATAGGGTGTCATAGGGCTCTGGTCTAAAGTAGTGCACTATATAGGGAATAGGGTGTCATAGGGCTCTGGTCTAAAGTAGTGCACTATATAGGGAATAGGGTGTCATAGGGCTCTGGTCTAAAGTAGTGCACTATATAGGGAATAGGGTGTCATAGGGCTCTGGTCTAAAGTAGTGTACTATATAGGGAATAGGGTGTCATAGGGCTCTGGTCTAAAGTAGTGTACTATATAGGGAATAGGGTGCCATAGGGCTCTGGTCTAAAGTAGTGCACTATATAGGGAATAGGGTGTCATAGGGCTCTGGTCTAAAGTAGTGCACTATATAGGGAATAGGGGTGCATATAGGCTCTGGTCTAAAGTAGTGCACTATATAGGGAATAGGGTGTCATAGGGCTCTGGTCTAAAGTAGTGCACTATATAGGGAATAGGGTGTCATAGGGCTCTGGTCTAAAGTAGTGCACTATATAGGGAATAGGGTGTCATAGGGCTCTGGTCTAAAGTAGTGCACTATATAGGGAATAGGGTGTCATAGGGCTCTGGTCTAAAGTAGTGCACTATATAGGGAATAGGGTGTCATAGGGCTCTGGTCTAAAGTAGTGCACTATATAGGGAATAGGGTGTCATAGGGCTCTGGTCTAAAGTAGTGCACTATATAGGGAATAGGGTGTCATAGGGCTCTGGTCTAAAGTAGTGCACTATATAGGGAATAGGGTGTCATAGGGCTCTGGTCTAAAGTAGTGCACTATATAGGGAATAGAGGGTGTCATAGGGCTCTGGTCTAAAGTAGTGCACTATATAGGGAATAGGGTGTCATAGGGCTCTGGTCTAAAGTAGTGCACTATATAGGGAATAGGGTGTCATAGGGCTCTGGTCTAAAGTAGTGTACTATATAGGGAATAGGGTGTCATAGGGCTCTGGTCTAAAGTAGTGCACTATATAGGGAATAGGGTGTCATAGGGCTCTGGTCTAAAGTAGTGCACTATATAGGGAATAGGGTGTCATAAGGCTCTGGTCTAAAGTAGTGCACTATATAGGGAATAGGGTGTCATAGGGCTCTGGTCTAAAGTAGTGCACTATATAGGGAATAGGGTGTCATAGGGCTCTGGTCTAAAGTAGTGCACTATATAGGGAATAGGGGGTCATAGGGCTCTGGTCTAAAGTAGTGCACTATATAGGGAATAGGGTGTCATAGGGCTCTGGTCTAAAGTAGTGCACTATATAGGGAATAGGGTGTCATAGGGCTCTGGTCTAAAGTAGTGCACTATATAGGGAATACAGGTCATAGGGCTCTGGTCTAAAGTAGTGCACTATATAGGGAATAGGGTGTCATAGGGCTCTGGTCTAAAGTAGTGCACTATATAGGGAATAGGGTGCCATTTGGGACGCACCCTGAGTGTTGGTTTGAGTTTGTTTCATGTTGGTGTAGTTTTTTGTCTGGTCTAAAGTAGTAACTGTGTGAGTGGGTGTGTGGTGTGTGTGTGGCTGTGGTGTGGAGTAGTTAACACTCACGAACACGGTGGGTTTGGGTCTGTGTGTGTGAGGGTTCTGCTCATCCTCCTCTGTGGTTCTGCTGAGGCGTTTGGGTCTGCTGAAGGCCACCGCCGTCCCAGCCCCGTCAGGATCCAGGAGGGGCTGAGACTCAGTCATTGTGGACCTCATACTGAGCAGAACCTGCTTCATCACAGACAACTCCTGGAGAGGACAGAGGACAGAGGAGGGGTTAGGCTACACGACTTCATGTGTTGCTTAGAACAATGAAGTCCACTTCCACTGAAGGGAGCCTACAGGACAGGAGACCAGATTACAATAGAAGGGAGCCTACAGGACAGGGAGTCATGGGGATTGGTCTAGAGTAGAGCCTACAGGACAGGAGACCAGATTACAATAGAAGAGAGCCTACAGGACAGGAGACCAGATTACAATAGAAGGGAGCCTACAGGACAGGAGACCAGATTACAATAGAAGGGAGCCTACAGGACAGGAGACCAGATTACAATAGCTAGGAGGTTACAGGAGACCAGAGTACAATAGAAGGGAGCCTACAGGACAGGAGACCAGATTACAATAGAAGGGAGCCTACAGGACAGGAGACCAGATTACAATAGAAGGGAGCCTACAGGACAGGAGACCAGATTACAATAGAAGGGAGCCTACAGGTCTCTGGAAAGTAGTGATTTATATAGAAGGGAGCCTACAGGCAGGAGACCAGATTACAATAGAAGGGAGCCTACAGTGACAGGAGCTTGATTACAATAGAAGGGAGCCTATACAGGGAATAGGGTTACAATAGAAGGGAGCCTACAGGACAGGAGACCAGATTACAATAGAAGGGAGCCTACAGGACAGGAGACCAGATTACAATAGAAGGGAGCCTACAGGACAGGAGACCAGATTACATAGGGAGCCTACAGGACAGGAGATCAGTAGTGTACACATGCGCTTTGGGAGAATAGCATTTGTCATAAAGGCTAAACCTGTTGTCTGGCACAGTAGTGCTATACAATTTGATTTGATATTTGGGAATAGGGTGTGGCTGACAGTTCAAATCAAATAAATCGTATTTGTTATATAGAGAATACAAACATGAGGGTGTGAAACGCTTAGGGCTAGTAGACCAAACAATGCAGTTCAAGGTAGAGTATTTACTAAATAAACTAAAGTAAAGGGCTAGTGGTAAAAAGTAACTAATTGGTTACAGATAACAATAACGGGGCTAGTATAGCGGGTTACAGTACAAGTAGTGCAATGTGCTAGGGGGTATAGGTCAGTCAAGGTAGTACATGTGGTCTAGTTGGTTACAGAGCAGTGTGGTAGCTAGTAGCTAGTTGGTTACAGAGCAGTGTGGTAGCTAGTAGCTAGTTGGTTACAGAGCAGTGTGGTGGCTAGTAGCTAGTTGGTTACAGAGCAGTGTGGTAGCTAGTAGCTAGTTGGTTACAGAGCAGTGTGGTAGCTAGTAGCTAGTTGGTTACAGAGTGTGTGGTAGCTAGTAGTAGTTGGGTTACAGAGCAGTGTGGTGGCTAGTAGCTAGTTGGTTACAGAGCAGTGTGGTGGCTAGTAGCTAGTTGGTTACAGAGCAGTGTGGTGGCTAGTAGCTAGTTGGTTACAGAGCAGTGTGGGTAGCTAGGGGTTACTAGCAGTGTGGGTAGTAGCTAGTTGGTTACAGAGCAGTGTGGTGGCTAGTAGCTAGTTGGTTACAGAGCAGTGTGGTGGCTAGTAGCTAGTTGGTTACAGAGCAGTGTGGTGGCTAGTAGCTAGTTGGTTACAGAGCAGTGTGGTGGCTAGTAGCTAGTTGGTTACAGAGCAGTGTGGTGGCTAGTAGCTAGCTGGTGTACAGAGCAGTGTGGTGGCTAGTAGCTAGTTGGTTACAGAGCAGTGTGGTGTGTAGTAGCTAGTTGGTTACAGAGCAGTGTGGTGGCTAGTAGCTAGTTGGTTACAGAGCAGTGTGGTGGCTAGTAGCTAGTTGGTTACAGAGCAGTGTGGGTGGCTAGTAGCTAGTTGGTTACAGAGCAGTGTGGTGGCTAGTAGCTAGTTGGTTACAGAGCAGTGGTGCACTATAGTAGCTAGTTGGTTACAGAGCAGTGTGGTGGCTAGTAGCTAGTTGGTTACAGAGCAGTGTGGTGGCTAGTAGCTAGTTGGTTACAGAGCAGTGTGGTAGCTAGTAGCTAGTTGGTTACAGAGCAGTGTGGTGGCTAGTAGCTAGTTGGTTACAGAGCAGTGTGGTGGCTAGTAGCTAGTTGGTTACAGAGCAGTGTGGTGGCTAGTAGCTAGTGGTTACAGAGCAGTGTGGTGGCTAGTAGCTAGTTGGTTACAGAGCAGTGTGGTAGCTAGTAGCTAGTTGGTACAGAGCAGTGTGGTGGCTAGTAGCTAGTTGGTTACAGAGCAGTGTGGTAGCTAGTAGCTAGTTGGTTACAGAGCAGTGTGGTAGCTAGTAGCTAGTTGGTTACAGAGCAGTGTGGTAGCTAGTAGCTAGTTGGTTACAGAGCAGTGTGGTAGCTAGTAGCTAGTTGGTTACAGAGCAGTGTGTAGTAGCTAGTTGGTTACAGAGCAGAGCAGTGTGGTAGCTAGTAGCTAGTTGGTTACAGAGCAGTGTGGTGGCTAGTAGCTAGTTGGTTACAGAGCAGTGTGGTAGCTAGTAGCTAGTTGGTTACAGAGCAGTGTGGTGGCTAGTAGCTAGTTGGTTACAGAGCAGTGTGTGGCTAGTAGCTAGTTGGTTACAGAGCAGTGTGGTGGCTAGTAGCTAGTTGGTTACAGAGCAGTGTGGTGGCTAGTAGCTAGTTGGTTACAGAGCAGTGTGGTGGCTAGTAGCTAGTTGGTTACAGAGCAGTGTGGTAGCTAGTAGCTAGTTGGTTACAGAGCAGTGTGGTAGCTAGTAGCTAGTTGGTTACAGAGCAGTGTGGTGGCTAGTAGCTAGTTGGGTTTACAGAGCAGTGTGGTGGCTAGTAGCTAGTTGGTTACAGAGCAGTGTGGTAGCTAGTAGCTAGTTGGTTACAGAGCAGTGGTGGTAGCTAGTTGGTTACAGAGCAGTGTGACCAGCTAGTAGCTAGTTGGTTACAGAGCAGTGTTACAGGTGGCTAGTAGCTAGTTAGTTACAGAGCAGTGTGGACAGGCTAGTAGCTAGTTGGTTACAGAGCAGTGTGGTAGCTAGTAGCTAGTTGGTTACAGAGCAGTGTGGTAGCTAGTAGCTAGTTGGTTACAGAGCAGTGTGGTGCTAGTAGCTAGTTGGTTAGAGCAGTGTGGTAGCTAGAGCTAGTTTACAGAGCAGTGTTGGTGGGTAGTAGCTAGTTGGTTACAGAGCAGTGTGGTAGCTAGTAGCTAGTTGGTTACAGAGCAGTGTGGTGGCTAGTAGTAGTTGAGTTACAGGAGCAGTGTGATTAGCTAGTAGTGCAGTTGTGGTAGCTAGTTGGTTACAGAGCAGTGTGGGGCTAGTAGCTAGTTGGTTACAGAGCAGTGTGGTGGCTAGTAGCTAGTTGGTTACAGAGCAGTGTGGTGGAGCTAGTAGCTAGTTGGTTACAGAGCAGTGTGGTGGCTAGTAGCTAGTTGGTTACAGAGCAGTGTGGTGCTAGTAGCTAGTTGGTTACAGAGCAGTGTGGTGGCTAGTAGCTAGTTGGTTACAGAGCAGTGTGGTAGCTAGTAGCTAGTTGGTTACAGAGCAGTGTGGTGGCTAGTAGCTAGTTGGTTACAGGAGCTAGTGGGTGGCTAGTAGCTAGTTGGTTACAGAGCAGTGTGGTGGCTAGTAGCTAGTTGGTTACAGAGCAGTGTGGTGGCTAGTAGCTAGTTGGTTACAGAGCAGTGTGGTGGCTAGTAGCTAGTTGGTTACAGAGCACAGCTAGTAGCTAGTTGGTACAAGAGCAGTGTGGTGGCTAGTAGCTAGTTGGTTAGAGCAGAGCAGTGTGGTGGCTAGTTGGTTACAGAGCAGTGTGGTGGCTAGTTGGTTACAGAGCAGTGTGGTGGCTAGTAGCTAGTTGGTTACAGAGCAGTGTGGTGGCTAGTAGCTAGTTGGTTGGTTACAGAGCAGTAGGTAGTAGTAGCTAGTTGGTTACAGAGCAGTGTGGTGGCTAGTAGCTAGTTGGTTACAGAGCAGTGTGGTGGCTAGTAGCTAGTTGGTTACAGAGCAGTGTGGTGGCTAGTTGGTTACAGAGCAGTGTGGTAGCTAGTAGCTAGTTGGTTACAGAGCAGTGTGGTGGCTAGTAGCTAGTTGGTTACAGAGCAGTGTGGTGGCTAGTAGCTAGTTGGTTACAGAGCAGTGTTTAGCTAGTAGCTAGTTAGGTTACAGAGCAGTGTGGGTGGCTAGTAGCTAGTTGGTTACAGAGCAGTGTGTGGTAGTAGTTGGTTACAGAGCAGTGTGGTAGCTAGTAGCTAGTTGGTTACAGAGCAGTGTGGTGGCTAGTAGCTAGTTGGTTACAGAGCAGTGTGGTAGCTAGTAGCTAGTTGGTTACAGAGCAGTGTGGTAGCTAGTTGGTTACAGAGCAGTGTGGTGGCTAGTAGCTAGTTGGTTACAGAGCAGTGTGGTGGCTAGTAGCTAGTTGGTTACAGAGCAGTGTGGTAGCTAGTAGCTAGTTGGTTACAGAGCAGTGTGGTGGCTAGTAGCTAGTGGTTACAGAGCTAGTGGCTAGCTAGTTTGGTTACAGAGCAGTGTGGTAGCTAGTAGCTAGTTGGTTACAGAGCAGTGTGGTAGCTAGTAGCTAGTTGGTTACAGAGCAGTGTGGTGGCTAGTAGCTAGTTGGTTACAGAGCAGTGTGGTAGCTAGTAGCTAGTTGGTTACAGAGCAGTGTGGTGGCTAGTAGCTAGTTGGTTACAGAGCAGTGTGGTAGCTAGTAGCTAGTTGGTTACAGAGCAGTGTGGTAGCTAGTAGCTAGTTGGTTACAGAGCAGTGTGGTAGCTAGTAGCTAGTTGGTTACAGAGCAGTGTGGTAGCTAGTAGCTAGTTGGTTACAGAGCAGTGTGGTGGCTAGTAGCTAGTTGGTTACAGAGCAGTGTGGTAGCTAGTAGCTAGTTGGTTACAGAGCAGTGTGGTAGCTAGTAGCTAGTTGGTTACAGAGCAGTGTGGTGGCTAGTAGCTAGTTGGTTACAGAGCAGTGTGGTGGCTAGTAGCTAGTTGGTTACAGAGCAGTGTGGTGGCTAGTAGCTAGTTGGTTACAGAGCAGTGTGGTGGCTAGCTGGTTACAGAGCAGTGTGGTAGCTAGTTGGTTACAGAGCAGTGTGGTGGCTAGTAGCTAGTTGGTTACAGAGCAGTGTGGTGGCTAGTAGCTAGTTGGTTACAGAGCAGTGTGGTAGCTAGTAGCTAGTTGGTTACAGAGCAGTGTGGTGGCTAGTAGCTAGCTGGTTACAGAGCACAGAGCTAGTAGTTGGTTACAGAGCAGTGTGGTGGCTAGTTGGTTACAGAGCAGTGTGGTGGCTAGTAGCTAGTTGGTTACAGAGCAGTGTGGTGGCTAGTAGCTAGTTGGTTACAGAGCAGTGTGGTGGCTAGTAGCTAGTTGGTAGCTAGTAGCTAGTTGGTTACAGAGCAGTGTGGTGGCTAGTTGGTTACAGAGCAGTGTGGTAGCTAGTAGCTAGTTGGTTACAGAGCAGTGTGGTGGCTAGTAGCTAGTTGGTTACAGAGCAGTGTGGTGGCTAGTAGCTAGTTGGTTACAGAGCAGTGTGGTGGCTAGTAGCTAGTTGGTTACAGAGCAGTGTGGTGGCTAGTAGCTAGTTGGTTACAGAGCAGTGTGGTGGCTAGTAGCTAGTTGGTTACAGAGCAGTGTGGTAGCTAGTAGCTAGCTGGTTACAGAGCAGTGTGGTGGCTAGTAGCTAGTTGGTTACAGAGCAGTGTGGTGGCTAGTAGCTAGTTGGTTACAGAGCAGTGTGGTAGCTAGTAGCTAGTTGGTTACAGAGCAGTGTGGTAGCTAGTAGCTAGTTGGTTACAGAGCAGTGTGGTGGCTAGTAGCTAGTTGGTTACAGAGCAGTGTGGTGGCTAGTAGCTAGTTGGTTACAGAGCAGTGTGGTGGCTAGTAGCTAGTTGGTTACAGAGCAGTGTGGTGGCTAGTAGCTAGTTGGTTACAGAGCAGTGTGGTAGCTAGTAGCTAGTTGGTTACAGAGCAGTGTGGTAGCTAGTAGCTAGCTGTTGGTTACAGAGCAGTGTGGTGGCTAGTAGCTAGTTGGTTACAGAGCAGTGTGGTGGCTAGCTAGCTAGTTGGTTACAGAGCAGCAGTGTGGTGGCTAGTAGCTAGTTGGTTACAGAGCAGTGTGGTGGCTAGTAGCTAGTTGGTTACAGAGCAGTGTGGTAGCTAGTAGCTAGTTGGTTACAGAGCAGTGTGGTAGCTAGTAGCTAGTTGGTTACAGAGCAGTGTGGTAGCTAGTAGCTAGTTGGTTACAGAGCAGTGTGGTGGCTAGTACAGAGCTAGTGGTAGCTAGTAGCTGTTGTTTAGAGCAGAGGCTAGTAGCTAGTTGGTTACAGAGCAGTGTGGTAGCTAGTAGCTAGTTGGTTACAGAGCAGTGTGTGGCTAGTAGCTAGTTTGGTTACAGAGCAGTGTGGTGGCTAGTAGCTAGTTGGTTACAGAGCAGTGTGGTGGCTAGTAGCTAGTTGGTTACAGAGCAGTGTGGTAGCTAGTAGCTAGTTGGTTACAGAGCAGTGTGGTGGCTAGTAGCTAGTTGGTTACAGAGCAGTGTGGTAGCTAGTGGTGGTAGCAGCAAGTGTGGTAGTAGCTAGTTGGTTACAGAGCAGTGTGGTGGCTAGTAGCTAGTTGGTTACAGAGCAGTGTGGTGGCTAGTAGCTAGTGTGGTTAGTAGAGGTTACAGAGCAGTGTGGTAGCTAGTAGCTAGTTGGTTACAGAGCAGTGTGGTGGCTAGTAGCTAGTTGGTTACAGAGCAGTGTGGTGGCTAGTGGTGGCTAGTAGTAGCTAGTTGGTTACAGAGCAGTGTGGTGGCTAGTAGCTAGTTGGTTACAGAGCAGTGTGGTGGCTAGTAGCTAGTTGGTTACAGAGCAGTGTGGTGGCTAGTAGCTAGTTGGTTACAGAGCAGTGTGGTGGCTAGTAGCTAGTTGGTTACAGAGCAGTGTGGTAGCTAGTAGCTAGTTGGTTACAGAGCAGTGTGGTGGCTAGTAGCTAGTTGTTACAGAGCAGTGTGGTAGCTAGTAGCTAGTTGGTAACAGAGCAGTGTGGTAGCTAGTAGCTAGTTGGTTACACAGAGCAGTGTGGTGGCTAGTAGCTAGTTGGTTACAGAGCAGTGTGGTAGCTAGTAGCTAGTTGGTTACAGAGCAGTGTGGTGGCTAGTAGCTAGTTGGTTACAGAGCAGTGTGGTGGCTAGTAGCTAGTTGGTTACAGAGCAGTGTGGTGGCTAGTAGCTAGTTGGTTACAGAGCAGTGTGGTGGCTAGTAGCTAGTTGGTTACAGAGTGTGGTAGCTAGTTGGTTGAGCAGTGTGGTGGCTAGTAGCTAGTTGGTTACAGAGCAGTGTGGTGGCTAGTAGCTAGTTGGTTACAGAGCAGTGTGGTGGCTAGTAGCTAGTTGGTTACAGAGCAGTGTGGTAGCTAGTTGGTTACAGAGCAGTGTGGTAGCTAGTAGCTAGTTGGTTACAGAGCAGTGTGGTGGCTAGTAGCTAGTTGGTTACAGAGCAGTGTGGTGGCTAGTTGGTTACAGAGCAGTGTGGTGGCTAGTAGCTAGTTGGTTACAGAGCAGTGTGGTGGCTAGTAGCTAGTTGGTTACAGAGCAGTGTGGTGGCTAGTAGCTAGTTGGTTACAGAGCAGTGTGGTGGCTAGTAGCTAGTTGGTTACAGAGCAGTGTGGTGGCTAGTTGGTTACAGAGCAGTGTGGTGGCTAGTAGCTAGTTGGTTACAGAGCAGTGTGGTGGCTAGTAGCTAGTTGGTTACAGAGCAGTGTGGTGGCTAGTAGCTAGTTGGTTACAGAGCAGTGTGGTGGCTAGTAGCTAGTTGGTTACAGAGCAGTGTGGTGGCTAGTAGCTAGTTGGTTACAGAGCTGTGTAGTAGCTAGTTGGTTACAGAGCAGTGTGGTGGCTAGTAGCTAGTTGGTTACAGAGCAGTGTGGTGGCTAGTAGCTAGTTGGTTACAGAGCAGTGTGGTAGCTAGTAGCTAGTTGGTTACAGAGCAGTGTGGTGGCTAGTAGCTAGTTGGTTACAGAGCAGTGTGGTGGCTAGTAGCTAGTTGGTTACAGAGCAGTGTGGTGGCTAGTAGCTAGTTGGTTACAGAGCAGTGTGGTGGCTAGTAGCTAGTTGGTTACAGAGCAGTGTGGTGGCTAGTAGCTAGTTGGTTACAGAGCAGTGTGGTGGCTAGTAGCTAGTTGGTTACAGAGCAGTGTGGTAGCTAGTTGGTTACAGAGCAGTGTGGTAGCTAGTTCGCTACAGAGCAGTGTGGTAGCTAGTAGCTAGTTGGTTACAGCAGCAGTGTGGTGGCTAGTAGCTAGTTGGTTACAGAGCAGTGTGGTAGCTAGTAGCTAGTTGGTTACAGAGCAGTGTGGTGGCTAGTTGGTTACAGAGCAGTGTGGTGGCTAGTTGGTTACAGAGCAGTGTGGTGGCTAGTAGCTAGTTGGTTACAGAGCAGTGTGGTGGCTAGTAGCTAGTTGGTTACAGAGCAGTGTGGTAGCTAGTAGCTAGTTGGTTACAGAGCAGTGTGGTGGCTAGTAGCTAGTTGGTTACAGAGCAGTGTGGTGGCTAGTAGGTAGTTGGTTACAGAGCAGTGTGGTAGCTAGTAGCTAGTTGGTTACAGAGCAGTGTGGTGGCTAGTAGCTAGTTGGTTACAGAGCAGTGTGGTGGCTAGTAGCTAGTTGGTTACAGAGCAGTGTGTGGCTAGTAGCTAGTTGGTTACAGAGAGCAGTGTGGTGGCTAGTAGCTAGTTGGTTACAGAGCAGTGTGGTGGCTAGTAGCTAGTTGGTTACAGAGCAGTGTGGTGGCTAGTAGCTAGTTGGTTACAGAGCAGTGTGGTGGCTAGTAGCTAGTTGGTTACAGAGCAGTGTGGTAGCTAGTTGGTTACAGAGCAGTGTGGTGGCTAGTAGCTAGTTGGTTACAGAGCAGTGTGGTGGCTAGTAGCTAGTTGGTTACAGAGCAGTGTGGTAGCTAGTAGCTAGTTGGTTACAGAGCAGTGTGGTGGCTAGTAGCTAGTTTCTAACAGAGCAGTGTGTGGTAGCTAGTAGCTAGTTGGTTACAGAGCAGTGTGGTGGCTAGTAGCTAGTTGGCAGTGTGGTGGCTAGTAGCTAGTTGGTTACAGAGCAGTGTGGTGGCTAGTAGCTAGTTGGTTACAGAGCAGTGTGGTGGCTAGTAGCTAGTTGGTTACAGAGCAGTGTGGTGGCTAGTAGCTAGTTGGTTACAGAGCAGTGTGGTGGCTAGTAGCTAGTTGGTTACAGAGCAGTGTGGTGGCTAGTAGCTAGTTGGTTACAGAGCAGTGTGGTGGCTAGTAGCTAGTTGGTTACAGAGCAGTGTGGTGGCTAGTAGCTAGTTGGTTACAGAGCAGTGTGGTGGCTAGTTGGTTACAGAGCAGTGTGGTGGCTAGTAGCTAGTTGGTTACAGAGCAGTGTGGTAGCTAGTAGCTAGTTGGTTACAGAGCAGTGTGGTGGCTAGTAGCTAGTTGGTTACAGAGCAGTGTGGTGGCTAGTAGCTAGTTGGTTACAGAGCAGTGTGGTGGCTAGTAGCTAGTTGGTTACAGAGCAGTGTGGTGGCTAGTAGCTAGTTGGTTACAGAGCAGTGTGGTGGCTAGTAGCTAGTTGGTTACAGAGCAGTGTGGTGGCTAGTAGCTAGTTGGTTACAGAGCAGTGTGGTGGCTAGTAGCTAGTTGGTTACAGAGCAGTGTGGTAGCTAGTAGCTAGTGGTTACAGAGCTGTGGTGGCTAGTAGCTAGTTGGTTACAGAGCAGTGTGGTGGCTAGTAGCTAGTTGGTTACAGAGCAGTGTGGTGGCTAGTAGCTAGTTGGTTACAGAGCAGTGTGGTGGCTAGTAGCTAGTTGGTTACAGAGCAGTGTGGTGGCTAGTAGCTAGTTGGTTACAGAGCAGTGTGTGTGGCTAGTAGCTAGTTGGTTACAGAGCAGTGTGGTGGCTAGTAGCTAGTTGGTTACAGAGCAGTGTGGTGGCTAGTAGCTAGTTGGTTACAGAGCAGTGTGGTAGCTAGTGTAGTAGCTAGTTGGTTACAGAGCAGTGTGGTGGCTAGTAGCTAGTTGGTTACAGAGCAGTGTGGTAGCTAGTAGCTAGTTGGTTACAGAGCAGTGTGGTAGCTAGTAGCTAGTTGGTTACAGAGCAGTGTGGTAGCTAGTAGCTAGTTGGTTACAGAGCAGTGTGGTGGCTAGTAGCTAGTTGGTTACAGAGCAGTGTGGTGGCTAGTAGCTAGTTGGTTACAGAGCAGTGTGGTGGCTAGTAGCTAGTTGGTTACAGAGCAGTGTGGTAGCTAGTTGGGTACTAGTGGTAGTGGTACTAGTTGCAGAGCAGAGCATGTGGTAGCTAGTAGCTAGTTGGTTACAGAGCAGTGTGGTGGCTAGTAGCTAGTTGGTTACAGAGCAGTGTGGTGGCTAGTAGCTAGTTGGTTACAGAGCAGTGTGGTAGCTAGTAGCTAGTTGGTTACAGAGCAGTGTGGTGGCTAGTAGCTAGTTGGTTACAGAGCAGTGTGGTAGCTAGTTGGTTACAGAGCAGTGTGGTGGCTAGTAGCTAGTTGGTTACAGAGCAGTGTGGTGGCTAGTAGCTAGGGTTACAGAGCAGTGTGGTGCTAGTAGCTAGTTGGTTACAGAGCAGTGTGGTGGCTAGTAGCTAGTTGGTTACAGAGCAGTGGTGGCAGTTGTGGTGGCTAGTTGGTTACAGAGCAGTGTGGTAGCTAGTAGCTAGTTGGTTACAGAGCAGTGTGGGTGAGCTAGTAGTAGCTAGTTGGTTACAGAGCAGTGTGGTGAGCTAGTGTGGTGGCTTGGGTTAGCAGTGTGGTAGCTAGTAGCTAGTTGGTTACAGAGCAGTGGTGGCTGGCTAGTTGGTTACAGAGCAGTGTGGTGTTAGATAGCTTGGTTACAGAGCAGTGTGGTGCTAGTAGCATGGTTACAGAGCAGTGTGGTGGCTAGTAGCTAGTTGGTTACAGAGCAGTGTGGTGGCTAGTAGCTAGTTGGTTACAGAGCAGTGTGGTGGCTATTAGCTAGCTGGTTACAGAGCCGTCAGGACCGTTGGGGCTCTGGGCCGTATCAGCCCTCTATTTCTCACCATGTGGACACATGCCCTGGCTGCCCCACTGGCATTTCAAACAGCCAGGCCTGCTCCTCTGGCATTTCAAACAGCCAGGCCTGCTCCTCTCTAATATGGCAGATCTAATATGAGGAGCAGCTGTCTGCCAGGGCTGAGGGGTGCATACTTGATGCCAGTGGGGCCAGTAGTAGAATGCTGTGGTTGTAAATAGCTAGCAGACCATTTCTTCCAATCGAATCTGTTATGAACTCTGGTCTGCTCTACTATGGAAGGATAAGATATGATATGAGAGGCGTGTCTTGTCAGCCTCTCTTATGGGGCATCTTGATCGAGACAAAGCAATCTGTGCCATTTAGATGAATTAGCGGACGTTTCAATGTTTTATTGATTCAATTCAGGAGAGCAATTACAATTTACGTTCACTTCATAAACTGACTCAGAATTGACCCTACGATCAATTGATTGATTTTTAAAGATCAATATAAATGTGATAAAACCCACCCACCACAGTGATGAGGATACTGTCCGTCATTCGTCAGTAGGCTATACACTGACTGTACAAAACATTACGGAAACACCTGCTCTTTCCATGACATAGACTGACCAGGTGAATCCAGGTGAGAGCTACGATCCCTTATTGATGCCACTTGTTAAAATCCACTTCAAATCAGTATTGATGAAGGGGAGGAGACAGGTTAACGCGAAGTCTTGAGACAATTGTAACATGGGATTGTGTAAGCGTGTGAATCCCCGTGGAATGCTTTTTTCGACACCTTGTAGAGTTCCAATGCTTCCCAAAATTGTGTCAAGTTGGCTGGATGTCCTTTGGGGTGATGGACCATTCTTGATCCACACGGGAAACCCAGCAGCGTTGCAGTTCTTCACTCAAACTACTACCATACCCCGTTCAAAAAGGCACTTCAATCTTTTGTCTTGCTCATTCACCCTCTGAATTGCACACTTAACGCAATCCACGTTACAATTGTCTCAAATGTTAGCCATACTCAGTGCATAGCCTACTGTAGCTCCCTTTCAGCTACACTGATTGAAGTGGATTTAGCTGATTTAACAATGGCATAAATAAGGGATCGTAGCTCTCACCTGGATTAGCCATAGTCTATGTCATAGAATACAAATGGTGACTGATATTTAATGTTTTGCTACCTCAGTGTTAGCCTACTGTAGTGCATAGCCTACTGTAGGGGGGTGGGTGCAACTCAGTATTAGAAAGGTGCTCCTAATGTTAGCCATACTCAGTGCATAGCCTACTGTAGCTGGTGACTGGTATTAGAAAGGTGCTCCCTAATGTTAGCCATACTCAGTGCATAGCCTACTGTAGCTGGGTGACTGTTCCTTGGTTAGCCATACTCAGTGCATAGCCTAGCTGTAGCTGGTGACTGTTATTAGAAAGGTGTTCCCAGAAAGGTTAGCCATACTACTCAGTGCATAGCCTACTGTAGCTGGTGACTGGTATTAGAAAGGTGTTTCCCTAATGTTAGCCATACTCAGTGCATAGCCTACTGTAGCTGGTGACTGGTATTAGAAAGGTGCTCCTAATGTTAGCCATACTCAGTGCATAGCCTACTGTAGCTGGTGACTGTTAGCCATACTCAGTGCATAGCCTACTGTAGCTGGTGACTGTTAGCCATACTCAGTGCATAGCCTACTGTAGCTGGTGACTGGTATTAGAAAGGTGTTCCCTAATGTTAGCCATACTCAGTGCATAGCCTACTGTAGCTGGTGACTGATATTAGAAAGGTGTTCCTAATGTTAGCCATACTCAGTGCATAGCCTACTGTAGCTGGTGACTGATATTAGAAAGGTGTTCCCTAATGTTAGCCATACTCAGTGCATAGCCTACTGTAGCTGGTGACTGATATTAGAAAGGTGCTCCCTAATGTTAGCCATACTCAGTGCATAGCCTACTGTAGCTGGTGACTGTTATAGCCATACTCAGTGCATAGCCTACTGTAGCTGGTGACTGATATTAAAAAGGTGTTTCCCTAATGTTAGCCATACTCAGTGCATAGCCTACTGTAGCTGTGTGTTAGCCATACTCAGTGCATAGCCTACTGTAGCTGGTGACTGATATTAGAAAGGTGTTCCCTAATGTTAGCCATCAGTGCATAGCCTACTGTAGCTGGTGACTGGTATTAGAAAGGTGTTCCCTAATGTTAGCCATACTCAGTGCATAGCCTACTGTAGCTGGTGACTGTATAGTAGAAAGGTGTTCCCTAATGTTAGCCATATCAGTGCATAGCCTACTGTAGCTGGTGACTGTTATTAGAAAGGTGTTCCCTAATGTTAGCCATACTCAGTGCATAGCCTACTGTAGCTGGTGACTGTTAGCCATACTCAGTGCATAGCCTACTGTAGCTGGTGACTGATATTAGAAAGGTGTTCCCTAATGTTAGCCATACTCAGTGCATAGCCTACTGTAGCTGGTGACTGATATTAGAAAGGTGTTCCCTAATGTTAGCCATACTCAGTGCATAGCCTACTGTAGCTGGTGACTGGTATTAGAAAGGTGTTTCCCTAATGTTAGCCATACTCAGTGCATAGCCTACTGTAGCTGGTGACTGGTATTAGAAAGGTGTTTCCCTAATGCATTAGCCTACTCAGTGCATAGCCTACTGTAGCTGGTGACTGTTAGCCATACTCAGTGCATAGCCTACTGTAGCTGGTGACTGATATTAGAAAGGTGTTCCCTAATGTTAGCCATACTCAGTGCATAGCCTACTGTAGCTGGTGACTGTTAGCCATACTCAGTGCATAGCCTACTGTAGCTGGTGACTGTTAGCCATACTCAGTGCATAGCCTACTGTAGCTGGTGACTGATATTAGAAAGGTGTTCCCTAATGTTAGCCATACTCAGTGCATAGCCTACTGTAGCTGGTGACTGTTAGCCATACTCAGTGCATAGCCTACTGTAGCTGGTGACTGGTATTAGAAAGGTGTTCCCTAATGTTAGCCATACTCAGTGCATAGCCTACTGTAGCTGGTGACTGATATTAGAAAGGTGTTCCCTAATGTTAGCCATACTCAGTGCATAGCCTACTGTAGCTGGTGACTGATATTAGAAAGGTGTTCCCTAATGTTAGCCATACTCAGTGCATAGCCTACTGTAGCTGGTGACTGGTATTAGAAAGGTGCTCCCTAATGTTAGCCATACTCAGTGCATAGCCTACTGTAGCTGGTGACTGGTATTAGAAAGGTGCTCCCTAATGTTAGCCATACTCAGTGCATAGCCTACTGTAGCTGGTGACTGATATTAGAAAGGTGTTCCCTAATGTTAGCCATACTCAGTGCATAGCCTACTGTAGCTGGTGACTGATATTAGAAAGGTGGTTCCCTAATGTTAGCCATACTCAGTGCATAGCCTACTGTAGCTGGTGACTGTTAGCCATACTCAGTGCATAGCCTACTGTAGCTGGTGACTGATATTAGAAAGGTGTTCCCTAATGTTAGCCATACTCAGTGCATAGCCTACTGTAGCTGGTGACTGGTATTAGAAAGGTGTTTCCTAATGTTAGCCATACTCAGTGCATAGCCTACTGTAGCTGGTGACTGTTAGCCATACTCAGTGCATGCCTACTGTACTGGTGACTGATATTAGAAAGGTGCTCCCTAATGTTAGCCATACTCAGTGCATAGCCTACTGTAGCTGGTGACTGGTATTAGAAAGGTGTTCCCTAATGTTAGCCATACTCAGTGCATAGCCTACTGTAGCTGGTGACTGATATTAGAAAGGTGTTCCCTAATGTTAGCCATACTCAGTGCATAGCCTACTGTAGCTGGTGACTGATATTAGAAAGGTGTTCCCTAATGTTAGCCATACTCAGTGCATAGCCTACTGTAGCTGGTGACTGATATTAGAAAGGTGTTCCCTAATGTTAGCCATACTCAGTGCATAGCCTACTGTAGCTGGTGACTGGTATTAGAAAGGTGCTCCTAATGTTAGCCATACTCAGTGCATAGCCTACTGTAGCTGGTGACTGTTAGCCATACTCAGTGCATAGCCTACTGTAGCTGGTGACTGATATTAGAAAGGTGTTCCCTAATGTTAGCCATACTCAGTGCATAGCCTACTGTAGCTGGGTGACTGGTATTAGAAAGGTGTTCCCTAATGTTAGCCATACTCAGTGCATAGCCTACTGTAGCTGGTGACTGATATTAGAAAGGTGTTCCCTAATGTTAGCCATACTCAGTGCATAGCCTACTGTAGCTGGTGACTGTTAGCCATACTCAGTGCATAGCCTACTGTAGCTGGTGACTGATATTAGAAAGGTGTTCCCTAAATGTTAGCCATACTCAGTGCATAGCCTACTGTAGCTGGTGACTGATATTAGAAAGGTGTTCCCTAATGTTAGCCATACTCAGTGCATAGCCTACTGTAGCTGGTGACTGTTATTACTCAGTGCATAGCCTACTGTAGCTGGTGACTGATATTAGAAAGGTGTTCCCTAATGTTAGCCATACTCAGTGCATAGCCTACTGTAGCTGGTGACTGATATTAGAAAGGTGTTCCCTAATGTTAGCCATACTCAGTGCATAGCCTACTGTAGCTGGTGACTGTTAGCCATACTCAGTGCATAGCCTACTGTAGCTGGTGACTGATATTAGAAAGGTGTTCCCTAATGTTAGCCATACTCAGTGCATAGCCTACTGTAGCTGGTGACTGGTATTAGAAAGGTGTTCCCTAATGTTAGCCATACTCAGTGCATAGCCTACTGTAGCTGGTGACTGATATTAGAAAGGTGTTCCCTAATGTTAGCCATACTCAGTGCATAGCCTACTGTAGCTGGTGACTGATATTAGAAAGGTGTTCCCTAATGTTAGCCATACTCAGTGCATAGCCTACTGTAGCTGGTGACTGATATTAGAAAGGTGTTCCCTAATGTTAACCATACTCAGTGCATAGCCTACTGTAGCTGGTGACTGATATTAGAAAGGTGTTCCCTAATGTTAGCCATACTCAGTGCATAGCCTACTGTAGCTGGTGACTGATATTAGAAAGGTGTTCCCTAATGTTAGCCATACTCAGTGCATAGCCTACTGTAGCTGGTGACTGATATTAGAAAGGTGTTCCCTAATGTTAGCCATCAGTGCATAGCCTACTGTAGCTGTGACTGGTATTAGAAAGGTGTTCCCTAATGTTAGCCATACTCAGTGCATAGCCTACTGTAGCTGGTGACTGATATTAGAAAGGTGTTCCCTAATGTTAGCCATACTCAGTGCATAGCCTACTGTAGCTGGTGACTGATATTAGAAAGGTGTTCCCTAATGTTAGCCATACTCAGTGCATAGCCTACTGTAGCTGGTGACTGTTAGCCATACTCAGTGCATAGCCTACTGTAGCTGGTGACTGATATTAGAAAGGTGTTCCCTAATGTTAGCCATACTCAGTGCATAGCCTACTGTAGCTGGTGACTGATATTAGAAAGGTGTTCCCTAATGTTAGCCATACTCAGTGCATAGCCTACTGTAGCTGGTGACTGTTAGCCATACTCAGTGCATAGCCTACTGTAGCTGGTGACTGTTAGCCATACTCAGTGCATAGCCTACTGTAGCTGGTGACTGTTAGCCATACTCAGTGCATAGCCTACTGTAGCTGGTGACTGGTATTAGAAATGTGTTCCCTAATGTTAGCCATACTCAGTGCATAGCCTACTGTAGCTGGTGACTGATATTAGAAAGGTGTTCCCTAATGTTAGCCATACTCAGTGCATAGCCTACTGTAGCTGGTGACTGATATTAGAAAGGTGTTCCCTAATGTTAGCCATACTCAGTGCATAGCCTACTGTAGCTGGTGACTGATATTAGAAAGGTGTTTCCCTAATGTTAGCCATACTCAGTGCATAGCCTACTGTAGCTGGTGACTGGTATTAGAAAGGTGTTCCCTAATGTTAGCCATACTCAGTGCATAGCCTACTGTAGCTGGTGACTGATATTAGAAAGGTGTTTCCCTAATGTTAGCCATACTCAGTGCATAGCCTACTGTAGCTGGTGACTGATATTAGAAAGGTGTTCCCTAATGTTAGCCATACTCAGTGCATAGCCTACTGTAGCTGGTGACTGATATTAGAAAGGTGCTCCTAATGTTAGCCATACTCAGTGCATAGCCTACTGTAGCTGGTGACTGATATTAGAAAGGTGTTCCCTAATGTTAGCCATACTCAGTGCATAGCCTACTGTAGCCTACTGATATTAGCTGGTGATGTTAGCCATACTCAGTGCATAGCCTACTGTAGCTGGTGACTGATATTAGAAAGGTGTTCCCTAATGTTAGCCATACTCAGTGCATAGCCTACTGTAGCTGGTGACTGATATTAGAAAGGTGTTCCCTAATGTTAGCCATACTCAGTGCATAGCCTACTGTAGCTGGTGACTGATATTAGAAAGGTGTTCCCTAATGTTAGCCATACTCAGTGCATAGCCTACTGTAGCTGGTGACTGATATTAGAAAAGGTGCTCCCTAATGTTAGCCATACTCAGTGCATAGCCTACTGTAGCTGGTGACTGATATTAGAAAGGTGTTTCCCTAATGTTAGCCATACTCAGTGCATAGCCTACTGTAGCTGGTGACTGATATTAGAAAGGTGTTCCCTAATGTTAGCCATACTCAGTGCATAGCCTACTGTAGCTGGTGACTGATATTAGAAAGGTGTTCCCTAATGTTAGCCATACTCAGTGCATAGCCTACTGTAGCTGGTGACTGATATTAGAAAGGTGTTCCTAATGTTAGCCATACTCAGTGCATAGCTACTGTAGCTGTGACTGTTAGCCATACTCATTGCAAAGCCTACTGTAGTTGGTGACTGTTAGCCATACTCAGTGCATAGCCTACTGTAGCTGGTGACTGATATTAGAAAGGTGTTCCCTAATGTTAGCCATACTCAGTGCATAGCCTACTGTAGCTGGTGACTGGTATTAGAAAGGTGCTCCCTAATGTTAGCCATACTCAGTGCATAGCCTACTGTAGCTGGTGACTGATATTAGAAAGGTGTTCCCTAATGTTAGCCATACTCAGTGCATAGCCTACTGTAGCTGGTGACTGGTATTAGAAAGGTGTTCCCTAATGTTAGCCATACTCAGTGCATAGCCTACTGTAGCTGGTGACTGATATTAGAAAGGTGCTCCCTAATGTTAACCATACTCAGTGCATAGCCTACTGTAGCTGGTGACTGGTATTAGAAAGGTGTTCCCTAATGTTAGCCATACTCAGTGCATAGCCTACTGTAGCTGGTGACTGATATTAGAAAGGTGTTCCCTAATGTTAGCCATACTCAGTGCATAGCCTACTGTAGCTGGTGACTGATATTAGAAAGGTGTTCCCTAATGTTAGCCATACTCAGTGCATAGCCTACTGTAGCTGGTGACTGATATTAGAAAGGTGTTTCCCTAATGTTAGCCATACTCAGTGCATAGCCTACTGTAGCTGGTGACTGATATTAGAAAGGTGTTCCCTAATGTTAGCCATACTCAGTGCATAGCCTACTGTAGCTGGTGACTGATATTAGAAAGGTGTTCCCTAATGTTAGCCATACTCAGTGCATAGCCTACTGTAGCTGGTGACTGTTAGCCATACTCAGTGCATAGCCTACTGTAGCTGGTGACTGTTAGCCATACTCAGTGCATAGCCTACTGTAGCTGGTGACTGATATTAGAAAGGTGTTCCCTAATGTTAGCCATACTCAGTGCATAGCCTACTGTAGCTGGTGACTGATATTATTAGAAAGGTGTTTCCCTAATGTTAGCCATACTCAGTGCATAGCCTACTGTAGCTGGTGACTGATATTAGAAAGGTGTTCCCTAATGTTAGCCATACTCAGTGCATAGCCTACTGTAGCTGGTGACTGATATTAGAAAGGTGTTCCCTAATGTTAGCCATACTCAGTGCATAGCCTACTGTAGCTGGTGACTGATATTAGAAAGGTGCTCCCTAATGTTAGCCATACTCAGTGCATAGCCTACTGTAGCTGGTGACTAATGTTAGCCATACTCAGTGCATAGCCTACTGTAGCTGGTGACTGATATTAGAAGGTGTGTTCCCTAATGTTAGCCATACTCAGTGCATAGCCTACTGTAGCTGGTGACTGATATTAGAAAGGTGTTCCCTAATGTTAGCCATACTCAGTGCATAGCCTACTGTAGCTGGTGACTGATATTAGAAAGGTGTTCCCTAATGTTAGCCATACTCAGTGCATAGCCTACTGTAGCTGGTGACTGATATTAGAAAGGTGTTCCCTAATGTTAGCCATACTCAGTGCATAGCCTACTGTAGCTGGTGACTGATATGATACTGTTAGCCATACTCAGTGCATAGCCTACTGTAGCTGGTGACTGTTAGCCATACTCAGTGCATAGCCTACTGTAGCTGGTGACTGATATTAGAAAGGTGTGTTCCCTAATGTTAGCCATACTCAGTGCATAGCCTACTGTAGCTGGTGACTGATATTAGAAAGGTGTTCCCTAATGTTAGCCATACTCAGTGCATAGCCTACTGTAGCTGGTGACTGATATTAGAAAGGTGTTCCCTAATGTTAGCCATACTCAGTGCATAGCCTACTGTAGCTGGTGACTGATATTAGAAAGGTGTTCCCTAATGTTAGCCATACTCAGTGCATAGCCTACTGTAGCTGGGACTGACTAGAAAGTTAGCCATACTCAGTGCATAGCCTACTGTAGCTGGTGACTGATATTAGAAAGGTGTTCCCTAATGTTAGCCATACTCAGTGCATAGCCTACTGTAGCTGGTGACTGATATTAGAAAGGTGTTCCCTAATGTTAGCCATACTCAGTGCATAGCCTACTGTAGCTGGTGACTGATATTAGAAAGGTGTTCCCTAATGTTAGCCATACTCAGTGCATAGCCTACTGTAGCTGGTGACTGATATTAGAAAGGTGTTCCCTAATGTTAGCCATACTCAGTGCATAGCCTACTGTAGCTGGTGACTGGTATTAGAAAGGTGTTCCCTAATGTTAGCCATACTCAGTGCATAGCCTACTGTAGCTGGTGACTGACTTTAGAAAGGTGTTCCCTAATGTTAGCCATACTCAGTGCATAGCCTACTGTAGCTGGTGACTGGTATTAGAAAGGTGTTCCCTAATGTTAGCCATACTCAGTGCATAGCCTACTGTAGCTGGTGACTGATATTAGAAAGGTGTTCCCTAATGTTAGCCATACTCAGTGCATAGCCTACTGTAGCTGGTGACTGATATTAGAAAGGTGTTCCCTAATGTTAGCCATACTCAGTGCATAGCCTACTGTAGCTGGTGACTGATATTAGAAAGGTGTTCCCTAATGTTAGCCATACTCAGTGCATAGCCTACTGTAGCTGGTGACTGGTATTAGAAAGGTGTTCCCTAATGTTAGCCATACTCAGTGCATAGCCTACTGTAGCTGGTGACTGATATTAGAAAGGTGTTCCCTAATGTTAGCCATACTCAGTGCATAGCCTACTGTAGCTGGTGACTGATATTAGAAAGGTGTTCCCTAATGTTAGCCATACTCAGTGCATAGCCTACTGTAGCTGGTGACTGATATTAGAAAGGTGTTCCCTAATGTTAGCCATACTCAGTGCATAGCCTACTGTAGCTGGTGACTGATATTAGAAAGGTGTTCCCTAATGTTAGCCATACTCAGTGCATAGCCTACTGTAGCTGGTGACTGATATTAGAAAGGTGCTCCTAATGTTAGCCATACTCAGTGCATAGCCTACTGTAGCTGGTGACTGATATTAGAAAGGTGTTCCTAATGTTAGCCATACTCAGTGCATAGCCTACTGTAGCTGGTGACTGATATTAGAAAGGTGTTCCCTAATGTTAGCCATACTCAGTGCATAGCCTACTGTAGCTGGTGACTGATATTAGAAAGGTGTTCCCTAATGTTAGCCATACTCAGTGCATAGCCTACTGTAGCTGGTGACTGGTATTAGAAAGGTGCTCCCTAATGTTAGCCATACTCAGTGCATAGCCTACTGTAGCTGGTGACTGATATTAGAAAGGTGTTCCCTAATGTTAGCCATACTCAGTGCATAGCCTACTGTAGCTGGTGACTGATATTAGAAAGGTGTTCCCTAATGTTAGCCATACTCAGTGCATAGCCTACTGTAGCTGGTGACTGATATTAGAAAGGTGTTCCCTAATGTTAGCCATACTCAGTGCATAGCCTACTGTAGCTGGTGACTGATATTAGAAAGGTGTTCCCTAATGTTAGCCATACTCAGTGCATAGCCTACTGTAGCTGGTGACTGGTATTAGAAAGGTGCTCCCTAATGTTAGCCATACTCAGTGCATAGCCTACTGTAGCTGGTGACTGTATTAGAAAGGTGTTCCCTAATGTTAGCCATACTCAGTGCATAGCCTACTGTAGCTGGTGACTGATATTAGAAAGGTGTTCCCTAATGTTAGCCATACTCAGTGCATAGCCTACTGTAGCTGGTGACTGATATTAGAAAGGTGTTCCCTAATGTTAGCCATACTCAGTGCATAGCCTACTGTAGCTGGTGACTGATATTAGAAAGGTGTTCCCTAATGTTAGCCATACTCAGTGCATAGCCTACTGTAGCTGGTGACTGATATTAGAAAGGGTGCTCCTAATGTTAGCCCATACTCAGTGCATAGCCCTAATGTAGCTGGTGAGTGATATTAGAAAGGTGTTCCCTAATGTTAGCCATACTCAGTGCATAGCCTACTGTAGCTGGTGACTGATATTAGAAAGGTGTTCCCTAATGTTAGCCCATACTCAGTGCATAGCCTACTGTAGCTGGTGACTGATATTAGAAAGGTGTGTTCCCTAATGTTAGCCATACTCAGTGCATAGCCTACTGTAGCTGGTGACTGATATTAGAAAGGTGTTCCCTAATGTTAGCCATACTCAGTGCATAGCCTACTGTAGCTGGTGTTAGCCATACTCAGTGCATAGCCTACTGTAGCTGGTGACTGATATTAGAAAGGTGTTTCCCTAATGTTAGCCATACTCAGTGCATAGCCTACTGTAGCTGGTGACTGATATTAGAAAGGTGCCTCCCTAATGTTAGCCATACTCAGTGCATAGCCTACTGTAGCTGGTGACTGATATTAGAAAGGTGTTCCTAATGTTAATGCCATAGCCTACTGTAGCTGGTGACTATTAGCTGGTGTTCCCTAATGTTAGCCATACTCAGTGCATAGCCTACTGTAGCTGGTGACTGGTATTAGAAAGGTGTTCCCTAATGTTAGCCATACTCAGTGCATAGCCTACTGTAGCTGGTGACTGATATTAGAAAGGTGTTTCCCTAATGTTAGCCATACTCAGTGCATAGCCTACTGTAGCTGGTGACTGATATTAGAAAGGTGTTCCCTAATGTTAGCCATACTCAGTGCATAGCCTACTGTAGCTGGTGACTGATATTAGAAAGGTGTTCCCTAATGTTAGCCATACTCAGTGCATAGCCTACTGTAGCTGGTGACTGGTATTAGAAAGGTGTTCCCTAATGTTAGCCATACTCAGTGCATAGCCTACTGTAGCTGGTGACTGATATTAGAAAGGTGTTCCCTAATGTTAGCCATACTCAGTGCATAGCCTACTGTAGCTGGTGACTGATATTAGAAAGGTGTTCCCTAATGTTAGCCATACTCAGTGCATAGCCTACTGTAGCTGGTGACTGATATTAGAAAGGTGTTCCTAATGTTAGCCATACTCAGTGCATAGCCTACTGTAGCTGGTGACTGATATTAGAAAGGTGTTCCCTAATGTTAGCCATACTCAGTGCATAGCCTACTGTAGCTGGTGACTGATATTAGAAAGGTGTTCCCTAATGTTAGCCATACTCAGTGCATAGCCTACTGTAGCTGGTGACTGATATTAGAAAGGTGTTCCCTAATGTTAGCCATACTCAGTGCATAGCCTACTGTAGCTGGTGACTGATATTAGAAAGGTGTTCCCTAATGTTAGCCATACTCAGTGCATAGCCTACTGTAGCTGGTGACTGATATTAGAAAGGTGTGTCCCTAATGTTAGCCATACTCAGTGCATAGCCTACTGTAGCTGGTGACTGATATTAGAAAGGTGTTCCCTAATGTTAGCCATACTCAGTGCATAGCCTACTGTAGCTGGTGACTGGTATTAGAAAGGTGTTCCCTAATGTTAGCCATACTCAGTGCATAGCCTACTGTAGCTGGTGACTGATATTAGAAAGGTGTTCCCTAATGTTAGCCATACTCAGTGCATAGCCTACTGTAGCTGGTGACTGATATTAGAAAGGTGTTCCCTAATGTTAGCCATACTCAGTGCATAGCCTACTGTAGCTGGTGACTGATATTAGAAAGGTGTTTCCCTAATGTTAGCCATACTCAGTGCATAGCCTACTGTAGCTGGTGACTGGTATTAGAAAGGTGTTCCCTAATGTTAGCCATACTCAGTGCATAGCCTACTGTAGCTGGTGACTGATATTAGAAAGGTGTTCCCTAATGTTAGCCATACTCAGTGCATAGCCTACTGTAGCTGGTGACTGGTATTAGAAAGGTGTTCCCTAAATGTTAGCCATACTCAGTGCATAGCCTACTGTAGCTGGTGACTGATATTAGAAAGGTGTTCCCTAATGTTAGCCATACTCAGTGCATAGCCTACTGTAGCTGGTGACTGATATTAGAAAGGTGTTCCCTAATGTTAGCCATACTCAGTGCATAGCCTACTGTAGCTGGTGACTGATATTAGAAAGGTGTTCCCTAATGTTAGCCATACTCAGTGCATAGCCTACTGTAGCTGGTGACTGGTATTAGAAAGGTGTTCCCTAATGTTAGCCATACTCAGTGCATAGCTACTGTAGCTGGTGACTGATATTAGAAAGGTGTTCCCTAATGTTAGCCATACTCAGTGCATAGCCTACTGTAGCTGGTGACTGATATTAGAAAGGTGTTCCCTAATGTTAGCCATACTCAGTGCATAGCCTACTGTAGCTGGTGACTGATATTAGAAAGGGTGTTCCTAATGTTAGCCATACTCAGTGCATAGCCTACTGTAGCTGGTGACTGATATTAGAAAGGTGTTCCCTAATGTTAGCCATACTCAGTGCATAGCCTACTGTAGCTGGTGACTGATATTAGAAAGGTGTTCCCTAATGTTAGCCATACTCAGTGCATAGCCTACTGTAGCTGGTGACTGATATTAGAAAGGTGTTCCCTAATGTTAGCCATACTCAGTGCATAGCCTACTGTAGCTGGTGACTGATATTAGAAAGGTGTTCCCTAATGTTAGCCATACTCAGTGCATAGCCCTACTGTAGCTGGTGACTGATATTAGAAAGGTGTTCCCTAATGTTAGCCATACTCAGTGCATAGCCTACTGTAGCTGGTGACTGATATTAGAAAGGTGTTCCCATACTCAGTGCATAGCCTACTGTAGCTGGTGACTGATATTAGAAAGGTGTTCCCTAATGTTAGCCATACTCAGTGCATAGCCTACTGTAGCTGGTGACTGATATTAGAAAGGTGCATCCCTAATGTTAGCCATACTCAGTGCATAGCCTACTGTAGCTGGTGACTGATATTAGAAAGGTGTTCCCTAATGTTAGCCATACTCAGTGCATCAGTGCCTACTGTAGCTGGTGACTGATATTAGAAAGGTGTTCCCTAATGTTAGCCATACTCAGTGCATAGCCTACTGTAGCTGGTGACTGGTATTAGAAAGGTGTTCCCTAATGTTAGCCATACTCAGTGCATAGCCTACTGTAGCTGGTGACTGATATTAGAAAGGTGTTCCCTAATGTTAGCCATACTCAGTGCATAGCCTACTGTAGCTGGTGACTGATATTAGAAAGGTGTTCCCTAATGTTAGCCATACTCAGTGCATAGCCTACTGTAGCTGGTGACTGATATTAGAAAGGTGTTCCCTAATGTTAGCCATACTCAGTGCATAGCCTACTGTAGCTGGTGACTGATATTAGAAAGGTGTTCCCTAATGTTAGCCATACTCAGTGCATAGCCTACTGTAGCTGGTGTGACTGATATTAGAAAGGTGTTCCCTAATGTTAGCCATACTCAGTGCATAGCCTACTGTAGCTGGTGACTGATATTAGAAAGGTGTTCCCTAATGTTAGCCATACTCAGTGCATAGCCTACTGTAGCTGGTGACTGATATTAGAAAGGGTGCTCCTAATGTAGCCATACTCAGTGCATAGCCTACTGTAGCTGGTGACTGATATTAGAAAGGTGTTCCCTAATGTTAGCCATACTCAGTGCATAGCCTACTGTAGCTGGTGACTGATATTAGAAAGGTGTTCCCTAATGTTAGCCATACTCAGTGCATAGCCTACTGTAGCTGGTGACTGATATTAGAAAGGTGTTCCCTAATGTTAGCCATACTCAGTGCATAGCCTACTGTAGCTGGTGACTGATATTAGAAAGGTGTTCCCTAATGTTAGCCATACTCAGTGCATAGCCTACTGTAGCTGGTGACTGGTATTAGAAAGGTGTTCCCTAATGTTAGCCATACTCAGTGCATAGCCTACTGTAGCTGGTGACTGATATTAGAAAGGTGTTCCCTAATGTTAGCCATACTCAGTGCATAGCCTACTGTAGCTGGTGACTGATATTAGAAAGGTGTTCCCTAATGTTAGCCATACTCAGTGCATAGCCTACTGTAGCTGGTGACTGGTATTAGAAAGGTGTTTCCTAATGTTAGCCATACTCAGTGCATAGCCTACTGTAGCTGGTGACTGATATAGAAAGGTGTTCCTAATGTTAGCCATACTCAGTGCATACTACTGTAGCTGGTGACTGATATTAGAAAGGTGTTCCCTAATGTTAGCCATACTCAGTGCATAGCCTACTGTAGCTGGTGACTGATATTAGAAAGGTGTTCCCTAATGTTAGCCATACTCAGTGCATAGCCTACTGTAGCTGGTGACTGATATTAGAAAGGTGTTCCCTAATGTTAGCCATACTCAGTGCATAGCCTACTGTAGCTGGTGACTGATATTAGAAAGGTGTTCCCTAATGTTAGCCATACTCAGTGCATAGCCTACTGTAGCTGGTGACTGATATTAGAAAGGTGTTCCCTAATGTTAGCCATACTCAGTGCATAGCCTACTGTAGCTGGTGACTGATATTAGAAAGTGCATAGCCTACCTAATGTTAGCCATACTCAGTGCATAGCCTACTGTAGCTGGTGACTGATATTAGAAAGGTGTTCCCTAATGTTAGCCATACTCAGTGCATAGCCTACTGTAGCTGGTGACTGACTATTAAGGTGTTCCCTATGTTAGCCATCAGTGCATAGCCTACTGTAGCTGGTGACTGGTATTAGAAAGGTGTTCCCTAATGTTAGCCATACTCAGTGCATAGCCTACTGTAGCTGGTGACTGATATTAGAAAGGTGTTCCCTAATGTTAGCCATACTCAGTGCATAGCCTACTGTAGCTGGTGACTGATATTAGAAAGGTGTTCCCTAATGTTAGCCATACTCAGTGCATAGCCTACTGTAGCTGGTGACTGATATTAGAAAGGTGTGTCCCTAATGTTAGCCATACTCAGTGCATAGCCTACTGTAGCTGGTGACTGATATTAGAAAGGTGTTCCCTAATGTTAGCCATACTCAGTGCATAGCCTACTGTAGCTGGTGACTGATATTAGAAAGGTGTTCCCTAATGTTAGCCATACTCATGCATAGCCTACTGTAGCTGGTGACTGATATTAGAAAGGTGTTCCCTAATGTTAGCCATACTCAGTGCATAGCCTACTGTAGCTGGTGACTGGTATTAGAAATACTCCTAATGTTAGCCATACTCAGTGCATAGCCTACTGTAGCTGGTGACTGATATTAGAAAGGTGTTCCCTAATGTTAGCCATACTCAGTGCATAGCCTACTGTAGCTGGTGACTGGTATTAGAAAGGTGTTCCCTAATGTTAGCCATACTCAGTGCATAGCCTACTGTAGCTGGTGACTGATATTAGATAAAGGCTGGTGACTAATATTAGAGCCATACTCAGTGCATAGCCTACTGTAGCTGGTGACTGATATTAGCCCTAATGTTACTCATACTCAGTGCATAGCCTACTGTAGCTGGTGACTGATATTAGAAAGGTGTTCCCTAATGTTAGCCATACTCAGTGCATAGCCTACTGTAGCTGGTGACTGGTATTAGAAAGGTGTTCCCTAATGTTAGCCATACTCAGTGCATAGCCTACTGTAGCTGGTGACTGATATTAGAAAGGTGTTCCTAATGTTAGCCATACTCAGTGCATAGCCTACTGTAGCTGGTGACTGATATTAGAAAGGTGTTCCCTAATGTTAGCCATACTCAGTGCATAGCCTACTGTAGCTGGTGACTGATATTAGAAAGGTGTTCCCTAATGTTAGCCATACTCAGTGCATAGCCTACTGTAGCTGGTGACTGGTATTAGAAAGGTGCTTCCTAATGTTAGCCATACTCAGTGCATAGCCTACTGTAGCTGGTGACTGATATTAGAAAGGTGTTCCCTAATGTTAGCCATACTCAGTGCATAGCCTACTGTAGCTGGTGACTGGTATTAGAAAGGTGTTCCCTAATGTTAGCCATACTCAGTGCATAGCCTACTGTAGCTGGTGACTGATATTAGAAAGGTGTTCCCTAATGTTAGCCATACTCAGTGCATAGCCTACTGTAGCTGGTGACTGGTATTAGAAAGGTGTTCCCTAATGTTAGCCATACTCAGTGCATAGCCTACTGTAGCTGGTGACTGGTATTAGAAAGGTGTTCCCTAATGTTAGCCATACTCAGTGCATAGCCTACTGTAGCTGGTGACTGATATTAGAAAGGGTGTTCCCTAATGTTAGCCTAATGTGCATAGCCTACTGTAGCTGGTGACTGCCTACTAGAAAGGTGTTCCCTAATGTTAGCCATACTCAGTGCATAGCCTACTGTAGCTGGTGACTGATATTAGAAAGGTTTTCCCTAATGTTAGCCATACTCAGTGCATAGCCTACTGTAGCTGGTGACTGATATTAGAAAGGTGTTCCCTAATGTTAGCCATACTCAGTGCATAGCCTACTGTAGCTGGTGACTGGTATTAGAAAGGTGTTCCCTAATGTTAGCCATACTCAGTGCATAGCCTACTGTAGCTGGTGACTGATATTAGAAAGGTGTTCCCTAATGTTAGCCATACTCAGTGCATAGCCTACTGTAGCTGGTGACTGATATTAGAAAGGTGTTCCCTAATGTTAGCCATACTCAGTGCATAGCCTACTGTAGCTGGTGACTGATATTAGAAAGGTGTTCCCTAATGTTAGCCATACTCAGTGCATAGCCTACTGTAGCTGGTGACTGACTGATATTAGAAAGGTGTTCCCTAATGTTAGCCATACTCAGTGCATAGCCTACTGTAGCTGGTGACTGATATTAGAAAGGTGTTCCCTAATGTTAGCCATACTCAGTGCATAGCCTACTGTAGCTGGTGACTGATATTAGAAAGGTGTTCCCTAATGTTAGCCATACTCAGTGCATAGCCTACTGTAGCTGGTGACTGGTATTAGAAAGGTGTTCCCTAATGTTAGCCATACTCAGTGCATAGCCTACTGTAGCTGGTGACTGATATTAGAAAGGTGTTCCCTAATGTTAGCCATACTCAGTGCATAGCCTACTGTAGCTGGTGACTGGTATTAGAAAGGTGTTCCCTAATGTTAGCCATACTCAGTGCATAGCCTACTGTAGCTGGTGACTGGTATTAGAAAGGTGTTCCCTAATGTTAGCCATACTCAGTGCATAGCCTACTGTAGCTGGTGACTGATATTAGAAAGGTGTTCCCTAAATGTTAGCCATACTCAGTGCATAGCCTACTGTAGCTGGTGACTGGTATTAGAAAGGTGTTAGCCTAATGTTAGCCATACTCAGTGCATAGCCTACTGTAGCTGGTGACTGATATTAGAAAGGTGTTCCCTAATGTTAGCCATACTCAGTGCATAGCCTACTGTAGCTGGTGACTGATATTAGAAAGGTGTTCCCTAATGTTAGCCATACTCAGTGCATAGCCTACTGTAGCTGGTGACTGATATTAGAAAGGTGTTCCCTAATGTTAGCCATACTCAGTGCATAGCCTACTGTAGCTGGTGACTGATATTAGAAAGGTGTTCCCTAATGTTTAGCCATACTCAGTGCATAGCCTAATGTTACTGTAGCTGGTGACTGATATTAGAAAGGTGTTCCCTAATGTTAGCCATACTCAGTGCATAGCCTACTGTAGCTGGTGACTGATATTAGAAAGGTGTTCCCTAATGTTAGCCATACTCAGTGCATAGCCTACTGTAGCTGGTGACTGATATTAGAAAGGTGTTCCCTAATGTTAGCCATACTCAGTGCATAGCCTACTGTAGCTGGTGACTGATATTAGAAAGGTGTTCCCTAATGTTAGCCATACTCAGTGCATAGCCTACTGTAGCTGGTGACTGATATTAGAAAGGTGTTCCCTAATGTTAGCCATACTCAGTGCATAGCCTACTGTAGCTGGTGACTGATATTAGAAAGGTGTTCCCTAATGTTAGCCATACTCAGTGCATAGCCTACTGTAGCTGGTGACTGATATTAGAAAGGTGTTCCCTAATGTTAGCCATACTCAGTGCATAGCCTACTGTAGCTGGTGACTGATATTAGAAAGGTGTTCCCTAATGTTAGCCATACTCAGTGCATAGCCTACTGTAGCTGGTGACTGATATTAGAAAGGTGCTCCCTAATGTTAGCCATACTCAGTGCATAGCCTACTGTAGCTGGTGACTGGTATTAGAAAGGTGTTCCCTAATGTTAGCCATACTCAGTGCATAGCCTACTGTAGCTGGTGACTGGTATTAGAAAGGTGTTCCCTAATGTTAGCCATACTCAGTGCATAGCCTACTGTAGCTGGTGACTGATATTAGAAAGGTGTTCCCTAATGTTAGCCATACTCAGTGCATAGCCTACTGTAGCTGGTGACTGATATTAGAAAGGTGTTCCTAATGTTAGCCATACTCAGTGCATAGCCTACTGTAGCTGGTGACTGATATTAGAAAGGTGTTCCCTAATGTTAGCCATACTCAGTGCATAGCCTACTGTAGCTGGTGACTGATATTAGAAAGGTGTTCCCTAATGTTAGCCATACTCAGTGCATAGCCTACTGTAGCTGGTGACTGGTATTAGAAAGGTGTTCCCTAATGTTAGCCATACTCAGTGCATAGCCTACTGTAGCTGGTGACTGATATTAGAAAGGTGTTCCCTAATGTTAGCCATACTCAGTGCATAGCCTACTGTAGCTGGTGACTGTTAGCCATTCAGCATAGGTGTGTCCTAATGACTGTTAGCCATACTCAGTGCATAGCCTACTGTAGCTGGTGACTGATATTAGAAAGGTGTTCCCTAATGTTAGCCATACTCAGTGCATAGCCTACTGTAGCTGGTGACTGATATTAGAAAGGTGTTCCCTAATGTTAGCCATACTCAGTGCATAGCCTACTGTAGCTGGTGACTGATATTAGAAAGGTGTTCCCTAATGTTAGCCATACTCAGTGCATAGCCTACTGTAGCTGGTGACTGATATTAGAAAGGTGTTCCCTAATGTTAGCCATACTCAGTGCATAGCCTACTGTAGCTGGTGACTGATATTAGAAAGGTGTTCCCTAATGTTAGCCATACTCAGTGCATAGCCTACTGTAGCTGGTGACTGATATTAGAAAGGTGTTCCCTAATGTTAGCCATACTCAGTGCATAGCCTACTGTAGCTGGTGACTGGTATTAGAAAGGTGTTCCCTAATGTTAGCCATACTCAGTGCATAGCCTACTGTAGCTGGTGACTGATATTAGAAAGGTGCTTCCCTAATGTTAGCCATACTCAGTGCATAGCCTACTGTAGCTGGTGACTGATATTAGAAAGGTGTTCCCTAATGTTAGCCATACTCAGTGCATAGCCTACTGTAGCTGGTGACTGATTAGAAAGGTGTTCCCTAATGTTAGCCATACTCAGTGCATAGCCTACTGTAGCTGGTGACTGATATTAGAAAGGTGCTCCTAATGTTAGCCATACTCAGTGCATAGCCTACTGTAGCTGGTGACTGGTATTAGAAAGGTGTTCCCTAATGTTAGCCATACTCAGTGCATAGCCTACTGTAGCTGGTGACTGGTATTAGAAAGGTGTTCCCTAATGTTAGCCATACTCAGTGCATAGCCTACTGTAGCTGGTGACTGATATTAGAAAGGTGTTCCCTAATGTTAGCCATACTCAGTGCATAGCCTACTGTAGCTGGTGACTGATATTAGAAAGGTGTTTCCTAATGTTAGCCATACTCAGTGCATAGCCTACTGTAGCTGGTGACTGATATTAGAAAGGTGTTCCCTAATGTTAGCCATACTCAGTGCATAGCCTACTGTAGCTGGTGACTGATATTAGAAAGGTGTTCCCTAATGTTAGCCATACTCAGTGCATAGCCTACTGTAGCTGGTGACTGGTATTAGAAAGGTGTTCCCTAATGTTAGCCATACTCAGTGCATAGCCTACTGTAGCTGGTGACTGGTATTAGAAAGGTGTTCCCTAATGTTAGCCATACTCAGTGCATAGCCTACTGTAGCTGGTGACTGATATTAGAAAGGTGTTCCTAATGTTAGCCATACTCAGTGCATAGCCTACTGTAGAAAGGTGTTCCCTACTGTTAGCCATACTCAGTGCATAGCCTACTGTAGCTGGTGACTGATATTAGAAAGGTGCTCCTAATGTTAGCCATACTCAGTGCATAGCCTACTGTAGCTGGTGACTGATATTAGAAAGGTGTTCCCTAATGTTAGCCATACTCAGTGCATAGCCTACTGTAGCTGGTGACTGGTATTAGAAAGGTGCTCCTAATGTTAGCCATACTCAGTGCATAGCCTACTGTAGCTGGTGACTGGTATTAGAAAGGTGTTCCCTAATGTTAGCCATACTCAGTGCATAGCCTACTGTAGCTGGTGACTGTTAGCCATACTCAGTGCATAGCCTACTGTAGCTGGTGACTGTTAGCCATACTCAGTGCATAGTGGGAGGAACGCCTTATCCTGACCCTGGGAACCACGACACATGAAGGAACCAGTTTGTCCTGTTCAATAATAATACTGACATGCACTCACTGACTGTAAGTCGGCAGGTAGCTTTAGTGGGTAAGAGCGCTGTGCCAGTAACCGAAAGGTCGCTGGTTCTAATCCCCGAGCCGACAAGGCACTTAACCCTAATTGCTCCTGTAAGTCGCTCTGGATAAGAGCGTCTGCTAAAATGACAAAAAAAAAAAAAATGACAAAAATGACTTTATTACTGAGATTCTTCCAAACAAGCCTCTCTCTCTGTACTCTACAGTAAGTTAAGTCATGGTGGAAACATGCAGCGGACCATTACACGTCATCATCATTACCCCTATTAAAGAAAGAACACTTTGGGTGGGTTTGCTCAGGCAGCCCAATCTTTTGCCCAATTATTGGCAAAAGAGCTGATCTGGTTGTTCAAAAGACCAACCGTTGAGAAAGATTGGGCTGCCTGTGTTGAGAGTTGAGAAAGACCTACAATACACCGTTGACCTGAAATTACCTTCAGTTTCACATCGTTGAGAAGAGACAGTCACCTGAGAAGGACAGTCACATCGTTGAGAATGACCTACAGTCACATTTCGTTGAGAAGGACCTACAGTCACACCGTTGAGAAGAACCTACAGTCACATCGTTGAGAAGGACCTACAGTCACACCGTTGAGAAGGACCTACAGTCACATCGTTGAGAAGGACCTACAGTCACATCGTTGAGAAGGCCTACAGTCACATCGTTGAGAAGGACCTACAGTCACATCGTTGAGAAGGACCTACAGTCAAAGTTATATAGAACTGAATGACCTGAAGATGTAAATGACGGTTAATACACCTTTCACATAGGATTCACGGTGTGTTGCCTGTAAAAACAATTGGGCAATGTTGATATGATCCCCTTTAAACGGCCCCATTTTTACCTCTCTCGTCAACATTCCTCTTTTATATAGCCATTGCAAGGAGCAAGAGACATTCAACTCTGACCCTGTTGTTGTGATCGTTGTCATGGTAACCCGATATGACAGCAGCAAGTTCTAAATTCCTCAGACAGAATGCACAGCTTTCAGTTCTTCACATTCACAACATTAAGTTGGCAGCTCGCCATACTTGTAAATCATTTGTAAATAATTACCTTGTAACAAGCTAGCAACGAACCGCATCAATGGCTGGCTAGCCAGCAGGTTGTCTAGCTAACAAGCTAGCAACGAACCAGCTGGCTATCCAGCCTTGATGGGGTTCGTTGCTAGCTTATTAGCTAGATAACCAGCTGGCTATCCAGCCATTGATGGGGTTCGTTGCTAGCTTGTTAGCTAGACAACCAGCTGGCTATCCAGCCATTAATGGGGTTCATTGCTAGCTTGTTAGCTAGATAACCAGCTGGCTATCCAACCATTGATGGGGTTCATTGCTAGCTTGTTAGCTAGATAACCAGCTGGCTATCCAGCCATTGATGGGGTTCATTGCTAGCTTGTTAGCCAGATAACCAGCTGGCTATCCAGTTAACAAGGGGACGTTTATACTGACGGTTTGGCGGGACCTCTAAATACATTACTGATAACCTTGGTTGGAGGAAATAAAAGTATAGGCTTAGTTACCGGCAATACCTTTCAGATTTAAAGAAAAGTGGGCAAAAGGTTGGCGGCATGGTAAAGTTGGCAGCTTTTCGTCTTGGTTTGAAAGGGGTTTTAGAGAAGACATCATATAATGTGTCTGAGGGCGTTGGGACACCGTGTTCCTATTAAAGGTTCATGCACTTCTAGTAAAGGTTGCTGAGAAGACTTCAGGCCAACCAACTGAACCACCTGAGTAGGCTTCAGGCCAACCAACTGAACCACCTGAATAGGCTTCAGGCCAACCAACTGAACCACCTGAATAGGCTTCAGGCCAACCAACTGAACCACCTGAATAGGCTTCAGGCCAACCAACTGAACCACCTGAATAGGCTTCAGGCCAACCAACTGAACCACCTGAATAGGCTTCAGGCCAACCAACTGAACCACCTGAATAGGCTTCAGGGTCCAACCGAGGCTGAAACACCCTGAATAGGCTTCAGGCCAACCAACTGAACCACCTGAATAGGCTTCAGGCCAACCAACTGAACCACCTGAATAGGCTTCAGGCCAACCAACTGAACCACCTGAATAGGCTTCAGGCCAACCAACTGAATTCATTGGCTTCAGGCCAACCAACTGAACCACCTGATAGGCTTCAGGCCAACCATACTGAGTAGGTTCAGGACCTCTAAAACCACCTGAGTAGGCTTCAGGCCAACCAACTGAACCACCTGAGTAGGCTTCAGGCCAACCAACTGAGTAGGCTTCAGGCCAACCAACTGAACCACCTGAGTAGGCTTCAGGCCAACCAACTGAACCACCTGAGTAGGCTTCAGGCCAACCAACTGAACCACCTGAATAGGCTTCAGGCCAACCAACTGAACCACCTGAGTAGGCTTCAGGCCAACCAACTGAACCACCTGAATAGGCTTCAGGCCAACCAACTGAACCACCTGAATAGGCTTCAGGCCAACCAACTGAACCACCTGAATAGGCTTCAGGCCAACCAACTGAACCACCTGAATAGGCTTCAGGCCAACCAACTGAACCACCTGAATAGGCTTCAGGCCAACCAACTGAACCACCTGAATAGGCTTCAGGCCAACCAACTGAACCACCTGAATAGGCTTCAGGCCAACCAACTGAACCACCTGAATAGGCTTCAGGCCAACCAACTGAACCACCTGAATAGGCTTCAGGCCAACCAACTGAACCACCTGAATAGGCTTCAGGCCAACCAACTGAACCACCTGAATAGGCTTCAGGCCAACCAACTGACCTGAATAGGCTTCAGGCCAACCAACTGAATAGGCTTCAGGCCAACCAACTGAACCACCTGAATAGGCTTCAGGCCAACCAACTGAACCACCTGAATAGGCTTCAGGCCAACCAACTGAACCACCTGAATAGGCTTCAGGCCAACCAACTGAACCACCTGAATAGGCTTCAGGCCAACCAACTGAATAGGCTTCAGGCCAACCAACTGAACCACCTGAATAGGCTTCAGGCCAACCAACTGAACCACCTGAATAGGCTTCAGGCCAACCAACTGAACCACCTGAATAGGCTTCAGGCCAACCAACTGAACCACCTGAATAGGCTTCAGGCCAACCAACTGAACCACCTGAATAGGCTTCAGGCCAACCAACTGAACCACCTGAATAGGCTTCAGGCCAACCAACTGAACCACCTGAATAGGCTTCAGGCCAACCAACTGAACCACCTGAATAGGCTTCAGGCCAACCAACTGAACCACCTGAATAGGCTTCAGGCCAACCAACTGAACCACCTGAATAGGCTTCAGGCCAACCAACTGAACCACCTGAATAGGCTTCAGGCCAACCAACTGAACCACCTGAATAGGCTTCAGGCCAACCAACTGAAACTGAGTAGGCTTCAGGCCAACCACCTGAACCACCTAGTAGGCTTCAGGCCAACCAACTGAACCACCTGAATAGGCTTCAGGCCAACCAACTGAACCACCTGAATAGGCTTCAGGCCAACCAACTGAACCACCTGAATAGGCTTCAGGCCAACCAACTGAACCACCTGAATAGGCTTCAGGCCAACCAACTGAACCACCTGAATAGGCTTCAGGCCAACCGACTGAACCACCTGAATAGGCTTCAGGCCAACCAACTGAACCACCTGAATAGGCTTCAGGCCAACCAACTGAACCACCTGAATAGGCTTCAGGCCAACCAACTGAACCACCTGAATAGGCTTCAGGCCAAACCGACTGAACCACCTGAATAGGCTTCAGGCCAACCAACTGAACCACCTGAATAGGCTTCAGGCCAACCAACTGAACCACCTGAATAGGCTTCAGGCCAACCAACTGAACCACCTGAATAGGCTTCAGGCCAACCAACTGAACCACCTGAATAGGCTTCAGGCCAACCAACTGAACCACCTGAATAGGCTTCAGGCCAACCAACTGAACCACCTGAATAGGCTTCAGGCCAACCAACTGAACCACCTGAATAGGCTTCAGGCCAACCAACTGAACCACCTGAATAGGCTTCAGGCCAACTGAACCACCTGAATAGGCTTCAGGCCAACCAACTGAACCACCTGAATAGGCTTCAGGCCAACCAACTGAACCACCTGAATAGGCTTCAGGCCAACCAACTGAACCACCTGAATAGGCTTCAGGCCAACCAACTGAACCACCTGAATAGGCTTCAGGCCAACCAACTGAACCACCTGAATAGGCTTCAGGCCAACCAACTGAACCACCTGAATAGGCTTCAGGCCAACCAACTGAACCACCTGAATAGGCTTCAGGCCAACCAACTGAACCACCTGAATAGGCTTCAGGCCAACCAACTGAACCACCTGAATAGGCTTCAGGCCAACCAACTGAACCACCTGAATAGGCTTCAGGCCAACCAACTGAACCACCTGAATAGGCTTCAGGCCAACCAACTGAACCACCTGAATAGGCTTCAGGCCAACCAACTGAACCACCTGAATAGGCTTCAGGCCAACCAACTGAACCACCTGAATAGGCTTCAGGCCAACCAACTGAACCACCTGAATAGGCTTCAGGCCAACCAACTGAACCACCTGAATAGGCTTCAGGCTTCAGGCCAACCAACTGAACCACCTGAATAGGCTTCAGGCCAACCAACTGAACCACCTGAATAGGCTTCAGGCCAACCAACTGAACCACCTGAATAGGCTTCAGGCCAACCAACTGAACCACCTGAATAGGCTTCAGGCCAACCAACTGAACCACCTGAATAGGCTCAGGCCAACCAACTGAACCACCTGAATAGGCTTCAGGCCAACCAACTGAACCACCTGAATAGGCTTCAGGCCAACCAACTGAACCACCTGAATAGGCTTCAGGCCAACCAACTGAACCACCTGAATAGGCTTCAGGCCAACCAACTGAACCACCTGAATAGGCTTCAGGCCAACCAACTGAACCACCTGAATAGGCTTCAGGCCAACCAACTGAACCACCTGAATAGGCTTCAGGCCAACCAACTGAACCACCTGAATAGGCTTCAGGCCAACCAACTGAACCACCTGAATAGGCTTCAGGCCAACCAACTGAACCACCTGAATAGGCTTCAGGCCAACCAACTGAACCACCTGAATAGGCTTCAGGCCAACCAACTGAACCACCTGAATAGGCTTCAGGCCAACCAACTGAACCACCTGAATAGGCTTCAGGCCAACCAACTGAACCACCTGAATAGGCTTCAGGCCAACCAACTGAACCACCTGAATAGGCTTCAGGCCAACCAACTGAACCACCTGAATAGGCTTCAGGCCAACCAACTGAACCACCTGAATAGGCTTCAGGCCAACCAACTGAATAGGCTTCAGGCCAACCAACTGAACCACCTGAATAGGCTTCAGGCCAACCAACTGAACCACCTGAATAGGCTTCAGGCCAACCAACTGAACCACCTGAATAGGCTTCAGGCCAACCAACTGAACCACCTGAATAGGCTTCAGGCCAACCAACTGAACCACCTGAATAGGCTTCAGGCCAACCAACTGAACCACCTGAATAGGCTTCAGGCCAACCAACTGAACCACCTGAATAGGCTTCAGGCCAACCAACTGAACCACCTGAATAGGCTTCAGGCCAACCAACTGAACCACCTGAATAGGCTTCAGGCCAACCAACTGAACCACCTGAATAGGCTTCAGGCCAACCAACTGAACCACCTGAATAGGCTTCAGGCCAACCTGACTGAACCACCTGAGTAGGCTTCAGGCCAACCAACTGAACCACCTGAATAGGCTTCAGGCCAACCAACTGAACCACCTGAGTAGGCTTCAGGCCAACCAACTGAACCACCTGAATAGGCTTCAGGCCAACCAACTGAACCACCTGAGTAGGCTTCAGGCCAACCAACTGAACCACCTGAGTAGGCTTCAGTTTGCACGAAAGGTGAAAAGGGTGACACAGTGACGCAGGGAGGCACACCTAGAGACCGGAAAAGCCAGTCTCCTCTCACCGGATCTCCCTTTCTCTCTCCGTCTCTCCCTCGTGCAGACGTGCAGACTATATCAAAAAACACACCTGTCATAAAAGTCACACACCTACTATCATTATACCCCATATGACGTATCATCTACGTTCATTAGGGATATATATGACGCAATATCACACATCGAGACACAGTGGCTTTATTCAATGAGAGTGTGGACTCTGGGCAATAGCTCTCCATGGTTGAGGAGTGTGTATGTATGTGAGTGAATGAGAGTGAGTGTGTGTGTGTACCTCTCGGTGGTTGAGCAGGCGCTCCAGGTCAGAGGAGTGTGTGAGTGTGTGTGTGTACCTCTCGGTGGTTGAGCAGGCGCTCCAGGTCAGAGGAGTGTGTGAGTGTGTGTGTGTACCTCTCGGTGGTTGAGCAGGCGCTCCAGGTCAGAGGAGTGTGTGAGTGTGTGTGTGTACCTCTCGGTGGTGGTTGAGCAGGCGCTCCAGGTCAGAGGAGTGTGTGTGTGTGTGTGTGTGTACCTCTCGGTGGTTGAGCAGGCGCTCCAGGTCAGAGGAGTGTGTGAGTGTGTGTGTACCTCTCGGTGGTTGAGCAGGCGCTCCAGGTCAGAGGCCATGTTGTTCTTCACCTGTTGGAGAGACGTCTTCTCTTTCCTCAGAGATCTGGACCGACAAGACAAAACAGATAGAAGCATTCACATAGACATAAAACCCAACTCTTTCATATCTGCCTTCCAAATGGCAGATAATCCTTTTCATTACTTACTGACTACCTCTACTTCAGCGGACTACCTCTGAGTAGTGTACTATATAGGGAACAGGGTGTAATTTCACTAAATGGGACAGAACAACGACTCCCTCCATCCCCGTCAGAGCACAGGCCCTGTATAGTGCATCTCTAGGGGCCCTGGTCTAAAGTAGTGCACTATATAGGGAATAGGGTGTCATAGGGCTCTGGTCTAAAGTAGTGCACTATATAGGGAATAGGGTGTCATAGGGCTCTGGTCTAAAGTAGTGCACTATATAGGGAATAGGGTGTCATAGGGCTCTGGTCTAAAGTAGTGTACTATATAGGGAATAGGGTGTCATAGGGCTCTGTCTAAAGTAGTGCACTATATAGGGAATAGGGTGTCATAGGGCTCTGGTCTAAAGTAGTGTACTATATAGGGAATAGGGTGCCATAGGGCTCTGGTCTAAAGTAGTGTACTATATAGGGAATAGGGTGTCATAGGGCTCTGGTCTAAAGTAGTGTACTATATAGGGATAGGGTGTCATAGGGCTCTGGTCTAAAGTAGTATACTATATAGGGAATAGGGTGTCATAGGGCTCTGGTTAAAAGTAGTGCACTTTATAGGGAATAGGGTGTCATAGGGCTCTGGTCTAAAGTAGTGTACTATATAGGGAATAGGGTGCCATAGGGCTCTGGTCTAAAGTAGTATACTATATAGGGAATAGGGTGTCATAGGGCTCTGGTTAAAAGTAGTGCACTTTATAGGGAATAGGGTGTCATAGGGCTCTGGTCTAAAGTAGTGCACTATATAGGGAATAGGGTGTCATAGGGCTCTGGTCTAAAGTAGTGCACTATATAGGGAATAGGGTGCCATAGGGCTCTGGTCTAAAGTAGTGTGCTATATAGGGAATAGGGTGTCATAGGGCTCTGGTCTAAAGTAGTGCACTATATAGGGAATAGGGTGTCATAGGGCTCTGGTCTAAAGTAGTGCACTATATAGGGAATAGGGTGTCATAGGGCTCTGGTCTAAAGTAGTGTACTATATAGGGAATAGGGTGTCATAGTGCTCTGGTCTAAAGTAGTGCACTATATAGGGAATAGGGTGTCATAGGGCTCTGGTCTAAAGTAGTGTACTATATAGGGAATAGGGTGTCATAGTGCTCTGGTCTAAAGTAGTATACTATATAGGGAATAGGGTGTCATAGGGCTCTGGTTAAAAGTAGTGCACTTTATAGGGAATAGGGTGTCATAGGGCTCTGGTCTAAAGTAGTGTACTATATAGGGAATAGGGTGCCATAGGGCTCTGGTCTAAAGTAGTATACTATATAGGGAATAGGGTGTCATAGGGCTCTGGTTAAAAGTAGTGCACTTTATAGGGAATAGGGTGTCATAGGGCTCTGGTCTAAAGTAGTGCACTATATAGGGAATAGGGTGTCATAGGGCTCTGGTCTAAAGTAGTGCACTATATAGGGAATAGGGTGCCATAGGGCTCTGGTCTAAAGTAGTGCACTATATAGGGAATAGGGTGTCATAGGGCTCTGGTCTAAAGTAGTGCACTATATAGGGAATAGGGTGTCATAGGGCTCTGGTCTAAAGTAGTGCACTATATAGGGAATAGGGTGTCATAGTGCTCTGGTCTAAAGTAGTGCACTATATAGGGAATAGGGTGTCATAGGGCTCTGGTCTAAAGTAGTGTACTATATAGGGAATAGGGTGTCATAGTGCTCTGGTCTAAAGTAGTATACTATATAGGGAATAGGGTGTCATAGGGCTCTGGTCTAAAGTAGTGCACTATATAGGGAATAGGGTGTCATAGGGCTCTGGTCTAAAGTAGTGCACTATATAGGGAATAGGGTGTCATAGGGCTCTGGTCTAAAGTAGTGTACTATATAGGGAATAGGGTGTCATAGGGCTCTGGTCTAAAGTAGTGCACTATATAGGGAATAGGGTGTCATAGGGCTCTGGTCTAAAGTAGTGCACTATATAGGGAATAGGGTGTCATAGTGCTCTGGTCTAAAGTAGTATACTATATAGGGAATAGGGTGTCATAGGGCTCTGGTTAAAAGTAGTGCACTTTATAGGGAATAGGGTGTCATAGGGCTCTGGTCTAAAGTAGTGTACTATATAGGGAATAGGGTGCCATAGGGCTCTGGTCTAAAGTAGTATACTATATAGGGAATAGGGTGTCATAGGGCTCTGGTTAAAAGTAGTGCACTTTAGATTTGGCATGGGTCCCTGATCCTCAAAAAATTCTACAGCTGCACCATCGAGAGCATCCTGACTGGTTGCATCACCGCCTGGTATGGCAACTGCTTGGCCTCCGACCGCAAGGCACTACAGAGGGTAGTGCGTACGGCCCAGTACATCACTGGGGCCAAGCTTCCTGCCATCCAGGACCTCTATACCAGGCGGTGTCAGAGGAAGGCCCTCAAAATTGTCAAAGACTCCAGCCACCCTAGTCATAGACTGTTCTCTCTGCTACCGCACGGCAAGCGGTACCGGAGCGCCAAGTCTAGGTCCAAAAGACTTCTCAACAGCTTCTACACCCAAGCCATAAGACTCCTGAACAGCTAATCATGGCTACCCGGACTATTTGCACTGCCCCCCCACCCCCACCCCCATCCCCCTCTTTTACGCTGCTGCTACTCTGTCTATTATTTATGCATAGTCACTTTAACTCTACCCACATATACATATTACCTCAACTACCTCAACTAGCCGGTGCCCCCGCACATTGACTCTGCACCGGTACCCCCCTGTGTACATAGCCTCCCTACTGTTATTTTATTTTACTTCTGGCTCTTTTTTTCTCAACACTTTTTTTGTTGTTGTTTTTTTTTTGGGAAATTTTTTTGTTTAAAATAAATGCACTGTTGGTTAAGGGCTGTAAGTAAGCATTTCACTGTAATGTCTGCACCTGTTGTATTCGGCGCATGTGACCAATAAAATTTGATTTGATTTGATTTAATATATAGGGAATAGGGTGCCATAGGGCTCTGGTCTAAAGTAGTGTACTATATAGGGAATAGGGTGTCATAGGGCTCTGGTCTAAAGTAGTGTACTATATAGGGAATAGGGTGTCATAGGGCTCTGGTCTAAAGTAGTGTACTATATAGGGAATAGGGTGTCATAGGGCTCTGGTCTAAAGTAGTGTACTAAATAGGGAATAGGGTGTCATAGGGCTCTGGTCTAAAGTAGTGTACTATATAGGGAATAGGGTGCCATAGGGCTCTGGTCTAAAGTAGTGCACTATATAGGGAATAGGGTGTCATAGGGCTCTGGTCTAAAGTAGTGTACTATATAGGGAATAGGGTGTCATAGGGCTCTGGTCTAAAGTAGTGCACTATATAGGGAATAGGGTGTCATAGGGCTCTGGTCTAAAGTAGTGCACTATATAGGGAATAGGGTGTCATAGGGCTCTGGTCTAAAGTAGTGCACTATATAGGGAATAGGGTGTCATAGGGCTCTGGTCTAAAGTAGTGCACTATATAGGGAATAGGGTGTCATAGGGCTCTGGTCTAAAGTAGTGTACTATATAGGGAATAGGGTGTCAGAGCAGCTTACCGATCACTGCACCTGTACACAGCCCATCTGTAATTAGCCCACCCAACTACCGCATCCCCATATTGTTATTTATTTTGCTCTTTTGCACCCCAGTATCTCTATTTGCACATCATCTCTTGCACATCTATCATTCCAGTGTTAATACTAATTGTAATTATTTTGCACTATAGCCTATTTATTGCCTTACCTCCATAACTTGCTACATTTGCACACACTGTATATATATTTTCTGTTGTATTTTTGACTTTGTTTTGTTTTACCCCATATGTAACTCTGTGTTGTTGTTGTTTTTATCGCACTACTTTGCTTTATCTTGGCCAGGTCGCAGTTGTAAATGAGAACTTGTTCTCAACTGGCTTCTTACCTGGTTAAATAAAGGTTAAATACAAAAAGGACCTGGGAAGAGAGAAGGAAAGGGGGGAGATGGACAGGGGGGAGATGGACAGGGGGAGATGGACAGGGGGGGAGATGGACAGGGGGGAGATGGAAAGGGGGGAGATGGAAAGGGGGGAGATGGACAGGGGGGAGATGGACAGGGGGGAGATGGACAGGGGGGAGATGGACAGGGGGGAGATGGACAGGGGGGGATGGACAGGGGGGAGATGGACAGGGGGAGATGGACAGGGGGGAGATGGACAGGGGGGAGATGGACAGGGGGGGAGATGGACAGATGGGGGGGAGATGGACAGGGGGGAGATGGACAGGGGGGGAGATGGAAAGGGGGGAGATGGACAGGGGGGAGATGGACAGGGGGGAGATGGACAGGGGGGAGATGGGGGGAGATGGACAGGGGGGAGATGGACAGGGGGGAGATGGACAGGGGGGAGATGGACAGGGGGGAGATGGACAGGGGGGAGATGGAAAGGGGGGAGATGGACAGGGGGGGAGATGGACAGGGGGAGATGGACAGGGGGAGATGGACAGGGGGGAGATGGACAGGGGGAGATGGAAAGGGGGGAGATGGACAGGGGGGAGATGGACAGGGGGGAGATGGACAGGGGGGAGATGGACAGGGGGGAGATGGACAGGGGGGAGATGGAAAGGGGGGAGACAGTGGTTTGTACCTGGTGTCGTCCTCCAGCTGTGTGATGCGTTCTCTGAGGGACAGTATCTGTGTGTCTCTCTGTCTCACCGTGTCGATCAGGTAACTGTAGGGCTGCTGGGCCTGCTGTAGGAGATGGTTAGCTGCTTCCAGCTAGGAGACACACACACACACACACACACACACACACACACACACACACACACACACACACACGTTTAACCCGTTTGTTGATTCATGCAACAGTCACTGACTTGGCCTTTGATTGGGAGGGTCCTCTTAAAAGAAACACACCTTTCAGGTGGAATATGTTTCCATGTTGGCAACCCTCCCAATATGATGTTGAACAGCGTGTGTGGAGATAGAGGTGACAGGAAGGAAGGTGTGGTTAGGATAGTGTGGGTGAGACAACACTAGTTAGTTAGTTAGTTAGCCTGTACTACTGTGGGTTAGGAGCCTGTACTACTGTGGGTTAGGAGCCTGTACTACTGTGGGTTAGGAGCCTGTACTACTGTGGGTTAGGAGCCTGTACTACTGTGGGTTAGGAGCCTGTACTACTGTGGGTTAGGAGCCTGTACTACTGTGGGTTAGGAGCCTGTACTACTGTGGGTTAGGAGCCTGTACTGCTGTGGGTTAGGAGCCTGTACTACTGTGGGTTAGGAGCCTGTACTACTGCACTGTGTGGGTTAGGAGCCTGTACTACTGTGGGTTAGGAGCCTGTACTACTGTGGGTTAGGAGCCTGTACTACTGTGGGTTAGGAGCCTGTACTACTGCACTGTGTGGGTTAGGAGCCTGTACTACTGTGGGTTAGGAGCCTGTACTACTGTGGGTTAGGAGCCTGTACTACTGTGGGTTAGGAGCCTGTACTACTGTGGGTTAGGAGCCTGTACTCCTGTGGGTTAGGAGCCTGTACTGCTGTGGGTTAGGAGCCTGTACTACTGTGGGTTAGGAGCCTGTACTACTGTGGGTTAGGAGCCTGTACTACTGTGGGTTAGGAGCCTGTACTACTGCACTGTGTGGGTTAGGAGACTGTACTACTGTGGGTTAGGAGCCTGTACTACTGTGGGTTAGGAGCCTGTACTACTGTGGGTTAGGAGCCTGTACTACTGCACTGTGTGGGTTAGGAGACTGTACTACTGTGGGTTAGGAGCCTGTACTACTACTGTGGGTTATGAGCCTGTACTACTGTGGGTTAGGAGCCTGTACTACTGCACTGTGTGGGTTAGGAGCCTGTACTACTGCACTGTGTGGGTTAGGAGCCTGTACTACTGTGGGTTAGGAGCCTGTACTACTGTGGGTTAGGAGCCTGTACTACTGTGGGTTAGGAGCCTGTACTACTGTGGGTTAGGAGACTGTACTGCTGTGGGTTAGGAGCCTGTACTACTGTGGGTTAGGAGCATGTACTACTGTGGGTTAGGAGCCTGTACTACTGTGGGTTAGGAGCCTGTACTACTGCACTGTGTGGGTTAGGAGACTGTACTACTGTGGGTTAGGAGCCTGTACTACTGTGGGTTAGGAGCCTGTACTACTGTGGGTTAGGAGCCTGTACTACTGCACTGTGTGGGTTAGGAGACTGTACTACTGTGGGTTAGGAGCCTGTACTACTGTGGGTTAGGAGCCTGTACTACTGTGGGTTAGGAGCCTGTACTACTGCACTGTGTGGGTTAGGAGCCTGTACTACTGCACTGTGTGGGTTAGGAGCCTGTACTACTGTGGGTTAGGAGCCTGTACTACTGTGGGTTAGGAGCCTGTACTACTGCACTGTGTGGGTTAGGAGCATGTACTACTGTGGGTTAGGAGCATGTACTACTGTGGGTTAGGAGCCTGTACTACTGTGGGTTAGGAGACTGTACTACTGTGGGTTAGGAGCCTGTACTACTGTGGGTTAGGAGCCTGTACTACTGTGGGTTAGGAGCTTGTACTACTGTGGGTTAGGAGACTGTACTACTGCACTGTGTGGGTTAGGAGCCTGTACTACTGTGGGTTAGGAGCCTGTACTACTGTGGGTTAGGAGCCTGTACTACTGTGGGTTAGGAGCCTGTACTACTGTGGTTTAGGAGCCTGTACTACTGTGGGTTAGGAGCCTGTACTCCTGTGGGTTTAGGAGACTGTACTACTGCACTGTGTGGGTTAGGAGCCTGTACTACTGCACTGTGGGTTAGGAGCCTGTACTACTGTGGGTTAGGAGCCTGTACTACTGTGGGTTAGGAGCCTATACTACTGTGGGTTAGGAGCCTGTACTACTGTGGGTTAGGAGCATGTACTACTGTGGGTTAGGAGCCTGTACTCCTGTGGGTTAGGAGCCTGTACTACTGTGGGTTAGGAGCCTGTACTACTGTGGGTTTGGAGCCTGTACTACTGTGGGTTAGGAGCCTGTACTACTGTGGGTTAGGAGCCTGTACTACTGTGGGTTAGGAGCCTGTACTGCTGTGGGTTAGGATCCTGTACTACTGCACTGTGTGGGTTAGGAGCCTGTACTACTGTGGGTTAGGAGCCTGTACTACTGTGGGTTAGTAGCCTGTACTACTGTGGGTTAGGAGCCTGTACTACTGTGGGTTAGGAGCCTGTACTACTGCACTGTGTGGGTTAGGAGCCTGTACTACTGTGGGTTAGGAGCCTGTACTACTGTGGGTTATGAGCCTGTACTACTGTGTGTTAGGAGCCTGTACTACTGCACTGTGTGGGTTAGGAGCCTGTACTACTGCACTGTGTGGGTTAGGAGCCTGTACTACTGTGGGTTAGGAGCCTGTACTACTGACTGTGTGGGTTAGGAGACTGTACTACTGTGGGTTAGGAGCATGTACTACTGTGGGTTAGGAGCCTGTACTACTGTGGGTTAGGAGCCTGTACTACTGTGGGTTAGGAGACTGTACTACTGTGGGTTAGGAGCCTGTACTACTGTGGGTTAGGAGCCTGTACTACTGTGGGTTAGGAGCTTGTACTACTGTGGGTTAGGAGACTGTACTACTGCACTGTGTGGGTTTAGGAGCCTGTACTACTGTGGGTTAGGAGCCTGTACTACTGTGGGTTAGGAGCCTGTACTACTGTGGGTTAGGAGCCTGTACTACTGTGGGTTAGGAGCCTGTACTACTGCACTGTGTGGGTTAGGAGCCTGTACTACTGTGGGTTAGGAGCCTGTACTACTGTGGGTTAGGAGACTGTACTACTGTGGGTTAGGAGCCTGTACTACTGTGGGTTAGGAGCCTGTACTCCTGTGTGGGTTAGGAGACTGTACTACTGCATTGTGTGGGTTAGGAGCCTGTACTTCTGTGGGTTAGGAGCCTGTACTGCTGTGGGTTAGGAGCCTGTACTGCTGTGGGTTAGGAGCCTGTACTACTGTGGGTTAGGAGCATGTACTACTGTGGGTTAGGAGCCTGTACTACTGTGGGTTAGGAGCCTGTACTACTGTGGGTTAGGAGCCTGTACTGCTGTGGGTTAGGAGCCTGTACTGCTGTGGGTTAGGAGCCTGTACTACTGTGGGTTAGGAGCCTGTACTACTGCACTGTGTGGGTTAGGAGCCTGTACTACTGCACTGTGTGGGTTAGGAGCCTGTACTACTGTGGGATAGGAGCCTGTACTACTATGGGATAGGAGCCTGTACTACTGTGGGTTAGGAGACTGTACTACTGTGGGTTAGGAGCCTGTACTACTGTGGGTTAGGAGCATGTACTACTGTGGGTTAGGAGCCTGTACTACTGTGGGTTAGGAGCCTGTACTACTGTGGGTTAGGAGCATGTACTACTGTGGGTTAGGAGCCTGTACTACTGTGGGTTAGGAGCCTGTACTACTGTGGGTTAGGAGACTGTACTACTGTGGGTTAGGAGCCTGTACTACTGTGGGTTAGGAGCCTGTACTACTGTGGGTTAGGAGCCTGTACTACTGCACTGTGTGGGTTAGGAGACTGTACTACTGTGGGTTAGGAGCCTGTATTACTGTGGGTTAGGAGCCTGTACTACTGTGGGTTAGGAGCCTGTACTACTGCACTGTGTGGGTTAGGAGCCTGTACTACTGCACTGTGGGGTTAGGAGCCTGTACTACTGTGGGTTAGGAGCCTGTACTACTGTGGGTTAGGAGCCTGTACTACTGCACTGTGTGGGTTAGGAGCATGTACTACTGTGGGTTAGGAGCCTGTACTACTGTGGGTTAGGAGCCTGTACTACTGTGGGTTAGGAGCCTGTACTACTGTGGGTTAGGAGCCTGTACTACTGTGGGTTAGGAGCCTGTACTACTGTGGGTTAGGAGCTTGTACTACTGTGGGTTAGGAGACTGTACTACTGCACTGTGTGGGTTAGGAGCCTGTACTACTGTGGGTTAGGAGCCTGTACTACTGTGGGTTAGGAGCCTGTACTACTGTGGGTTAGGAGCCTGTACTACTGTGGGTTAGGAGCCTGTACTCCTGTGGGTTAGGAGACTGTACTACTGCACTGTGTGGGTTAGGAGCCTGTACTACTGTGGGTTAGGAGCCTGTACTACTGTGGGTTAGGAGCCTGTACTACTGTGGGTTAGGAGCCTGTACTACTGTGGGTTAGGAGCCTGTACTACTGTGGGTTAGGAGCATGTACTACTGTGGGTTAGGAGCCTGTACTACTGTGGGTTAGGAGCCTGTACTCCTGTGGGTTAGGAGCCTGTACTACTGTGGGTTAGGAGCCTGTACTACTACTGTGGGTTAGGAGCCTGTACTACTGTGGGTTAGGAGCCTGTACTACTGTGGGTTAGGAGCCTGTACTACTGTGGGTTAGGAGCCTGTACTGCTGTGGGTTAGGAGCCTGTACTACTGTGGGTTAGGAGCCTGTACTACTGTGGGTTAGGAGCCTGTACTACTGCACTGTGTGGGTTAGGAGCCTGTACTACTGTGGGTTAGGAGCCTGTACTACTGTGGGTTAGGAGCCTACTACTACTGTGGTTTAGGAGCCTGTACTACTGCACTGTGTGGGTTAGGAGCCTGTACTACTGCACTGTGTGGGTTAGGAGACTGTACTACTGTGGGTTAGGAGCCTGTACTACTGTGGGTTAGGATTCTGTACTACCGCACTGTGTGGGTTAGGAGACTGTACTACTGTGGGTTAGGAGCTGTACTACTGTGGGTTAGGAGCCTGTACTACTGTGGGTTAGGAGCCTGTACTACTGTGGGTTAGGAGCCTGTACTACTGTGGGTTAGGAGCCTGTACTACTGTGGGTTAGGAGCCTGTACTACTGTGGGTTAGGAGCTGTACTACTGTGGGTTAGGAGACTGTACTACTGCACTGTGTGGTTAGGAGCCTGTACTACTGTGGGTTAGGAGCCTGTACTACTGTGGGTTAGGAGCCTGTACTACTGTGGGTTAGGAGCCTGTACTACTGTGGGTTAGGAGACTGTACTACTGCACTGTGTGGGTTAGGAGCCTGTACTACTGTGGGTTAGGAGCCTGTACTACTGTGGGTTAGGAGCCTGTACTCCTGTGGGTTAGGAGACTGTACTACTGCACTGTGGTGGGTTAGGAGCCTGTACTAATGTGGGTTAGGAGCCTGTACTTCTGTGGGTTAGGAGCCTGTACTGCTGTGGGTTAGGAGCCTGTACTACTGTGGGTTAGGAGCCTGTACTACTGTGGGTTAGGAGCCTGTACTTCTGTGGGTTAGGAGCCTGTACTGCTGTGGGTTAGGAGCCTGTACTGCTGTGGGTTAGGAGCCTGTACTACTGTGGGTTAGGAGCCTGTACTACTGCACTGTGTGGGTTAGGAGCCTGTACTACTGCACTGTGTGGGTTAGGAGCCTGTACTACTGTGGGTTAGGAGCCTGTACTACTGTGGGTTAGGAGACTGTACTACTGTGGGTTAGGAGCCTGTACTACTGCACTGTGTGGGTTAGGAGCCTGTACTACTGTGGGTTAGGAGCCTGTACTACTGTGGGTTAGGAGCCTGTACTACTGTGGGTTAGGAGCCTGTACTACTGTGGGTTAGGAGCCTGTACTACTGTGGGTTAGGAGCCTGTACTACTGTGGGTTAGGAGCCTGTACTACTGTGGGTTAGGAGCCTGTACTACTGTGGTTAGGAGCCTGTACTACTGTGGGTTAGGAGCCTGTACTACTGTGGGTTAGGAGCCTGTACTACTGTGGGTTAGGAGCCTGTACTACTGTGGGTTAGGAGCCTGTACTACTGTCTAAATGAACTAGTGTAGCCCACAGCCAAATGGCATAGCCAGATCAGGGCCTAACGTAAGGACAACTCTGAGTATGCTATTCTGTTCTTCTGAAATAGACTACATTTTCTTCATATCATGTTTCTTTATACCGGTCTAAAATAAATAATGGATTTATTATGATGGTGTAGGCTATATTAAATGGAAATGTAGATGTTCCAACGGTCTGCATCAGTGGCTTGGAGGCTATGTGTGGAGGCCAGGAGATGGTAAACGTGTGTATGTTAATTAACGGTCAATACGGCAGTTATTCGCTTGACAATCACTGGCTGACAAAATGTAATGACCGCCACAGACCCAAAACAGACCATTTACAACTCCTTCCTTTCTCTCTGAGTCACGGGGCGTCAGGAAGATTAGAGGTGCCAATCATTCACAACAGACAGACAGGTGGACGGACAGAGAGACAGACAGACAGGTGGACGGACAGAGAGACAGACAGACAGACAGGTGGACGGACAGAGAGACAGACAGACAGGTGGACGGAAAGAGAGACAGACAGACAGGTGGACAGAGAGACAGACAGACACAGACAGACAGGTGGACGGACAGAGAGACAGACAGACAGGTGGACGGACAGAGAGACAGACAGACACAGACAGACAGGTGGACGGACAGAGAGACAGACAGACAGGTGGACGGACAGAGAGACAGACAGACAGGTGGACGGAAAGAGAGACAGACAGACAGGTGGACGGAAAGAGAGACAGACAGACAGACAGGTGGACGGACAGAGAGACAGACAGACAGGTGGACGGACAGAGAGACAGACAGACAGGTGGACGGACAGAGAGACAGACAGACAGGTGGACGGACAGAGAGAGAAGACAGACAGGTGGACGGACAGAGAGACAGACAGACACAGACAGACAGGTGGACGGACAGAGAGACAGACAGACAGGTGGACGGACAGAGAGACAGACAGACAGGTGGACGGAAAGAGAGAGACAGACAGACAGGTGGACGGAAAGAGAGACAGACAGACAGACAGGTGGACGGACAGAGAGACAGACAGACAGGTGGACGGACAGAGAGACAGACAGACAGGTGGACGGACAGAGAGAGACAGACAGACAGGTGGACGGACAGAGAGACAGACAGACACAGACAGACAGGTGGACGGACAGAGAGACAGACAGACAGGTGGACGGAAAGAGAGACAGACAGACAGGTGGACGGAAAGAGAGACAGACAGACAGACAGGTGGACGGACAGAGAGACAGACAGACACAGACAGACAGGTGGACGGACAGAGAGACAGACAGACAGGTGGACGGACAGAGAGACAGACAGACAGGTGGACGGAAAGAGAGACAGACAGACAGGTGGACGGAAAGAGAGACAGACAGACAGGTGGACGGACAGAGAGACAGACAGACACAGACAGACAGGTGGACGGACAGAGAGACAGACAGACAGGTGGACGGAAAGAGAGACAGACAGACAGGTGGACGGACAGAAAGACAGACAGACAGACAGGTGGACGGAAAGAGAGACAGACAGACACAGACAGACAGGTGGACGGACAGTCACGGTGTGTGTTGATGTTTTCATGTTAGTCTAACTGTTGAAAGGAAGGAGAGTGGTTTCTCCACAGATATACATCTATAGTCTCTACAGTCAGATGGTTTCTCCTCAGATATACATCTATAGTCTCTACAGTCAGATGGTTTCTCCTCAGATATACATCTATAGTCTCTACATCTATAGTCTCTACAGTCAGATGGTTTCTCCTCAGATATACATCTATAGTCTCTACAGTCAGATGGTTTCTCCTCAGATATACATCTATAGTCTCTACAGTCAGATGGTTTCTCCTCAGATATACATCTATAGTCTCTACAGTCAGATGGTTTCTCCACAGATATACATCTATAGTCTCTACAGTCAGATGGTTTCTCCACAGATATACATCTATAGTCTCTACAGTCAGATGGTTTCTCCTCAGATATACATCTATAGTCTCTACAGTCAGATGGTTTTCTCCTCAGATATACATCTATAGTCTCTACAGTCAGATGGTTTCTCCTCAGATATACATCTATAGTCTCTACAGTCAGATGGTTTCTCCACAGATATACATCTATAGTCTCTAGTCAGATGGTTTCTCCTCAGATATACATCTATAGTCTCTACAGTCAGATGGTTTCTCCTCAGATATACATCTATAGTCTCTAGTCAGATGGTTTCTCCTCAGATATACATCTATAGTCTCTACAGTCAGATGGTTTCTCCTCAGATATACATCTATAGTCTCTACAGTCAGATGGTTTCTCCACAGATATACATCTATAGTCTCTACAGTCAGATGGTTTCTCCACAGATATACATCTATAGTCTCTACAGTCAGATGGTTTCTCCACAGATATACATCTATAGTCTCTACAGTCAGATGGTTTCTCCACAGATATACATCTATAGTCTCTACAGTCAGATGGTTTCTCCACAGATATACATCTATAGTCTCTACAGTCAGATGGTTTCTCCACAGATATACATCTATAGTCTCTACAGTCAGATGGTTTCTCCACAGATATACATCTATAGTCTCTACAGTCAGATGGTTTCTCCTCAGATATACATCTATAGTCTCTACAGTCAGATGGTTTCTCCACAGATATACATCTATAGTCTCTAGTCAGATGGTTTCTCCACAGATATACATCTATAGTCTCTACAGTCAGATGGTTTCTCCACAGATATACATCTATAGTCTCTACAGTCAGATGGTTTCTCCACAGATATACATCTATAGTCTCTACAGTCAGATGGTTTTTCTCCTCAGATATACATCTATAGTCTCTACAGTCAGATGGTTTCTCCACAGATATACATCTATAGTCTCTACAGTCAGATGGTTTCTCCTCAGATATACATCTATAGTCTCTACAGTCAGATGGTTTCTCCTCAGATATACATCTATAGTCTCTACAGTCAGATGGTTTCTCCACAGATATACATCTATAGTCTCTACAGTCAGATGGTTTCTCCTCAGATATACATCTATAGTCTCTACAGTCAGATGGTTTCTCCACAGATATACATCTATAGTCTCTACAGTCAGATGGTTTCTCCTCAGATATACATCTATAGTCTCTACAGTCAGATGGTTTCTCCACAGATATACATCTATAGTCTCTACAGTCAGATGGTTTCTCCACAGATATACATCTATAGTCTCTACAGTCAGATGTTTTCTCCTCAGATATACATCTATAGTCTCTAGTCAGATGGTTTCTCCTCAGATATACATCTATAGTCTCTACAGTCAGATGGTTTCTCCTCAGATATACATCTATAGTCTCTACAGTCAGATGGTTTCTCCTCAGATATACATCTATAGTCTCTACAGTCAGATGGTTTCTCCACAGATATACATCTATAGTCTCTACAGTCAGATGGTTTCTCCACAGATATACATCTATAGTCTCTACAGTCAGATGGTTTCTCCACAGATATACATCTATAGTCTCTACAGTCAGATGGTTTCTCCTCAGATATACATCTATAGTCTCTACAGTCAGATGGTTTCTCCACAGATATACATCTATAGTCTCTACAGTCAGATGGTTTCTCCACAGATATACATCTATAGTCTCTACAGTCAGATGGTTTCTCCACAGATATACATCTATAGTCTCTACAGTCAGATGGTTTCTCCTCAGATATACATCTATAGTCTCTACAGTCAGATGTTTCTCCTCAGATATACATCTATAGTCTCTACAGTCAGATGGTTTCTCCTCAGATATACATCTATAGTCTCTACAGTCAGATGGTTTCTCCTCAGATATACATCTATAGTCTCTAGTCAGATGGGTTTCTCCTCAGATATACATCTATAGTCTCTAGTCAGATGGTTTCTCCTCAGATATACATCTATAGTCTCTACAGTCAGATGGTTTCTCCTCAGATATACATCTATAGTCTCTACAGTCAGATGGTTTCTCCTCAGATATACATCTATAGTCTCTACAGTCAGATGGTTTCTCCTCAGATATACATCTATAGTCTCTACAGTCAGATGGTTTCTCCACAGATATACATCTATAGTCTCTACAGTCAGATGGTTTCTCCACAGATATACATCTATAGTCTCTACAGTCAGATGGTTTCTCCACAGATATACATCTCTACAGTCAGATGGTTTCTCCACAGATATACATCTATAGTCTCTACAGTCAGATGGTTTCTCCTCAGATATACATCTATAGTCTCTACAGTCAGATGGTTTCTCCACAGATATACATCTATAGTCTCTACAGTCAGATGGTTTCTCCTCAGATATACATCTATAGTCTCTACAGTCAGATGGTTTCTCCTCAGATATACATCTATAGTCTCTACAGTCAGATGGTTTCTCCACAGATATACATCTATAGTCTCTACAGTCAGATGGTTTCTCCTCAGATATACATCTATAGTCTCTAGTCAGATGGTTTCTCCTCAGATATACATCTATAGTCTCTACAGTCAGATGGTTTCTCCACAGATATACATCTCTACAGTCAGATGGTTTTCTCCACAGATATACATCTATAGTCTCTACAGTCAGATGGTTTCTCCTCAGATATACATCTATAGTCTCTACAGTCAGATGGTTTCTCCACAGATATACATCTATAGTCTCTACAGTCAGATGGTTTCTCCACAGATATACATCTATAGTCTCTACAGTCAGATGGTTTCTCCACAGATATACATCTATAGTCTCTACAGTCAGATGGTTTCTCCACAGATATACATCTATAGTCTCTACAGTCAGATGGTTTCTCCTCAGATATATATCTATAGTCTCTACAGTCAGATGGTTTCTCCTCAGATATACATCTATAGTCTCTACAGTCAGATGGTTTCTCCACAGATATACATCTATAGTCTCTACAGTCAGATGGTTTCTCCTCAGATATACATCTATAGTCTCTACAGTCAGATGGTTTCTCCTCAGATATACATCTATAGTCTCTAGTCAGATGGTTTCTCCTCAGATATACATCTATAGTCTCTACAGTCAGATGGTTTTCTCCTCAGATATACATCTATAGTCTCTAGTCAGATGGTTTCTCCTCAGATATACATCTATAGTCTCTACAGTCAGATGGTTTCTCCTCAGATATACATCTATAGTCTCTACAGTCAGATGGTTTCTCCACAGATATACATCTATAGTCTCTACAGTCAGATGGTTTCTCCTCAGATATACATCTATAGTCTCTACAGTCAGATGGTTTCTCCTCAGATATACATCTATAGTCTCTACAGTCAGATGGTTTCTCCTCAGATATACATCTATAGTCTCTACAGTCAGATGGTTTCTCCACAGATATACATCTATAGTCTCTACAGTCAGATGGTTTCTCCTCAGATATACATCTATAGTCTCTACAGTCAGATGGTTTCTCCACAGATATACATCTATAGTCTCTAGTCAGATGGTTTCTCCTCAGATATATACATCTATAGTCTCTACAGTCAGATGGTTTCTCCTCAGATATACATCTATAGTCTCTACAGTCAGATGGTTTCTCCACAGATATACATCTATAGTCTCTACAGTCAGATGGTTTCTCCTCAGATATACATCTATAGTCTCTACAGTCAGATGGTTTCTCCTCAGATATACATCTATAGTCTCTACAGTCAGATGGTTTCTCCTCAGATATACATCTATAGTCTCTACAGTCAGATGGTTTCTCCTCAGATATACATCTATAGTCTCTACAGTCAGATGGTTTCTCCTCAGATATACATCTATAGTCTCTACAGTCAGATGGTTTCTCCACAGATATACATCTATAGTCTCTAGTCAGATGGTTTTCTCCTCAGATATACATCTATAGTCTCTCTATCTCCACAGATATACGTCTCTACAGTCAGATGGTTTCTCCACAGATATACATCTATAGTCTCTACAGTCAGATGGTTTCTCCTCAGATATACATCTATAGTCTCTATAGTCAGATGGTTTCTCCTCAGATATACATCTATAGTCTCTACAGTCAGATGGTTTCTCCTCCAGATATACATCTATAGTCTCTACAGTCAGATGGTTTCTCCACAGATATACATCTATAGTCTCTACAGTCAGATGGTTTCTCCACAGATATACATCTATAGTCTCTACAGTCAGATGGTTTCTCCTCAGATATACATCTATAGTCTCTACAGTCAGATGGTTTCTCCTCAGATATACATCTATAGTCTCTACAGTCAGATGGTTTCTCCTCAGATATACATCTATAGTCTCTACAGTCAGATGGTTTCTCCACAGATATACATCTATAGTCTCTACAGTCAGATGGTTTCTCCACAGATATACATCTATAGTCTCTACAGTCAGATGGTTTCTCCTCAGATATACATCTATAGTCTCTACAGTCAGATGGTTTCTCCACAGATATACATCTATAGTCTCTACAGTCAGATGGTTTCTCCACAGATATACATCTATAGTCTCTACAGTCAGATGGTTTCTCCTCAGATATACATCTATAGTCTCTACAGTCAGATGGTTTCTCCACAGATATACATCTATAGTCTCTACAGTCAGATGGTTTCTCCTCAGATATACATCTATAGTCTCTACAGTCAGATGGTTTCTCCACAGATATACATCTATAGTCTCTACAGTCAGATGGTTTCTCCTCAGATATACATCTATAGTCTCTACAGTCAGATGGTTTCTCCACAGATATACATCTATAGTCTCTACAGTCAGATGGTTTCTCCACAGATATACATCTATAGTCTCTACAGTCAGATGGTTTCTCCTCAGATATACATCTATAGTCTCTACAGTCAGATGGTTTCTCCTCAGATATACATCTATAGTCTCTACAGTCAGATGGTTTCTCCTCAGATATACATCTATAGTCTCTACAGTCAGATGGTTTCTCCTCAGATATACATCTATAGTCTCTACAGTCAGATGGTTTCTCCTCAGATATACATCTATAGTCTCTACAGTCAGATGGTTTCTCCACAGATATACATCTATAGTCTCTACAGTCAGATGGTTTCTCCTCAGATATACATCTATAGTCTCTACAGTCAGATGGTTTCTCCTCAGATATACATCTATAGTCTCTACAGTCAGATGGTTTCTCCACAGATATACATCTATAGTCTCTACAGTCAGATGGTTTCTCCACAGATATACATCTATAGTCTCTACAGTCAGATGGTTTCTCCTCAGATATACATCTATAGTCTCTACAGTCAGATGGTTTCTCCACAGATATACATCTATAGTCTCTACAGTCAGATGGTTTCTCCACAGATATACATCTATAGTCTCTACAGTCAGATGGTTTCCTCCTCAGATATACATCTATAGTCTCTACAGTCAGATGGTTTCTCCACAGATATACATCTATAGTCTCTACAGTCAGATGGTTTCTCCTCAGATATATATCTATAGTCTCTACAGTCAGATGGTTTCTCCACAGATATACATCTATAGTCTCTACAGTCAGATGGTTTCTCCACAGATATACATCTATAGTCTCTACAGTCAGATGGTTTCTCCTCAGATATACATCTATAGTCTCTACAGTCAGATGGTTTCTCCTCAGATATACATCTATAGTCTCTAGTCAGATGGTTTCTCCTCAGATATACATCTATAGTCTCTAGTCAGATGGTTTCTCCTCAGATATACATCTATAGTCTCTACAGTCAGATGGTTTCTCCTCAGATATACATCTATAGTCTCTAGTCAGATGGTTTCTCCACAGATATACATCTATAGTCTCTACAGTCAGATGGTTTCTCCTCAGATATACATCTATAGTCTCTACAGTCAGATGGTTTCTCCTCAGATATACATCTATAGTCTCTACAGTCAGATGGTTTCTCCTCAGATATACATCTATAGTCTCTACAGTCAGATGGTTTCTCCTCAGATATACATCTATAGTCTCTACAGTCAGATGGTTTCTCCTCAGATATACATCTATAGTCTCTACAGTCAGATGGTTTCTCCACAGATATACATCTATAGTCTCTAGTCAGATGGTTTTTTCTCCTCAGATATACATCTATAGTCTCTACAGTCAGATGGTTTCTCCTCAGATATACATCTATAGTCTCTACAGTCAGATGGTTTCTCCACAGATATACATCTATAGTCTCTACAGTCAGATGGTTTCTCCTCAGATATACATCTATAGTCTCTACAGTCAGATGTTTTCTCCTCAGATATACATCTATAGTCTCTACAGTCAGATGGTTTTCTCCTCAGATATACATCTATAGTCTCTACAGTCAGATGGTTTCTCCTCAGATATACATCTATAGTCTCTACAGTCAGATGGTTTCTCCTCAGATATACATCTATAGTCTCTACAGTCAGATGGTTTCTCCACAGATATACATCTATAGTCTCTACAGTCAGATGGTTTCTCCTCAGATATACATCTATAGTCTCTACAGTCAGATGGTTTCTCCACAGATATACATCTATAGTCTCTACAGTCAGATGGTTTCTCCACAGATATACATCTATAGTCTCTACAGTCAGATGGTTTCTCCTCAGATATACATCTATAGTCTCTATAGTCAGATGGTTTCTCCTCAGATATACATCTATAGTCTCTACAGTCAGATGGTTTCTCCACAGATATACATCTATAGTCTCTACAGTCAGATGGTTTCTCCACAGATATACATCTATAGTCTCTACAGTCAGATGGTTTCTCCACAGATATACATCTATAGTCTCTACAGTCAGATGGTTTCTCCTCAGATATACATCTATAGTCTCTACAGTCAGATGGTTTTCTCCTCAGATATACATCTATAGTCTCTACAGTCAGATGGTTTCTCCACAGATATACATCTATAGTCTCTACAGTCAGATGGTTTCTCCACAGATATACATCTATAGTCTCTACAGTCAGATGGTTTCTCCACAGATATACATCTATAGTCTCTACAGTCAGATGGTTTCTCCACAGATATACATCTATAGTCTCTACAGTCAGATGGTTTCTCCACAGATATACATCTATAGTCTCTACAGTCAGATGGTTTCTCCACAGATATACATCTATAGTCTCTACAGTCAGATGGTTTCTCCACAGATATACATCTATAGTCTCTACAGTCAGATGGTTTCTCCTCAGATATACATCTATAGTCTCTACAGTCAGATGGTTTCTCCACAGATATACATCTATAGTCTCTACAGTCAGATGGTTTCTCCACAGATATACATCTATAGTCTCTACAGTCAGATGGTTTCTCCACAGATATACATCTATAGTCTCTACAGTCAGATGGTTTCTCCTCAGATATACATCTATAGTCTCTACAGTCAGATGGTTTCTCCTCAGATATACATCTATAGTCTCTACAGTCAGATGGTTTCTCCACAGATATACATCTATAGTCTCTACAGTCAGATGGTTTCTCCTCAGATATACATCTATAGTCTCTAGTCAGATGGTTTCTCCTCAGATATACATCTATAGTCTCTACAGTCAGATGGTTTCTCCTCAGATATACATCTATAGTCTCTACAGTCAGATGGTTTCTCACAGATATACATCTATAGTCTCTAGTCAGATGGTTTCTCCTCAGATATACATCTATAGTCTCTACAGTCAGATGGTTTCTCCTCAGATATACATCTATAGTCTCTACAGTCAGATGGTTCTCTCCTCAGATATACATCTATAGTCTCTACAGTCAGATGGTTTCTCCACAGATATACATCTATAGTCTCTACAGTCAGATGGTTTCTCCACAGATATACATCTATAGTCTCTACAGTCAGATGGTTTCTCCTCAGATATACATCTATAGTCTCTACAGTCAGATGGTTTCTCCTCAGATATATATCTATAGTCTCTACAGTCAGATGGTTTCTCCTCAGATATACATCTATAGTCTCTACAGTCAGATGGTTCTCCTCAGATATACATCTATAGTCTCTACAGTCAGATGGTTTCTCCTCAGATATACATCTATAGTCTCTACAGTCAGATGGTTTCTCCTCAGATATACATCTATAGTCTCTACAGTCAGATGGTTTCTCCTCAGATATACATCTATAGTCTCTACAGTCAGATGGTTTCTCCACAGATATACATCTATAGTCTCTACAGTCAGATGGTTTCTCCACAGATATACATCTATAGTCTCTACAGTCAGATGGTTTTCTCCTCAGATATACATCTATAGTCTCTACAGTCAGATGGTTTCTCCACAGATATACATCTATAGTCTCTACAGTCAGATGGTTTCTCCACAGATATACATCTATAGTCTCTACAGTCAGATGGTTTCTCCACAGATATACATCTATAGTCTCTAGTCAGATGTTTCTCCTCAGATATACATCTATAGTCTCTACAGTCAGATGGTTTTCTCCTCAGATATACATCTATAGTCTCTACAGTCAGATGGTTTCTCCACAGATATACATCTATAGTCTCTACAGTCAGATGGTTTCTCCACAGATATACATCTATAGTCTCTAGTCAGATGGTTTCTCCACAGATATACATCTATAGTCTCTACAGTCAGATGGTTTCTCCCAGATATACATCTATAGTCTCTACAGTCAGATGGTTTCTCCACAGATATACATCTATAGTCTCTACAGTCAGATGGTTTCTCCTCAGATATACATCTATAGTCTCTACAGTCAGATGGTTTCTCCTCAGATATACATCTATAGTCTCTACAGTCAGATGGTTTCTCCACAGATATACATCTATAGTCCCTACAGTCAGATGGTTTCTCCTCAGATATACATCTATAGTCTCTACAGTCAGATGGTTTCTCCACAGATATACATCTATAGTCTCTACAGTCAGATGGTTTCTCCACAGATATACATCTATAGTCTCTACAGTCAGATGGTTTCTCCTCAGATATACATCTATAGTCTCTACAGTCAGATGGTTTCTCCACAGATATACATCTATAGTCTCTACAGTCAGATGGTTTCTCCACAGATATACATCTATAGTCTCTACAGTCAGATGGTTTCTCCACAGATATACATCTATAGTCTCTACAGTCAGATGGTTTCTCCTCAGATATACATCTATAGTCTCTACAGTCAGATGGTTTCTCCTCAGATATACATCTATAGTCTCTACAGTCAGATGGTTTCTCCACAGATATACATCTATAGTCTCTACAGTCAGATGGTTTCTCCACAGATATACTGTGTATACATCTATAGTCTCTACAGTCAGATGGTTTCTCCTCAGATATACATCTATAGTCTCTACAGTCAGATGGTTTCTCCACAGATATACATCTATAGTCTCTACAGTCAGATGGTTTCTCCTCAGATATACATCTATAGTCTCTACAGTCAGATGTTTCTCCTCAGATATACATCTATAGTCTCTAGTCAGATGGTTTCTCCTCAGATATACATCTATAGTCTCTACAGTCAGATGGTTTCTCCTCCCTCTCAGTTGTTTAAAAGCTGCAATTAACTCTCTTTACGCCTCACGGCTATTCTGGCTTTAGAGCCATGGTGAAAGAATGAGCGAAGGCAACAACACTCTTTACGATGAGAGGAGAGGAGAGGAGAGGAGAGGAGAGGAGAGGAGAGGAGAGGAGAGGAGAGGAGAGGAGAGGAGAGGAGGAGAGGTCTGTCCTGTGTGTTACCTCCTCAGAGATCTGTCCTGTGTGTTACCTCCTCAGAGATCTGTCCTGTGTGTTACCTCCT
>CM072220.1:83770915-83844842 GCA_036851935.1 Coregonus suidteri
TAGTATTCAGGCCCAAGTTGTCCTTTAGTTTCATCTGGCCAAAGGCTCTTCTCAAATGGCACCCTACTCTCTGTATCAGGGACTGACATTAAGGAACCCTACTCTCTGTATCAGGGACTGACATTAAGGAACCCTACTCCCTGTATCAGGGACTGACATTAAGGAACCCTACTCCCTGTATCAGGGACTGACATTAAGGAACCCTACTCCCTGTATCAGGGACTGACATTAAGGAGCCCTACTCCCTGCATACCAGGGACTCAGGGACTGATTTAAGGAACCCTACTCCCTGTATCAGGGACTGACATTAAGGAACCCTACTCCCTGTACCAGGGACTGACATTAAGGAACCCTACTCCCTGTATCAGGGACTGACATTAAGGAACCCTACTCCCTGTATCCAGGGACTGACATTAAGGAACCCTACTCCCTGTACCGGGGACTGACATTAAGGAACCCTACTCCCTGTATCAGGGACTGACATTAAGGAACCCTACTCCCTGTATCAGGGGGACTGACATTAAGGAACCCTACTCCCTGTATCAGGGACTGACATTAAGGAACCCTACTCCCTGTATCAGGGACTGACATTAAGGAACCCTACTCCCTGTACCAGGGACTGACATTAAGGAACCCTACTCCCTGTATCAGGGACTGACATTAAGGAACCCTACTCCCTGCATCAGGGACTGACATTAAGGAACCCTACTCCCTGTATCAGGGACTGACATTAAGGAACCCTACTCCCTGTATCAGGGACTGACATTAAGGAACCCTACTCCCTGTACCAGGGACTGACATTAAGGAACCCTACTCCCTGTATCAGGGACTGGCATTAAGGAACTCTACTCCCTGTATCAGGGACTGACATTAAGGAACCCTACTCCCTGTATCAGGGACTGACATTAAGGAACCCTACTCTCTGTATCAGGGACTGACATTAAGGAACCCTACTCCCTGTATCAGGGACTGACATTAAGGAACCCTACTCCCTGTATCAGGGACTGACATTAAGGAGCCCTACTCCCTGTATCAGGGACTGACATTAAGGAACCCTACTCCCTGTACCAGGGACTGACATTAAGGAACCCTACTCCCTGTACCAGGACTGACTGACATTAAGGAACCCTACTCCCTCAGGGACTGCATCTGTATCAGGGACTGACATTAAGGAGCCCTACTCCCTGTACCAGGGACTGACATTAAGGAACCCTACTCCCTGTACCAGGGACTGACATTAAGGAACCCTACTCCCTGTATCAGGGACTGACATTAAGGAACCCTACTCCCTGTATCAGGGACTGACATTAAGGAACCCTACTCCCTGTATCAGGGACTGACATTAAGGAACGACCCTACTCCCTGTATCAGGGACTGACATTAAGGAACCCTACTCCCTGTACCAGGGACTGACATTAAGGAACCCTACTCCCTGTATCAGGGACTGACATTAAGGAACCCTACTCCCTGTATCCGGGGACTGACATTAAGGAACCCTACTCCCTGTATCAGGGACTGACATTAAGGAACCCTACTCCCTGTATCAGGGACTGACATTAAGGAACCCTACTCCCTGTACCAGGGACTGACATTAAGGAACCCTACTCCCTGTATCAGGGACTGACATTAAGGAACCCTACTCCCTGTATCAGGGACTGACATTAAGGAAACCCTACTCCCTGTATCCGGGACTGACATTAAGGAACCCTACTCCCTGTACCGGGGACTGACATTAAGGAACCCTACTCCCTGTACCAGGGACTGACATTAAGGAACCCTACTCCCTGCATCAGGGACTGACATTAAGGAACCCTACTCCCTGTATCAGGGACTGACATTAAGGAACCCTACTCCCTGTATCAGGGACTGACATTAAGGAACCCTACTCCCTGTATCAGGGACTGACATTAAGGAACCCTACTCCCTGTATCAGGGACTGACATTAAGGAAACCTACTCCCTGTACCAGGGACTGACATTAAGGAACCCTACTCCCTGTATCAGGGACTGACATTAAGGAACCCTACTCCCTGCATCAGGGACTGACATTAAGGAACCCTACTCCCTGTATCAGGGACTGACATTAAGGAACCCTACTCCCTGTATCCGGGACTGACATTAAGGAACCCTACTCCCTGTATCAGGGACTGACATTAAGGAACCCTACTCCCTGTATCAGGGACTGACATTAAGGAACCCTACTCCCTGTATCAGGGACTGACATTAAGGAACCCTACTCCCTGCATCAGGGACTGACATTAAGGAACCCTACTCCCTGTACCAGGGACTGACATTAAGGAACCCTACTCCCTGTACCAGGGACTGACATTAAGACATTAAGGAACCCTACTCCCTGCATCAGGGACTGACATTAAGGAACCCTACTCCCTGTACCAGGGACTGACATTAAGGAACCCTACTCCCTGTATCAGGGACTGACATTAAGGAACCTACTCCCTGTATCAGGGACTGACATTAAGGAACCCTACTCCCTGTACCAGGGACTGACATTAAGGAACCCTACTCCCTGTACCAGGGACTGACATTAAGGAACCCTACTCCCTGTACCAGGGACTGACATTAAGGAACCCTACTCCCTGTATCAGGGACTGACATTAAGGAACCCTACTCCCTGTATCAGGGACTGACATTAAGGAACCCTACTCCCTGTACCAGGGACTGACATTAAGGAACCCTACTCCCTGTATCAGGGACTGACATTAAGGAACCCTACTCCCTGTACCAGGGACTGACATTAAGGAACCCTACTCCCTGTATCAGGGACTGACATTAAGGAACCCTACTCCCTGTATCAGGGACTGACATTAAGGAAACCCTACTCCCTGCATCAGGGACTGACATTAAGGAACCCTACTCCCTGTACCAGGGACTGACATTAAGGAACCCTACTCCCTGTACCAGGGACTGACATTAAGGAACCCTACTCCCTGTATCAGGGACTGACATTAAGGAACCCTACTCCCTGTACCAGGGACTGACATTAAGGAACCCTACTCCCTGTACCAGGGACTGACATTAAGGAACCCTACTCCCTGCATCAGGGACTGACATTAAGGAACCCTACTCCCTGCATCAGGGACTGACATTAGGAACCCTACTCCCTGTATCAGGGACTGACATTAAGGAACCCTACTCCCTGTATCAGGGACTGACATTAAGGAACCCTACTCCCTGTATCAGGGACTGGAACCCATTAAGGAACCCTACTCCCTGTACCAGGGACTGACATTAAGGAACCCTACTCCCTGTATCAGGGACTGACATTAAGGAACCCTACTCCCTGTATCAGGGACTGACATTAAGGAACCCTACTCCCTGTATCAGGGACTGACATTAAGGAACCCTACTCCCTGTATCAGGGACTGACATTAAGGAACCCTACTAAGGAACCCTACTCCCTGTATCAGGGACTGACATTAAGGAACCCTACTCCCTGTATCAGGGACTGACATTAAGGAACCCTACTCCCTCCCTGACATCAGGGACTGACATTAAGGGAACCCTACCCTCCCTGTATCAGGGACTGACATTAAGGAACCCTACTCCCTGTACCAGGGACTGACATTAAGGAACCCTACTCCCTGTACCAGGGACTGACATTAAGGAACCCTACTCCCTGTATCAGGGACTGACATTAAGGAACCCTACTGTATCCTGTACCAGGGACTGACATTAAGGAACCCTACTCCCTGCATCAGGGACTGACATTAAGGAACCCTACTCCCTGTATCAGGGACTGACATTAAGGAACCCTACTCCCTGTATCAGGGACTGACATTAAGGAACCCTACTCCCTGTATCAGGGACTGACATTAAGGAACCCTACTCCCCTGTATCAGGGACTGACATTAAGGAACCCTACTCCCTGTATCAGGGACTGACATTAAGGAACCCTACTCCCTGTATCAGGGACTGACATTAAGGAACCCTACTCCCTGTATCAGGGACTGACATTAAGGAACCCTACTCCCTGTACCAGGGACTGACATTAAGGAACCCTACTCCCTGTATCAGGGACTGACATTAAGGAACCCTACTCCCTGTATCAGGGACTGACATTAAGGAACCCTACTCCCTGTATCAGGGACTGACATTAAGGAACCCTACTCCCTGTATCAGGGACTGACATTAAGGAACCCTACTCCCTGTATCAGGGACTGACATTAAGGAACCCTACTCCCTGTATCAGGGACTGACATTAAGGAACCCTACTCCCTTATCAGGACTGACATTAAGGAACCCTACTCCCTGTATCAGGGGACTGACATTAAGGAACCCTACTCCCTGTATCAGGGACTGACATTAAGGAACCCTACTCCCTGTACCAGGGACTGACATTAAGGAACCCTACTCCCTGTGTCAGGGACTGACATTAAGGAACCCTACTCCCTGTATCAGGGACTGACATTAAGGAACCCTACTCCCTGTATCAGGGACTGACATTAAGGAACCCTACTCCCTGTATCCGGGACTGACATTAAGGATGAAAGTGACCTGAGAAGTAGTTCAGCCTGCTCTGTGGTTGCCCCATTAGGAAGGTGATTTATTTTACCAAAATGCTAAGAATTCCAGTAGTCTGTTCTGTCTGGTTCCTCCGCTGTGCGTAGGTGAAAACAGCTACTTTATTTTCGGGCAAGTGAGAATAATCTTCCGGGGCAAACCGAAAAATATTCCTCACTTTCCCATTGGGCAAGTCCCTTCCTGTATGGTGCACTACTTTGACCAGAGCCCTATGGGACGCAGCCGAGGTGTGTCCAAAGTAGTGCACTACACAGAGAATAGGGAGCCATTGGAGACGCAGAACCCCCTACCTCTAGTTTCTTCTGGTGTTTCTCCGACTCCATCTGACACCGTCCCAGGTTCCTGGCAGTCTCCTCCTGCACCATCTGAGAGCGCTCTGCCTCAAAGCTCTTCATCTTCACCTGGTTCAGGAGCTCTGCCACCCGGCTGTCTGTCCCCGCCTGGACGCCACGGAACCTGGACACACACACACGGTTATATATAACCCCGGGGAGACACACACACACACATTTCCACGTTGGTCATTAGTAAAGTGTTATCCAGAGAGACTTACAGTCAAGATGAGGTGAGACAAGCGCAGAGTAAAAGTTCCTCAGTTAAAGCAGGCAGCTATCAGCTACATTAGTGTCAGTAAGTAGAGACTAGTGGAAGACAAGGCACACGTCTTCAGTTAGGATAGACAGAGCAGAGGCCTTGAGTATAGTTAGACTACAAACCAACTGCAGTGATGCGGACAGGAAGTATTTCCATATTTAACATTGAGAACCTAATAAAAACACAATAAAAGTGATACTCATTGTTTTGTTGAGAAACTGGTTGTTTCTCCAATCAGACTGGTGGTTTGAAGATATTAACCGGAACCAGTTCAGAAGGGAAAACCCGAATGCCCCGCCTTGGCCTGACGAATCAGCTGAGATGGCACCAATTACAGCCTAGTAACAATCACGCATGATTTATTAGCGGTCTATTTAAGCTGCCTGGGTCTGCTCGCTCATCCTACTGCCGATCCCTGCTACTCTGATCTGGCTCCTTGTTCTGCATCGACACTGCTGTGTAACTAGATGTTTCTCTCTATGCTGCTGTGTAACTAGATGTTTCTCTCTCTATGCTGCTGTGTAACTAGATGTTTCTCTCTCTATGCTGCTGTGTAACTAGATGTTTCTCTCTATGCTGCTGTGTAACTAGATGTTTCTCTCTATGCTGCTGTGTAACTAGATGTTTCTCTCTATGCTGCTGTGTAACTAGATGTTTCTCTCTATGCTGCTGTGTAACTAGATGTTTCTCTCTCTATGCTGCTGTGTAACTAGATGTTTCTCTCTATGCTGCTGTGTAACTAGATGTTTCTCTCTATGCTGCTGTGTAACTAGATGTTTCTCTCTATGCTGCTGTGTAACTAGATGTTTTCTCTCTATGCTGCTGTGTAACTAGATGTTTTCTCTCTATGCTGCTGTGTAACTAGATGTTTCTCTCTATGCTGCTGTGTAACTAGATGTTTCTCTCTCTATGCTGCTGTGTAACTAGATGTTTCTCTCTCTATGCTGCTGTGTAACTAGATGTTTCTCTCTATGCTGCTGTGTAACTAGATGTTTCTCTCTCTATGCTGCTGTGTAACTAGATGTTTCTCTCTCTATGCTGCTGTGTAACTAGATGTTTCTCTCTCTATGCTGCTGTGTAACTAGATGTTTTCTCTCTATGCTGCTGTGTAACTAGATGTTTCTCTCTATGCTGCTGTGTAACTAGATGTTTCTCTCTCTATGCTGCTGTGTAACTAGATGTTTCTCTCTATGCTGCTGTGTAACTAGATGTTTCTCTCTCTATGCTGCTGTGTAACTAGATGTTTCTCTCTATGCTGCTGTGTAACTAGATGTTTCTCTCTATGCTGCTGTGTAACTAGATGTTTCTCTCTCTATGCTGCTGTGTAACTAGATGTTTCTCTCTCTATGCTGCTGTGTAACTAGATGTTTCTCTCTCTATGCTGCTGTGTAACTAGATGTTTCTCTCTCTATGCTGCTGTGTAACTAGATGTTTCTCTCTATACTGCTGTGTAACTAGATGTTTCTCTCTATGCTGCTGTGTAACTAGATGTTTCTCTCTCTATGCTGCTGTGTAACTAGATGTTTCTCTCTATGCTGCTGTGTAACTAGATGTTTCTCTCTACGCTGCTGTGTAACTAGATGTTTCTCAGCACCCGATGTCACAGGAAGGCCAAAATGATCCTCAAGGACATCAACCACCCGAGCCACGGCCTGTTCACCCTGCTATCATCCAGAAGGCGAGGTCAGTACAGGTGCATCAAAGCTGGGACCGAGAGAATGAAAAACAGCTTCTATCTCAAGGCCATCAGACTGTTAAATAGCCATCACTAGCCGGCTACCACCCGGTTACTCAACCCTGCACCTTAGAGGCTGCTGCCCTATATACATAGACATGGAATCACTGGCCACTTTAATAATGGAACACTAGTCACTCTAATAATGTTTACATACTGCTTTACTCATCTCATATGTATATACTGTATTCTACTGTATTTTAGTCAATGCCACTCCGACATTGCTCGTCCTAATATTTATATATTTCTTAATTCCATTCTTTTACATTTAGATGTGTGTGTATTGTTAGATACTACTACACTGTTGGAGCTAGAAACACAAGCATTTTGCTACACCCGCAATAACATCTGCTAAATATGTGTATGTGACCAATAAAATGGATTTGATTTGTGTTATTCATGCATGGCTGCATTTCCTGTATCATCTGGACATACAGTACCTTGCAAAAGTATTCATCCCCCTTGGCGTTTTTCCTATTTTGTTGCATTACAACCTTTAATTTAAATAGATTTTTAATTTGGATTTCATGTAATGGACATACACAAAATAGTCCAAATTGGTGAAGTGAAATGAAAAAAATTATACTAACCTAAATGACAGAGCGAATAGAAGGAATAAAAATATTCAAAAATATGCATCCTGTTTGCAGTAAGGCACTAAAGTAAAACTGCAAAAAAAAAAAAATCATGAAAAATTTGAATCTTTATGTCCTGTTAATAAACGCGTTATGTTTGGGCAAATGAAACACAATACATCACTGAGTACCACTTCATATTTTCAAGCATGGAGGTGGCTGCATCATGTTATGTTATGTGAAGGTAAAACTTTAATCCGTTTTACCTCATTTCTACCAGCATGTCACATGTCATGTCACATGTGCAACCAAAGGAAAAATATAACTCTAGACCACCTCTTTACTCCACACACAGAGACGCGTACAAAGCTCTCCCTCTCCCTCCATTTGGAAAATCTGACCATAACTCTATCCTCCTGATTCCTGCTTACAAGCAAAAACTAAAGCAGGAAGCACCAGTGACTCGCTCAATACGGAAGTGGTCAGATGACACGGATGCTACGCTACAGGGCTGTTTCGCTAGCACAGACTGGGACATGTTCTGGGGAGGGAGGAGTGTCCATGGCATTGAGGAGTATACCACCTCAGTCACCGACTTCATCAATAAGTGCTTTCGACGACGTCGTCCCCACAGTGACCGTACGTACATATCCCAACCAGAAGCCATGGATTACAGGCAACATCCGCACCGAGCTAAAGGCTGGAGCTGCCGCTTTCAAGGACTCAGACAATCCATCAAACAGGCAAAGCGTCAATACAGGACTAAGATTGAATCGTACTACACCGGCTCTGACACTCGTCGGATGAGGCTGGACTTGCAAACTATTACGGACTACAAAGGGAAACCCTGCCGCGAGCTGCCCAGTGACGCGATCCTACCATACGGGCAAAATGCCTTTTATGCTCACTTCAAGGCAAGCAACACTGAAGCATGCATGAGAGCACCAGCTGTTCCGGACGACTGTGTGATCACGCTCTCCGTAGCCGACGTGAGCAAGACCTTTAAACAGGTCAACATTCACACCTATGTGAGAATGCTGTTCATTGACTACAGCTCAGCGTTCAACACCATAGTGCCCACAAAGCTCATCACTAAGCTAAGGACACTGGGACTAAACACCTCCCTCTTCAACTGGATGTCATGGCTGAGCTGAGCTGCTCTGCAGCAGTCTACTGTATGTTATGTGGTATGTCATGGCTGAGCTGCTCTGCAGCAGTCTACTGTATGTTATGTGATATGTCATGGCTGAGCTGAGCTGCAGCAGTCTACTGTATGTTATGTGGTATTCATGGCTGAGCTGCTCTGCAGCAGTCTACTGTATGTTATGTGGTATGTCATGGCTGAGCTGCTCTGCAGCAGTCTACTGTATGTTATGTGATATGTCATGGCTGAGCTGCTCTGCAGCAGTCTACTGTATGTTATGTGATATGTCATGGCTGAGCTGCTCTGCAGCAGTCTACTGTATGTTATGTGGTATGTCATGGCTGAGCTGCTCTGCAGCAGTCTACTGTATGTTATGTGATATGTCATGGCTGAGCTGGTGCTCTGCAGCAGTCTACTGTATGTTATGTGATATGTCATGGCTGAGCTGCTCTGCAGCAGTCTACTGTATGTTATGTGATATGTCATGGCTGAGCTGTGGTGCTCTGCAGCAGTCTACTGTATGTTATGTGATATGTCATGGCTGAGCTGCTCTGCAGCAGTCTACTGTATGTTATGTGGTATGTCATGGCTGAGCTGTGCTGCAGCAGTCTACTGTATGTTATGTGGTATGTCATGGCTGAGCTGCTCTGCAGCAGTCTACTGTATGTTATGTGGTATGTCATGGCTGAGCTGAGCTGCAGCAGTCTACTGTATGTTATGTGATATGTCATGGCTGAGCTGCTCTGCAGCAGTCTACTGTATGTTATGTGGTATGTCATGGCTGAGCTGCTCTGCAGCAGTCTACTGTATGTTATGTGGTATGTCATGGCTGAGCTGCTCTGCAGCAGTCTACTGTATGTTATGTGATATGTCATGGCTGAGCTGCTCTGCAGCAGTCTACTGTATGTTATGTGGTATGTCATGGCTGAGCTGCTCTGCAGCAGTCTACTGTATGTTATGTGGTATGTCATGGCTGAGCTGCTCTGCAGCAGTCTACTGTATGTTATGTGATATGTCATGGCTGAGCTGTTCTGCAGCAGTCTACTGTATGTTATGTGTATGTCATGGCTGTGTTGCTCTGCAGCAGTCTACTGTATGTTATGTGATATGTCATGGCTGAGCTGTGCTGCAGCAGTCTACTGTATGTTATGTGATATGTCATGGCTGAGCTGTTCTGCAGCAGTCTACTGTATGTTATGTGGTATGTCATGGCTGAGCTGTTCTGCAGCAGTCTACTGTATGTTATGTGGTATGTCATGGCTGAGCTGCTCTGCAGCAGTCTACTGTATGTTATGTGATATGTCATGGCTGAGCTGCTCTGCAGCAGTCTACTGTCTGCGCTCGTCTCTGGACAATGTCTTCTGATATATAACCACTTATCCCTTTTCTATTCAAACTCAGTCAGGCATATCAAAGACTATCTCAGTGTTGATTCATTCTGAGATTGTGAAACCTACCTGAGTTCCTGCAGTGTTGCTATATGAACACGATTCAGTAGCTATGATGCATCTGCCTCAGTGGCTTCAAAACAGAGTGTGCTCCTAATCTCAGCTCGTTACCTGTATAAAAGACACCTGGGAGCCAGAAATCTTTCTGATTGAGAGGGGGTCAAATACTTATTTCCCTCATTAAAATGCAAATCTATTTATAACATTTTTGACATGCGTTTTTCTGGATTTTTGTTGTTGTTATTCTGTCTCTCACTGTTCAAATAAACCTACCATTAAAATTATAGACTGATCATGTCTTTGTCAGTGGGCAAACGTACAAAATCAGGTAGGTTTCCTTCATCTCTAAACGGTGTTCTGGTGTAGCTCTACATAGTTAGCTGGCGTAAGGTTCTGCTGTTCTGGGGGACTGGTATAGCTTAACACGCTCACTGCCTGTAGGCTATTATATGTTGATGCTTTGCTTGGCCAGTGAGCTACCCTGAAGAAGCAGAGCCTATTTTTTTACATTTTAGTCATTTTAGCAGACGCTCTTATCCAGAGCGACTTACAGTTAGTGAGTGCATACATTTTTCATACAGGTCCCCCGTGGGAATCGAACCCACAACCCTGGCGTTGCAAGCGCCATGCTCTTCCAACCGAGCTACACGGGACTATATCACCAAGACTTGCATTATTCATTGCTTAATAACTGGTTAAACATATTTCTATGTGGCGTTTCCTTTCTGAACTATAAAACTGTTGTTTCTCAATTAGACTGGTGGTTTGAAAATCTATAAACTGGCTTTCACTGACGCAGAGAGACTAGCTGGGGGGGAGAGTCACCAGTTTACTGTTTTACTCATGAGTTTCTGGAGGCCGCATAGACAAGTCTGGACAGGGCATACAGTGGGGAAAAAAAGTATTTAGTCAGCCACCAATTGTGCAAGTTCTCCCACTTAAAAAGATGAGAGAGGCCTGTAATTTTCATCATAGGTACATGTCAACTATGACAGACAAATTGAGGAAAAAAAAAATCCTGAAAATCACATTGTAGGATTTTTTATGAATTTATTTGCAAATTATGGTGGAAAATAAGTATTTGGTCACCTACAAACAAGCAAGATTTCCGGCTCTCACAGACCTGTAACAACTTCTTTAAGCGGCTCCTCTGTCCTCCACCCGTTACCTGTATTAATGGCACCTGTTTGAACTTGTTATCAGTATAAAAGACACCTGTCCACAACCTCAAACAGTCACACTCCAAACTCCACTATGGCCAAGACCAAAGAGCTGTCAAAGGACACCAGAAACAAAATTGTAGACCTGCACCAGGCTGGGAAGACTGAATCTGCAATAGGTAAGCAGCTTGGTTTGTTTGAAGAAATCAACTGTGGGAGCAATTATTAGGAAATGGAAGACATACAAGACCACTGATAATCTCCCTCGATCTGGGGCTCCATGCAAGATCTCACCCCGTGGGGTCAAAATGATCACAAGAACGGTGAGCAAAAATCCCAGAACCACACGGGGGACCTAGTGAATGACCTGCAGAGAGCTGGGACCAAAGTAACAAAGCCTACCATCAGTAACACACTACGCCGCCAGGGACTCAAATCCTGCAGTGCCAGACGTGTCCCCCTGCTTAAGCCAGTACATGTCCAGGCCCGTCTGAAGTTTGCTAGAGTGCATTTGGATGATCCAGAAGAGGATTGGGAGAATGTCAGATGAAACCAAAATCTAACTTTTTTGGTAAAAACTCAACTCGTCGTGTTTGGAGGACAAAGAATGCTGAGTTGCATCCAAAGAACACCATACCTACTGTGAAGCATGGGGGTGGAAACATCATGCTTTGGGGCTGTTTTTCTGCAAAGGGACCAGGACGACTGATCCGTGTAAAGGAAAGAATGAATGGGGCCATGTATCGTGAGATTTTTGAGTGAAAACCTCCTTCCATCAGCAAGGGCATTGAAGATGAAACGTGGCTGGGTCTTTCAGCATGACAATGATCCCAAACACACCGCCCCGGGCAACGAAGGAGTGGCTTCGTAAGAAGCATTTCAAGGTCCTGGAGTGGCCTAGCCAGTCTCCAGATCTCAACCCCATAGAAAATCTTTGGAGGGAGTTGAAAGTCCGTGTTGCCCAGCGACAGCCCCAAAACATCACTGCTCTAGAGGAGATCTGCATGGAGGAATGGGCCAAAATACCAGCAACAGTGTGTGAAAACCTTGTGAAGACTTACAGAAAACGTTTGACCTGTGTCATTGCCAACAAAGGGTATATAACAAAGTATTGAGAAACTTTTGTTATTGACCAAAAACGTATTTTCCACCTTAATCTGCAAATAAATTCATTAAAAATCCTACAATGTGATTTTCCGGATTTTTTTCTTTCTCATTTTGTCTGTCATAGTTGACGTGCACCTATGATGAAAATTACAGGCCTCTCTCATCTTTTTAAGTGGAAGAACTTGCACAATTGGTGGCTGACTAAATACTATTTTCCCCCACTGTACGGCACTCACACAGGCTCACACACACACATCCCATTACAAAAGAATGCTTTTTAACCTATTCATTGATGAAAATACATTTTACATTGTAGTCATTTACAGTGCATTTGGAAAGTATTCAGACCCCTTTACTTTTTTCCTCATTTTGTTACGTTACCAGCCTTTTTTCCTCAATCTACACACAATAATCCATAGCGACAAATAACCCATAGCGACAAAGCAAAAAAAAATTCTTAGACATTTTTGCCAATTTATTAAAAATAAAAAACCGAAATATCACATTTACGTAAGTATTCAGACCCTTTACTCAGTACTTTGTTGAAGCAACTTTGGCAGCAATTACAGCCTCGAGTCTTCTTGGGTATTACGCTACATGCTTGGCACACCTGTATTTGGGGAGTTTCTCCCGTTCTTCTCTGCAGATCCTCTCAAGCGCTGTTAGGTTGGATGGGGAGCGTCGCTGCACAGCTATTTTCAGGTCTTTCCAGAGATATTAGATCGGTTTCTAGTCTGGGCTCTGGCTGGGCCACCCAAGGACATTCAGAGACTTGTCCCGAAGCCACTCTTGTCTTGGCTGTGTGCTTAGGGTCGTTGTCCTGTTGGAAGGTGAACCTTAGCCCCAGTCTGAGGTCCTGAGCGCTCTGGAGCTGGTTTTCATCAAGGAGGTCTCTGTAATTAGATCTCATGCATAGGTTGTGTCTCTCTCTGGCGGGAGGTAAGCTTGGCTTATATGGCTTATATGGTGTGGAGTAAAGCTTAAAGTAAGATTGTAGTTAGGTTGCATCACCACCTGGTATGGCAACAGCTCGGCCTCCGACCGCAAGGCACTACAGAGGGTAGTGCGTACGGCCCTGTACATCACTGGGGCCGAGCTTCCTGCCATCCAGGACCTCTATACCAGGCGGTGTCAGAGGAAGGCCCTCAAAATTGTCAAAGACTCCAGCCACCCTAGTCATAGACTGTTCTCTCTGCTACCGCACGGCAAGCGGTACCGGAGCGCCAAGTCTAGGTCCAAAAGACTTCTCAACAGCTTCTACCCCCAAGCCATAAGACTCCTGAACAGCTAATCATGGCTACCCGGACTATTTGCACTGCCCCCCCACCCCATCCTTTTACACTGCTGCTACTCTGTTAATTATTTATGCATAGTCACTTTAACTCTACCCACATGTACATATTACTTCAACTACCTCAACTAGCGGTGCCCCCGCACATTGACTCTGCACCGGTACCCCCCTGTATATATAGCCTCCCTACTGTTATTTTATTTTACTTCTGCTCTTTTTTTTTTCTCAACACTTTTTTTGTTGTTGTTTTATTTAAAAAATAAATAAATGCACTGTTGGTTAAGGGCTGTAAGTAAGCATTTCACTGTAATGTCTGCACCTGTTGTATTCGGCGCATGTGACCAATAAAATTTGATTTGATTTGATTTATTGTAGGTAGTTATCGTAGGTTATTATAGTTATCGTAGGTTATTGTAGGTAATTATTGTAGGTATTGTATTCGGCTGAGCCCGGTGAAGCACGAGGCTAGCTAACCCACTACCTGGACTAGCTAGCGGGTAGCTACTGGTAACTATTAGCAACTGTGGATAGTTGTTTCACGCTTGAGAGTGCCTGTAATTACGCCAGCTAGCTGCCTACAATAATTAGATACAATAATGCCTACCATTCAGCTGTTTTTCTAACCTCATTGTCTGAAGCGTTAACGTTAGGTAGTAAGTAGCTACTGTGCTCGAAATGTAGCTAGCTTGTTGCTACCTGGATAGCTAACTAAACAATAGCTGGAACGACCTAGCGAACAGACGCGAACTGGCTGAGTCAATTCAGTGGCTAGCTTTGCACTTGGCTAGCTAACAGTAGCTGCTAGGGGTAAGTTAAAACCTACATTTGTGTTTTGTTTTTACATACTGGTAGACAGAGTCGTTGAAGGGAATTCGGGACATGGGTGACTAGTTAACGTTAGCTTGGCTCTCTCTGTGTGTTCATGCCGTGGGTGGAGGGTTTTTTTCGTTGGCAGAGAGCAATGGCTAGCTAGTATGCTAACTATTCTAGCTAACTAACTGGCTGAATAAGTTGACGACGGACTTGCTCAAGCTGTCGGGACCAACCCACAACGTTAGACACGGACACGTATGATCTGCTTGGCATGTTGACACACTGGTGGTTTGTTGTGGCCGAGTATTGGTGCTAAACCGTGTCGTTGGAGGCTGGCATGCTAGTTGGCTGTGGCGTCATAGGATTCGGTGCCCTGGACGGTTTTTCACGGAAGAATACTGCACAAAGTTAGCTAGCTGAATAAACTAAGTTAGTCTATTCCTAGAAAACATTGAACCGCTGTAGTTTACATCAATTATAGTTTCTGAGGTGGAAGTTGGGAGAGTTATATTTGGGTGTTTCAGTGAAACATAAGTGAGGGAGGCCCCGCTCTCTCGCATTCCCAGATGTTTACTTCATTTCATTCTGATCTCCTTTGCATTATTGTAGCCATTTTCTGTAGCCTGTCAACTATGCCTCTGTCTATCCCTGTTCTCTCCTCTCCGCACAGGCTATACAAATGCCTCACACCGCGTGGCTGCTGCCTCTCTAACCTGGTGGTCCCTGCACGCACGACCCACGTGGAGTTCCAGGTCTCCGGCAGCCTCTGGAACTGCCGTTCTGCGGCCAACAAGGCAGAGTTAATCTCAGCCTATGCTACCCTCCAGTCCCTCGACTTCTTGGCGCTGACGGAAACATGGATTACCACTGAAAACACTGCTACTCCTACTGCTCTCTCCTCGTCTGACCATGTGTTCTCGCATACCCCGAGAGCATCTGGTCAGCGGGGTGGTGGCACAGGAATCCTCATCTCTCCCAAGTGGACATTCTCTCTTTTTTCCCCTGACCCATCTGTCTATCTCCTCATTTGAATTCCATGCTGTCACAGTCACTAGCCCATGCAAGCTTAACATCCTTGTCATTTATCGCCCTACAGGTTCCCTTGGAGAGTTCATCAATGAGCTTGACGCCTTGATAAGTTCCTTTCCTGAGGATGGCTCACCCCTCACAGTTCTGGGTGACTTTAACCTCCCTACGTCTATCTTTGACTCATTTCTCTCTGCCTCCTTCTTTCCACTCCTCTCCTCTTTTGACCTCACCCTCTCACCGTCCCCCCCTACTCACAAGGCAGGCAATACGCTTGACCTCATCTTTACTAGATGCTGTTGTTCTACTAATCTCACTGCAACTCCCCTCCATGTCTCCGACCACTACTTTGTATCCTTTTCTCTCTCGCTCTCCTCCAACACTACTCACTCTGCCCCTACTCAGATGGTAATGCGCCGTCGCAACCTTCGCTCTCTCTCTCCCGCTACTCTCTCATCTTCCATCCTATCATCTCTTCCCTCTGCTCAATCCTTCTCCCTCCAATCTCCTGATTCTGCCTCCTCAACCCTCCTCTCCTCCCTTTCTGCATCCTTTGACTCTCTATGTCCCCTATCCTCCCGGCCGGCTCGGTCCTCCCCTCCTGCTCCGTGGCTTGACGACTCATTGCAAGCTCACAGAACAGGGCTCCGGGCACCACCCCCCCCCCCCCCCCCCCCGAGCAGAAATGGAGGAAAACTAGACTCCCTGTGGACCTGGCATCTTTTCACTCCTCCTCTCTTCATTTTCTTCCTCTGTTTCTGCTGCTAAAGCCACTTTCTACCACACTAAATTCCAAGCATCTGCCTCTAACCCTAGGAAGCTCTTTGCCACCTTCTCCTCCCTGCTGAATCCTCCTCCCTCTCTGTGGATGACTTCGTCAACCATTTTGAAAAGAAGGTTGACGACATCCGATCCTCGTTTGTTAAGTCAAATGACACTGCTGGTCCTGCTCACACTGCCCTACCCTATGCTTTGACTTCTTTCTCCCCTCTCTCTCCAGATGAAATCTTGCGACTTGTGACGGCCGGCCGCCCAACAACCTGCCCGCTTGACCCTATCCCCTCCTCTCTTCTCCAGACCATCTCCGGTGACCTTCTCCCTTACCTCACCTCGCTCATCAACTCATCCTTGACCGCTGGCTATGTCCCTTCCGTCTTCAAGAGAGCGAGAGTTGCACCCCTTCTCAAAAAACCTACACTCGATCCCTTCGATTTCAACAACTACATACCAGTATCCCTTCTTTCTTTTCTCTCCAAAACTCTTGAGCGTGCCGTCTTTAGCCAACTCTCTTGCCATCTCTCTCAGAATGACCTTCTTGATCCAAACCAGTCAGGTTTCAAGACTGGTCATTCAACTGATACTGCTCTTCTCTGTGTCACGGAGGCTCTCCGCACTGCTAAAGCCAACTCTCTCTCCTCTGCTCTTGTCCTTCTAGACCTGTCTGCTGCCTTTGATACTGTGAACCATCAGATCCTCCTCTCCATTCTCTCCGAGTTGGGCATCTCCGGCGCGGCTCACTCTTGGATTGCGTCCTACCTGACCGGTCGCTACTACCAAGTGGCGTGGCGAGAATCTGTCTCCGCACCACGTGCTCTCACCACAGGTGTCCCCCAGGGCTCAGTTCTAGGCCCTCTCCTATTCTCGCTATACACCAAGTCACTTGGCTCTGTCATATCCTCATATGGCCTCTCCTATCATTGCTACGCAGACGACACACAATTAATCTTCTCCTTTCCCCCTTCTGATAACCAGGTGGCGAATCGCATCTCCGCATGTCTGGCAGACATATCAGTGTGGATGACGGATCACCACCTCAAGCTGAACCTCGGCAAGACGGAGCTGCTCTTTCCTCCGGGGAAGGACTGCCCGTTCCATGATCACGCCATCACGGTTGACAACTCCGTTGTGTCCTCCTCCCAGAGTGCAAAGAGCCTTGGCGTGACCCTGGACAACACCCTGTCGTTCTCCGCTAACATCAAGGCGGTGACCCGATCCTGTAGGTTCATGCTCTACAACATTCTGAGAGTACGACCCTGCCTTACACAGGAAGCGGCACAGGTCCTAATCCAGGCACTTGTCATCTCCCGTCTGGATTACTGCAACTCGCTGTTGGCTGGGCTCCCTGCCTGTGCCATTAAACCCCTACAACTCATCCAGAACGCCGCAGCCCGTCTGGTGTTTAACCTTCCCAAGTTCTCTCACGTCACCCCGCTCCTCCGCACACTCCACTGGTTTCCAGTTGAAGCTCGCATCTGCTACAAGACCATGGTGCTTGCATACGGAGCTGTGAGAGAAACGGCACCTCCGTACCTTCAGGCTCTCATCAGTCCCTACACCCAAACGAGGGCATTGCGTTCATCCACCTCTGGCCTGCAGGCCCCCCTACCTCTGCGGAAGCACAGTTCCCACTGAGCCCAGTCAAAACTGTTCGCTGCTCTGGCACCCCAATGGTGGAACAAGCTCCCTCACGACGCCAGGACAGCGGAGTCACTCACTATCTTCTGGAGACACTTGAAATCCCACCTCTTTAAGGAATACCTGGGATAGGATAAAGTAATCCTTCTACCCCCCCCTTACCCCACCCCAAAGAAAGAGAAAAAAAATAAAATAAAAATATATCTATATATATATATATAGTAAAGTAGTTATCCCACTGGCTATAAGGTGAATGCACCAATTTGTGTGTCGCTCTGGATAAGAGCGTCTGCTAAATGTCGTAAATGTAAAAATGTAAATGTTCTTTGCTCCGTTCATCTTTCCCTCGATCCTGACCAGTCTCCCAGTCCCTGCCGCTGAAAAACATCCCCACAACATGATGCCGCCACCACCATGTTTCACCGTAGGGATGGGGACAGGTTTCCTCCAGACGTGACGCTTGGAATTCAGGCCAAAGAGTTCAATCTTGGTTTCATCAGACCAGAGAATCTTGTTTCTCATGGTCTGAGAGTCCTTTAGGTGCCTTCTGGCAAACTCCAAGCGGGCTGTCATGTGCCTTTTACTGAGGAGTGGCTTCCATCTGGCCACTCTACCATAAAGGCCTGATTGGTGGAGTGCTGCAGAGATAGTTGTCCTTCTGGAAGGTTCTCGCATCTCCACAGAGTAACTCTGGAGCTCTGTCAGTGACCATTGGGTTCTTGGTCACCTCCCTGGGCAAGGCCCTTCTCGATTGCTCAGTTTGGCCGGGCGGCCAGCTCTAGGAAGAGTCTTGGTGGTTCCAAATTAAGGAGGCCACCGTGTTCTTGGGGACCATCAATACTGAAGAAATGTTTTGGTACCCTTCCTCAGGTCTGTGCCGACACAATCCTGTCTCGGAGCTCTACGGACAATTCCTTCGACCTCATGGCTTGGTTTTTGCTCTGACATGCACTGTCAACTGTGGGACCTTATATAGACAGGTGTGTGCCTTTCCAAATCATGTCCAATCAATTGAATTTACCACAGGTGGACTTCAAATCAAGTTGTAGAAACATCTCAAGGATGATCAATGGAAACAGGATGCACCTGAGCTCAATTTCGAGTCTCATAGCAAAGGGTTTGTACGCTTATGTAAATAATGTTTAATATATTTGCAAAAATGTCTAAAAACCTGTTTTCGCTTTGTCATTATGGGGTACCGTGTGTAGATTGATGAGGGGAAAATTTTTATTTAAATCAATTTTTGAATTAGGCTGTAACGTAACAAAATGTGGAAAAAGTCAAGGGGTCTGAATACTTTCCGAATGCACTGTAGCAGACTTACAGGAGCAATTAGGGTTAAGTGCCTTGCTCAAGGGCACATTGACCGATTTTTCACCTGGTCAGGGATTCGAACCAGAAACCTTTCGGTTACTGGCCCAACGCTCTTAACCGCTTGGCTACCTGCCGCCCAAGAAGCTACCTGCCCGTTAACCCATAAGAGTCTAAGCCCTATCTAAGCTATATGGAATTGTTTTAAGTTCATACCCAGGATAGTTGTGACTCGTTAAGGAAACTAGGCGTATGTCGCGGGTCACTACTTCGCAAGAGAGCCATTTACCTTCTGGAACATGTGAACTTTCATGTGCCTTAATAACAAACTTGTATGCCATCTGTAAATACGAATAAAATAGTTAAATTACGAGCCTAGTTGGTTTAGCCACAGAAAAAGACAGGAACCTTCTCACTAGCCATGATCGGCTGAGATAATGAGTGGGATGGACATGCAGATAGATGAGTTCAGATTGGTCTGCCATATAGCACGCTTCTGTCTATTTGAACTGTTCAGTATGTGTAGGTAATCCTGTCTAACATGGCTTTAAAAATGTTTTCTTGTGTAGTAAAACTGCATAAGTGTTGCTCTTCACTTTCTGGAGGACCGAGTTTTGAAATCAGTGAAATTAGAGTATGATAGCTAAGGAGATGGATTACATCTTCAAACTAAGGGCAACCATGGCATCCGTGAGGGAGACGCGTCCATCCATGAAGTATACGGGTAAGATAGTCTAGCTACATTTTCAGATATTACACGTCTCTAATTTTGACAGAAAGTAGTTTTCATTTCAAGTTAAAATGCTAGCTAACATTGTACCTGGTAGGTTAGCTACCTGCAGGGTAGTAATGTTATGAGTTGGGATTATGGTTAATTGTTTACTTAGCTAGCTAGCTACGTCTTAAAAAAAGACTCCACTATGCAAGTATCCATTTCGGGTGCGTTCGTAAATTCAGTCTGAGTAAGCCAGAGCGCAGAATAACTGATGAATTTACGAACGCTCAACACCCGTTGAATATGGCCGGTGTCAGTAAACGTCGGCAAAAAAGCTTCATTAAATTATTGCCAGCAGCACAGGTACAGTCACCAACGCTCTGGATAACATGAAAACAGCCTAACCAGCTCTGCTAGGGCGAGTAAAATGGTCAGTGGGCTGTTCTCTCATTTGTGTCTGGAAGTAGCTAGCAAGCAAGCCAATGTTAGCTTGGGTGCTTGACTGCCGTTGTGAGGTCAGAATGCTGGGATCAACCCTGCTCATCGGCCAGAGCGTCCAGTGTGCGCTCTGAACGCTCCAAGAGCGAAACGAGACGGGGCGGGGCTAAAGCTTTAGAGGGCGTGAACGGTGCTGAATGGGTGTGAGCGAAACGAGATGGGGCGGGCTAAAGCTTTAGAGGGCGTGAACGGTGCTGAATGGGTGTGAGTGAAACGAGATGGGGCGGGGCTAAAGCTTTAGAGGGTGTGAACGTGCTGAATGCTGTGTGAGCGAAACGAGATGGGGCGGGGGCTAAAGCTTTAGAGAGTGTGAACGGTGCTGAATGGGTGTGAGCGAAACGAGATGGGGCGGGGCTAAAGCTTTAGAGGGCGTGAACGGTGCTGAATGGGTGTGAGCAAAATGAGATGGGGCGGGGCTAAAGCTTTAGAGGGCGTGAACGGTGCTGAATGGGTGTAGACAAAGTAGAGCTCTCCAGTAGGTGTACCAAAACATTCAAAGTTCATTTTCTCAAAAGTTTATCAACTTTTAAAGCAGAATTATTTTCCCATTGTTCCTCAAATGCAGTATATGATATACCATTTTGTAGCTCTGTGTCTCTGCTTTTATCCAACGTAAAAAACACCATTTCAAATTTTGCTCCATAAGACCGAATCAAGGTGGTCGTCACAATTTTGCTATTTGATTCTTTTACTTTTAAGACCCCTTGAAGTATATATATATTTTTTTATATAAAGTGTATTTGATTAACAATTGTATTTGTCCTTACTGCTATAAGCCCATACAATCACACTGAATAACAGATTCACTACATGGAACAGCCCCCCCCCCAAAAAAAAAAAATCTAAAAGGAAGTTTGTTCTAAAATGTCTGTCCTGTATCTGATGCTATTATTTTTGGCACTAAACAAACAGTCTCCGTATATTCTTCCATTCATTTTTTTTCAACGGGTACCGGTGCACCTTCAGACGAGTCTTGTGAGGCCTGTAGGCGTCCTAGAGCAAAACAACCGACACGTACACGCTCGTGAGTCTCACTTTTCCACAGAGGAATATCATATTCGTGTGTAGCCCAAACGGTTCGGACGCTACAGACAGAAGTTGGCAGATGGGCTGTACCGACTCCAGACGAGTCCCAAGACGCTTGTGGGGGGTCGTAGAGCAAAAACGGAGAACACTATCATGTTCTTGAGAGTCTCACATCTCAGTCCAAACTGTTCGGACGCTACAGACGATTTTGTGAGAAGCCAGATTTTCGGGATGTCTCACGGTCTGACAAACACCGCTCTAGCTCTGTCACCTTTCATCGCAGAACCGGATGTGCGACATCAGGGGATGCGGGTAGTTTGAGAACGGTTGAGAACGCATCCAATGCAAAAAACAACAACAACATATCTCAAACTCTAGTTTGAGAAATCCAATGACATATCTCTAGTTTTGACGGATTTTTGATGGGGATTTTTGTATTATGCTAGTTAGATTTACGCGGGGGGCGCGGACATCCACCTTAGGTGGTTAAAAAAAACGTTTAATTAACCACCATGAAAAGAGCTGGTATTTTTATTTCTCAACTAGTAATTGAAGCACACTTGCCATTCAAGTGCATATAACGGTAGGCAGGCTTCAGTGCGTCACACACCACAATGATCTGGTGGGGGCAGTACGCATTTTGAAAACATATACTTAATTGTTTTACTACATACAGTATTATGAGGGCACCTTGCTTCAAAAGTAGCCTAAATACAACCAAAAATGGCCGCTCAAAAGGATTTTTTCTACTGTTCTATTGGTTTTCAAATCAACTTTCTTTCATTGTCCAGCAGCCAAAGAAATCTCCACTCTTTCTACATTTGTAACGGACATTTTCATTTCAGTCAACAAAAAAAAAACCGCTAGCATACTTTTACGGTGTTCTCTGCTAAAGGCATTATGGAACGAACGTTCACGCGTAGCCGACTGCCTTGTACGCATTGCTGTGCTTTAATGTCAAGAAATAATAGTTTCTCAACATTTTTATGCTAAACGTTCTGATCTGTTGAATCAAAACTGTCGTAGTAAATATATAATGTTATAGCTTGGTCTGACTAAAATCTTGTGCATGACCCATTTTGTGTTGGGCCTTTGTATTCAATACAATGGACAAAAAGAGTCCTATCTTGTCAGCCTTGTCAGCAGGTGGCTAAGGATAACACCCACGCCATAGGTCTCTCAGTTCTTCCAACTCACAAGTTCTTGCTCTGAGGACACACACACACCCCCACATACACACACACACACACACACACACACACACACACACACACACACACACACACACACACACACACACACACAAATCCCCTTCTCTTAGGCTGAACATCTGAAGACAGAGAACCCGACTCAGAGCCAATGCAACAGTGACACTAGCCTGGAGGTGACCTTGCCCAACTCATCAGGACCAATCAGAAGATCAGAAACTAGAATCAACTACTTCATTTTATTGTTAAAATGTCAGCACACAATGTTTAGGGGCTCTCTCAGATATTCCCTACGAGATTGACGAACGGGTCCGTGCACGCGATTCCAGATATCTTTACCTCTGAATAAACTGCCTTATATTATACAATTATCCACCTTGTCCAAAATAAACTTGGTCTCCGTTCTCCAGTAAACTTGTTTTATCAACAAAATTCATAAAAAATAAAATAATAATACTTTGTAGGTTGGCCTAGCGGTTGTATGAATTTGGGCTCTATCGTCACACAACTGTTCTAGAGTTTGTTTGGAATAGGCCTTTTTTTTCCCCCTCGGGCGGAACGACAAACTGACCAATTGAATAGGTCGACTTTTCTACTATGGGGGATAGTAGATGGATATAGGCTGGTGATTCTGCTGTTCGTTACTCGTCTCGTTGGCTGAGGACGGTTATTCTAACATCTTCAGATGCGCCGCGGAATTCGGTACGGACGCAAGTCGTCGCGTCCTCGAGTCGCATTTTCTGTTAAGATTATAATGACCATCATCTAAAAATGTGATTTCTGTCATTCTGAGCACCGCGGGTGGACGCCCTAATCAGGTTACGCACTCAATGCATATTTGGGGTCCGGTAAATTTCTCAAATGTCCGGTAAATAGAAATGCTGGCAGTCCCGGCGCCATATTTTCCAAAAACGTAAACCCCGACACACTAACGGAACTACTGGACAGGAATTGCGTGCTAGGGGTACCGTAGCATGACCAATGCATTCTGGGAGGGCAGCTAACTACTGATCTACAAAGTCGACACCTATTCAGATCTTAGCCGACAGACACAAACGTAAAACCAGACAGAATAAAGTCGTATCGCCTTACGTGGCCAATCTGTCATTTCAACAGCCTGACCCTATCACTTAAAGTTAAGATTATTCATCGAAAATGGCCATTGAACAGCTGGAAATCTGAACAATTACAATAAGTCTTACTTTATTAGGTCAATACAGTAAACAGTCTCCCACCGACAGACAGACAGACAGACAGACCGTAAAGAAGACAATACTGTAGCTTTGTGAAGCCAGCTGATTTCAACTGACGAACGGGGATTTCATCATCGGACTAAGGCGGCCTGAGCTGTGAGGAAAGCCCCCCCATCTCCCTCCCTCCCTCCGTCACCACGCTGTATGGACGTTGTGCCTGTCCAACCAAGCCTTTCTCGAGTGTTACTGTATCAACTGGCAATATGGGCCATTCTGTTAAACTGCCATAGAGTTCAGTAGAAGTATGTCTGTTTGTTTGTTTGTGGTAAAGTGAAATGTCAGCGTTATTATTGGCAGGTGAATCATGCAGGTCTTGGCCTGTGGTGAAGGAGAACAATAAACTTCCACTGAATAACACATCACCGTTGCTTAATCCACTGGAAATATTTCAAAATAAAAGTCCCCTGAAAAGAGACCCAGTATATAATGTGTTCTGTTAGGGGTACAGGAGGACTGGAACCACTGACATTAGAAACCCAGTATGGTGACACCATAGATATCAAACGTGTCCTTTTCTTTCCATACTTTATCCCAAAATAGCGGGACGTCGTACATAGTGTGATGGGGGGGGGCGGATGGGCTGCTGGAGCAGCATCTGTCGTTATTGGCCCCAGAACAAGAGCCTTCTGCCTGGGTGAATGGGAGCTGTGAGGGGGTGGCTGGGGCTGGGAGCTCCGTACACCCGGCAGAACAACAGGGGGACGGACAGCTGCTGTATAGGACCTGCAGGAATGTCTGGAGGAATGTGTGGCACGCGGCACTGGGACTGAGCTCAGCGACAGTCCTACAACCCCTCTGAGATCACTACGGCTGTGCTGGGGAGGAGGAAGAGGCTAATATAGGCCTGAGATACCGTAGCTGGGATCTAAATACTACCATTAGGATCTACAACAACAACCATGTAGAAATACATCTTCCATCTACACAGGGAGGAGGGGGTGGGGTCGTACACTAACAGTCAATACTGAAGTCAAATAAAACACTGGGATTTGACCCCTGACCTTTACTGTGATGTACTGTCTACTGTTTACTGTGACCCCTCACACTGACCTTTACTTTTTACTGTTACCTCAAAGGACAGGATATATTACAGACCTCTAAAGGACTAGGATATTACACTGGGGAAAACCATCAAACATCATCCATATATTACAGACCTCTAAAGGACTAGGATATTACACTGGGGAAACCATCAAACATCATCCATATATTACAGACCTCTAAAGGACTAGGATATTACACTGGGGAAACCATCAAACATCATCCATATATTACAGACCTCTAAAGGACTAGGATATTACACTGGGGAAACCATCAAACATCATCCATATATTACAGACCTCTAAAGGACTAGGATATTACACTGGGGAAACCATCAAACACATCATCCATATATTACAGACCTCTAAAGGACTAGGATATTACACTGGGGAAACCATCAAACATCATCCATATATTACAGACCTCTAAAGGACGAGGATATTACACTGGGGAAACCATCAAACATCATCCATATATTACAGACCTCTAAAGGACTAGGATATTACACTGGGGAAACCATCAAACATCATCCATATATTACAGACCTCTAAAGGACTAGGATATTACACTGGGGAAACCATCAAACATCATCCATATATTACAGACCTCTAAAGGACTAGGATATTACACTGGGGAAACCATCAAACATCATCCATATATTACAGACCTCTAAAGGACTAGGATATTACACTGGGGAAACCATCAAACATCATCCATATATTACAGACCTCTAAAGGACTAGGATATTACACTGGGGAAACCATCAAACATCATCCATATATTACAGACCTCTAAAGGACTAGGATATTACACTGGGGAAACCATCAAACATCATCCATATATTACAGACCTCTAAAGGACTAGGATATATTACACTGGGGAAACCATCAAACATCATCCATATATTACAGACCTCTAAAGGACTAGGATATTACACTGGGGAAACCATCAAACATCATCCATATATTACAGACCTCTAAAGGACTAGGATACACTGGGGATCATCCATATATTACAGACACTGGGGAAACCACCATCATAAACATCATCCACTAGGATATTACACTGGGGACCTCATCCATAATACAGACTAGACTAGATATTACACTGGGGAAACCATCAAACATCATCCATATATTACAGACCTCTAAAGGACTAGGATATTACACTGGGGAAACCATCAAACATCATCCATATATTACAGACCTCTAAAGGACTAGGATATTACACTGGGGAAACCATCAAACTCATCCATATTATTACAGACCTCTAAAGGACTAGGATATTACACTGGGGAAACCATCAAACATCATCCATATATTACAGACCTCTAAAGGACTAGGATATTTACACTGGGGAAACCATCAAACATCATCCATATATTACAGACCTCTAAAGGACTAGGATATTACACTGGGGAAACCTCAAACATCATCCATATATTACAGACCCTAAAGGACTAGGATATTACACTGGGGAAACCATCAAACATCATCCATATATTACAGACCTCTAAAGGACTAGGATATTACACTGGGGAAACCATCAAACATCATCCATATATTACAGACCTCTAAAGGACTAGGATATTACACTGGGAAAACCATCAAACATCATCCATATATTACAGACCTCTAAAGGACTAGGATATTACACTGGGGAAACCATCAAACATCATCCATATATTACAGACCTCTAAAGGACTAGGATATTACACTGGGGAAACCATCAAACATCATCCATATATTACAGACCTCTAAAGGACTAGGATATTTACACTGGGGAAACCATCAAACATCATCCATACATACAGAATAATATAATAAACCATAATATGATCCACTGGGAAAACCATCAAACATCATCCATATATTACAGACCTCTCTAAAGGACTAGGATATTACACTGGGGAAACCATCAAACATCATCCATATATTACAGACCTCTAAAGGACTAGGATATTACACTGGGGAAACCATCGAATCATCCATATATTACAGACCTCTAAAGGACTAGGATATTACACTGGGGAAAACCATCAAACATCATCCATATATTACAGACCTCTAAAGGACTAGGATATTACACTGGGGAAACCATCAAACATCATCCATATATTACAGACCTCTAAAGGACTAGGATATTACACTGGGGAAACCATCAAACATCATCCATATATTACAGACCTCTAAAGGACTAGGGATATTACACTGGGGAAACCATCAAACATCATCCATATATTACAGACCTCTAAAGGACTAGGATATTACACTGGGGAAACCATCAAAAACATCATCCATATATTACAGACCTCTAAAGGAATAGGATATTACACTGGGGAAACCATCAAACATCATCCATATATTACAGACCTCTAAAGGACGAGGATATTACACTGGGGAAACCATCAAACATCATCCATATATTACAGACCTCTAAAGGACTAGGATATTACACTGGGGAAACCATCAAACATCATCCATATATTACAGACCTCTAAAGGACTAGGATATTACACTGGGGAAACCATCAAACATCATCCATATATTGCACGCCTGACCATCTCAAAGATAACATGACAGCTTAAAGTAAAAACAAACAACTAAGAACACTATGAGCCTACAACCCAAAGACGTTGCTGATGAACATTACTGGTGTGAAACTACGACCGCGTCAATCATAAAAACGCTATTCACCTTCGAGCTGTAGCCCAAACGTCTGTTCACATGCGAAGCTGTGACGCCAGTTGACCCCTGAGTGACTGTACTTCTACATGAACACCCTTTAATTAAACATCGTTTACCATGATTACATGTCATTGCCAGTCAGTCAGTCATAGACTTGGTCTCAGTGGAATCCGGTCAGACCAGTCGTTGCGTACAGAACGCTATATCTTTGAAGTGGAACCGAGGTGTCTTCAGGAAGGAACACACATTCATTAACAGGGTATCATAAAAGTAGCTATAGTAACTTATACTACACTGAACAAAAATATAAAACGCAACATGTAAAGTGTTGGTACAATGTTTCATGAGCTGAAATAAAAGATCCCAGAAATGTTCCATACACACAAAAAGCTTATTTCTCAGAAATGTTGTGCACAAATTTGTTTGCATCCCTGTTAGTGAAGCATTTCTCCTTTGCCAAGATAATCCATCCACCTGACAGGTGTGGCATATCAAGAAGCTGATTAAACAGCATGATCATTACACAGGTGCACCTTGTGCTGGGTACAATAAAAAGCTAATTGCTCCTGTGTGCTGGGCTAAATGACTAAAATAAAAAATCCCACTCTAAAATGTGCAGTTTTGTAGCGTGCAATTAGCATGCTGACTGCAGGAATGTTTACCAGAGCTGTTGCCAGAGAATTGTATGTTAATTTCTCTACCATAAGCCGCCTCCAACGTAGTTTTAGAGAATTTGGCAGTACTTCCAACCGGCCTCACAACCGTAGACCACGTGTATGGAGTTGTGTGGGCGAGCAGTTTGCTGATGTCAACCTTGTGAACAGAGTGCCCCATGGTGGCGGTGGGGTTATGGTATGGGCAGGCATAAGCTACGGACAACGAACACAATTGCATTTTATCGATGGCAATTTGAATGCACAGAGATACCGTGACGAGATCCTGAGGCCCCATGGTCGTGCCATTCATCCACCACCATCACCTCATGTTTCAGCATGATAATCCTCGGCCCCATGTCGCAAGTATCTGTAAACAAATTACTGAAAGCTGAAAATATCCCCGTTCTTCCATGGCCTGCACGGAGCATGTTTGGGATGCTCTGGATCTGAAAATATCCCCGTTCTTCCATGGCCTGCACGGAGCATGTTTGGATGCTCTGGATCTGAAAATATCCCAGTTCTTCCATGGCCTGCACGGAGCATGTTTGGGATGCTCTGGATCTGAAAATATCCCAGTACTTCCATGGCCTGCACGGAGCATGTTTGGGATGCTCTGGATCTGAAAATATCCCCGTCTTCCATGGCCTGCACGGAGCATGTTTGGGATGCTCTGGATCTGAAAATATCCCCGTTCCTCCATGGCCTGCACGGAGCATGTTTGGGATGCTCTGGATCTGAAAATTAGGCCAGCCCCGTTCTTCCATGGCCTGCACGGAGCATGTTTGGGATGCTCTGGATCTGAAAATATCCCCGTTCTTCCATGGCCTGCACGGAGCATGTTTGGGATGCTCTGGATCTGAAAATATCCCCGTTCTTCCATGGCCTGCACGGAGCATTTTGGGATGCTCTGGATCTGAAAAATCCCCGTTTTCTTCCATGGCCTGCACGGAGCATGTTTGGGATGCTCTGGATCTGAAAATATCCCCGTTCTTCCATGGCCTGCACGGAGCATGTTTGGGATGCTCTGGATCAAAGTTTAGGCCAGCGTGTTCCAGTTCCCGCCAATATCCAGCAACTAACGATTGGACCCAACGGCCATTGAAACAGAGTGGGGCAACATTCCAGTCAACAGCCTGATCAACTCTATGTGAAGGAGATGTGTCGCGCTGTATGAGGCAAATGGTGGCCACACCTGATACTGACTGGTTCTCTGATCCATTCCCCAACGTATCTGTAAACCAGCAGATGCACGTCTCTATTCCAGTCACTGTGAAATCCATAGATTTAGGGACTAATTAATTTATTAAAATGGACTGATTTTCTTAAATGAACTGTAACTCAGTAAAATGTTTGAAATTGTTGCGTTTATATTTGTGTTCAGTATATTTAAACCAGGGCCTGTATGTATGAAGGGTTTCAGCATAGGAGTGTTGACCTAGGTTCAGGTCCCACCCCTGTCCATATCAATGCATTAACTGGAGTCTGAAAGGCAAAACTAACGATTGGACCCAAAGCCTTATAGAAACAGTCTCACTGTTCTAGTAGCTGGTAGTATCTGGCCTGTCTCTCTCTCTCTTATGTTCTAGTAGCTGGTAGTATCTGGCCTGTCTCTCTCTCTCTCTTACTGTTCTAGTAGCTGGTAGTATCTGGCCTGTCTCTCTCTCTCTCTCTTACTGTTCTAGTAGCTGGTAGTATCTGGCCTGTCTCTCTCTCTCTTACTGTTCTAGTAGCTGGTAGTATCTGGCCTGTCTCTCTCTCTCTCTTACTGTTCTAGTAGCTGGTAGTATCTGGCCTGTCTCTCTCTCTCTCTTACTGTTTCTAGTAGCTGGTAGTATCTGGCCTGTCCTCTCTCTCTCTCTTACTGTTCTAGTAGCTGGTAGTATCTGGCCTGTCTCTCTCTCTCTCTCTTACTGTTCTAGTAGCTGGTAGTATCTGGCCTGTCTCTCTCTCTCTCTTACTGTTCTAGTAGCTGGTAGTATCTGGCCCTCTCTCTCTCTCTCTTACTGTTCTAGTAGCTGGTAGTATCTGGCCTGTGTCTCTCTCTCTCTTACTGTTCTAGTAGCTGGTAGAATCTGGCCTGTCTCTTTCTCTCTCTCTTACTGTTCTAGTAGCTGTAGTATCTGGCCTGTCTCTCTCTCTCTTACTGTTCTAGTAGCTGGTAGTATCTGGCCTGTCTCTCTCTCTCTCTCTTACTGTTCTAGTAGCTGGTAGTATCTGGCCTGTCTCTCTCTCTCTCTCTTACTGTTCTAGTAGCTGGTAGTATCTGGCCTGTCTCTCTCTCTCTTACTGTTCTAGTAGCTGGTAGTATCTGGCCTGTCTCTCTCTCTCTCTCTTACTGTTCTAGTAGCTGGTAGTATCTGGCCTGTCTCTCTCTCTCTTACTGTTTCTAGTAGCTGGTAGTATCTGGCCTGTCTCTCTCTCTCTCTTACTGTTCTAGTAGCTGGTAGTATCTGGCCTGTCTCTCTCTCTCTCTTACTGTTCTAGTAGCTGGTAGTATCTGGCCTGTCTCTCTCTCTCTCTTACTGTTCTAGTAGCTGGTAGTATCTGGCCTGTCTCTCTCTCTCTCTCTAATGTTCTAGTAGCTGGTAGTATCTGGCCTGTCTCTCTCTCTCTCTTACTGTTCTAGTAGCTGGTAGTATCTGGCCTGTCTCTCTCTCTCTCTCACTGTTCTAGTAGCTGGTAGTATCTGGCCTGTCTCTCTCTCTCTTACTGTTCTAGTAGCTGGTAGTATCTGGCCTGTCTCTCTCTCTCTCTCTTACTGTTCTAGTAGCTGGTAGTATCTGGCCTGTCTCTCTCTCTCTTCTTACTGTTCTAGTAGCTGGTAGTATCTGGCCTGTCTCTCTCTCTCTCTCTTACTGTTCTAGTAGCTGGTAGTATCTGGCCTGTCTCTCTCTCTCTCTCTTACTGTTCTAGTAGCTGGTAGTATCTGGCCTGTCTCTCTCTCTCTTACTGTTCTAGTAGCTGGTAGTATCTGGCCTGTCTCTCTCTCTCTACTGTTCTAGTAGCTGGTAGTATCTGGCCTGTCTCTCTCTCTCTTACTGTTCTAGTAGCTGGTAGTATCTGGCCTGTCTCTCTCTCTCTCTCTTACTGTTCTAGTAGCTGGTCGTATCTGGCCTGTCTCTCTCTCTCTCTCTTACTGTTCTAGTAGCTGGTAGTATCTGGCCTGTCTCTCTCTCTCTCTTACTGTTCTAGTAGCTGGTAGTATCTGGCCTGTCTCTCTCTCTCTTACTGTTCTAGTAGCTGGTAGTATCTGGCCTGTCTCTCTCTCTCTCTTACTGTTCTAGTAGCTGGTAGTATCTGGCCTGTCTCTCTCTCTCTTACTGTTCTAGTAGCTGGTAGTATCAGGCTGTCCTCTCTCTCTCTCTCTCTACTGTTCTAGTAGCTGGTAGTATCTGGCCTGTCTCTCTCTCTCTCTCTTACTGTTCTAGTAGCTGGTAGTATCTGGCCTGTCTCTCTCTCTCTTACTGTTCTAGTAGCTGGTAGTATCTGGCCTGTCTCTCTCTCTCTTACTGTTCTAGTAGCTGGTAGTATCTGGCCTGTCTCTCTCTCTCTCTTACTGTTCTAGTAGCTGGTAGTATCTGGCCTGTATCTCTCTCTCTTACTGTTCTAGTAGCTGGTAGTATCTGGCCTGTCTCTCTCTCTCTTACTGTTCTAGTAGCTGGTAGTTATCTGGCCTGTCTCTCTCTCTCTCTTACTGTTCTAGTAGCTGGTAGTATCTGGCCTGTCTCTCTCTCTCTCTTACTGTTCTAGTAGCTGGTAGTATCTGGCCTGTCTCTCTCTCTCTCTTACTGTTCTAGTAGCTGGTAGTATCTGGCCTGTCTCTCTCTCTCTCTCTACTGTTCTAGTAGCTGGTAGTATCTGGCCTGTCTCTCTCTCTCTTACTGTTCTAGTAGCTGGTAGTAATCTGGCCTGTCTCTCTCTCTCTTACTGTTCTAGTAGCTGGTAGTATCTGGCCTGTCCTCTCTCTCTCTCTTACTGTTCTAGTAGCTGGTAGTATCTGGCCTGTCTCTCTCTCTCTTACTGTTCTAGTAGCTGGTAGTATCTGGCCCTCTCTCTCTCTCTCTTACTGTTCTAGTAGCTGGTCGTATCTGGCCTGTCTCTCTCTCTCTCTTACTGTTTCTAGTAGCTGGTAGTATCTGGCCTGTCTCTCTCTCTCTCTTACTGTTCTAGTAGCTGGTAGTATCTGGCCTGTCTCTCTCTCTCTCTTACTGTTCTAGTAGCTGGTAGTATCTGGCCTGTCTCTCTCTCTCTCTTACTGTTCTAGTAGCTGGTAGTATCTGGCCTGTCTCTCTCTCTCTCTTACTGTTCTAGTAGCTGGTAGTATCTGGCCTGTCTCCCCTCTCTCTCTTACTGTTCTAGTAGCTGGTAGTATCTGGCCTGTCTCTCTCTCTCTTACTGTTCTAGTAGCTGGGTAGTATCTGGCCTGTCTCTCTCTCTCTCTTACTGTTCTAGTAGCTGGTAGTATCTGGCCTCTCTCTCTCTCTCTTACTGTTCTAGTAGCTGGTAGTATCTGGCCTGTCTCTCTCTCTCTCTTACTGTTCTAGTAGCTGGTAGTATCTGGCCTGTCTCTCTCTCTCTCTCTTACTGTTCTAGTAGCTGGTAGTATCTGGCCTGTCTCTCTCTCTCTCTACTGTTCTAGTAGCTGGTAGTATCTGGCCTGTCTCTCTCTCTCTTACTGTTCTAGTAGCTGGTCGTATCTGGCCTGTCTCTCTCTCTCTTACTGTTCTAGTAGCTGGTAGTATCTGGCCTGTCTCTCTCTCTCTCTTACTGTTCTAGTAGCTGGTAGTATCTGGCCTGTCTCTCTCTCTCTTACTGTTCTAGTAGCTGGTAGTATCTGGCCTGTCTCTCTCTCTCTCTTACTGTTCTAGTAGCTGGTAGTATCTGGCCTGTCTCTCTCTCTCTCTTACTGTTCTAGTAGCTGGTAGTATCTGGCCTGTCTCTCTCTCTCTTACTGTTCTAGTAGCTGGTAGTATCTGGCCTGTCTCTCTCTCTCTCTTACTGTTCTAGTAGCTGGTAGTATCTGGCCTGTCTCTCTCTCTCTCTTACTGTTCTAGTAGCTGGTAGTATCTGGCCTGTCTCTCTCTCTCTCTTACTGTTCTAGTAGCTGGTAGTATCTGGCCTGTCTCTCTCTCTCTCTTACTGTTCTAGTAGCTGGTAGTATCTGGCCTGTCTCTCTCTCTCTCTTACTGTTCTAGTAGCTGGTAGTATCTGGCCTGTCTCTCTCTCTCTTACTGTTCCTTAGCTGGTAGTACTGGCCTGTCTCTCTCTCTCTTACTGTTCTAGTAGCTGGTAGTATCTGGCTGTCTCTCTCTCTCTTACTGTTCTAGTAGCTGGTCGTATCTGGCCTGTGTGTCTCTCTCTGCTGTCATCGCTCTGTCCTTCTCCAGCACTGCGTTGTCACGCGTCTCACGAAGGTTCCTAGGGGACAGAAAGAAGCAGTACTGGTAAGAATTAAAACCATGCAGAATTAAAAAACCAATCATCTTCATGTTGACATGGGGTCTCTCTCAAATGGTGCCTTATGGGTCCTGGTCAAAGTAGTGTCCCTCACTACTGAATAGGGGGCAAAAAGTAGTGCACTACTCCTGAATAGGGCCAGGCACTAAATAGGGAGTAAGTTGCATTGCTGTAGGGGCACTCATCATGCTACTTCTCTGAATCTCAGAATACATGTTCTGAGAGAGGTCATTACTGTATCAGAAAAACTCAGTGAAAGAGGCCCCCCCCCAGTGGACACAGCACTGTATTTACTATAAACAAGCAATAATAGCTCCATTCTCTAATCCACCTGTTCTCTCTCTGGTCCAATCTCTATAATCTCACCTGTCTCTCTCTCTGGTCCATCTCTATAATCTCACCTGTTCTCTCTCTGGTCCATCTCTCTCACCTGTTCTCCTCCCTGGTCCATCTCTATCTCTCCTTCTCTGGTCCTGGTATCTATATAATCTCACTGTTCTCTCTCTCTCTCTGTCTCACATCTCTGTCCTCACCTCTTTGCTCTCTCTCTGGTCCATCTCTATAATCTCACCTGTCTCTCTCTCCTTCTGGTCTATAACTCTATCTTCTCTTTGCCCTCTTTCTCTCTCTGGTCCATCTCTCTAATCTCACCTGTTCTCTCTCTGTCATCCATCTCTATAATCTCTCCTGTCTTTCTCTCTCTGGTCCATCTCTATAATCTCACCTGTTCTCTCTCTCTCTGGTCCATCTCTATAATCTCACCTGTTCTTAGTTCTCTGGTCTCATCTCTAGAGCTCTTTTCTCTCTCTTTTTGTTGTATTAGCTCGCTTATATCTCCCCTGTCTCAGTCACCCTTTGTCCATCTTTAAGCAACTTTTCCACTTCTCTTTATCTTCTTTACCTCTCTCTACCTTTCCCATCCTTCCCTTTCTTGCCCCTGTTCAAATAATGGCCTCACTTCCGTCATCTCTTCACTGTTCTTTCTGCTCTAAGTAGCTCCTCCTTCTCTCAATTTCTTTTTACCCTTTTCTAGTTTCTCTGACTATTTATTGTTTCTCCTTCTCTCTTCTCCTCTGTCATTTACCAAACTGTAATCCTGTTAATGATCTGGCCTCTTGATAACACTCTTTACGCAAAAAAAAAAACTAATTTACAAGAAGCCTAGCGCATGTATTATGTATCATTGCCTTTTCTCTGTCTCCCAGTTGACTGTTCTAGTACCTGTTTAACTCTTGCCTGTCCCCTCTCTGGGGTCCATACTGTTACTAGTCTTGGCCACTTCTAAACGTAATTCCTGCTTTTTTCTCCCTCGTCGGTCTCATCGCTCGTCCAGCCTCATAGCCGCTATGTCTCTCCTCTCTCCCTCCCATTCTATTACTCTGGTTTTTTGCTCTCTGTTTGTCTGTCATCCTTTCTCTAGTGTCCACCTGTCCCTTTCCCTCTCTCTCTCTGTTCACCTCTCATCCTTTCTCTCTGTCTTCTCACCACTTCTCATCCTTTCTTCTCTCTCTGTTCACCTCTCATCCTTTCTCTCTCTCTTCTGTTCACCTCATCCTTTTCTCTCTTCTGTTGTTCACCTCTCATCCTTTCTCTCTCTGTCTGTTCACCTCTCATCCTTTCTCTCTGTCTGTTCACCTGTCATCCTTTCCTCTGTCTCTCTCTGTCTGTTCACCTCTCATCCTTTTCTCTCTGTCTGTTCACCTCTCATCCTTTCTCTCTGTCTGTTCACCCTCATCCTTCTCTGTCTGTTCACTCCTCATCCTTCTCTCTCTGTCTGTTCACCTCTCATCCTCTTCTCTCTGTCTGTTCACCTCTCATCCTTTTCTCTCTCTCTGTTCACCTCTCATCCTTTCTCTCTCTGTCTGTTCTCATCCTCTCTCTCCTTTCTCTCTCTTGCTGTTCACCTCTCATCCTTTCTCTCTCTGTCTGTTCACCTCTCATCCTTTCTGTCTGTTCACCTCTCATCCTTTCTGTCTGTTCACCTCTCATCCTTTCTTTCTGTCTGTTCACCTCTCATCCTTTCTCTCTGTCTCTTTCACCTCTCATCCTTTCTCTCTCTGTCTGTTCACCTCTCATCCTTTCTCTCTCTGTCTGTTCACCTCTCATCCTTTCTCTCTCTGTCTGTTCACCTCTCATCCTTTCTCTCTCTGTCTGTTCACCTCTCATCCTTTCTCTCTGCTGTTCACCTCTCTTTCTCTTTCACTCTCTCCTTCTCTTCTGTCTGTTCACCTCCATCCTTTCTCTCTGTCTGTTCACCTCTCATCCTTTCTTCTCTGTCTGTTCCCTCTCATCATCCTTTCTCTCTGTCTGTTCACCTCTCATCCTTTTCTCTCTGTCTGTTCACCTCTCATCCTTTCTCTCTCTCTGTCTTCCTCTGTCCTTTCTCTCCTTTCTCTCTGTCTCTCTTTCACCTCTTCATCCTTTCTCTCTCTCTGTTCACCTCTCATCCTTTCTCTCTCTGTCTGTTCACCTCTCATCCTTTCTGTCTGTTCACCTCTCATCCGTTCTCTGTCTGTTCACCTGTCATCCCTTTCTCTCTCTGTCTGTTCACCTCTCATCCTCTCTCTCTCTGTCTGTTTCACCTCTCTCATCCTTTTCTCTGTCTGTTCACCTCTCATCCTTTCTCTCTGTCTGTTCACCTCATCCTTTCTGTCTGTTCACCTGTCATCCTTTCTCTCTGTCTGTTCACCTCTCATCCTTCTCTCTCTGTCTGTTCACCTCTCATCCTTTCTTTCTGTCTGTTCACCTCTCATCCTTTCTCTGTCTGTTCACCTGTCATCCTTTCTCTCTCTGTCTGTTCACCTCTCATCCTTTTCTCTCTCTGTCTGTTCACCTCTCATCCTTTCTCTCTCTGTCTGTTCACCTGTCATCCTTTCTCTCTCTGTCTGTTCACCTGTCATCCTCTCTCTGTCTGTTCACCTCTCATCCTTTCTCTCTCTGTCTGTTCACCTGTCATCCTTTCTCTCTCTGTCTGTTCACCTGTCATCCTTTCTCTCTCTCTGTCTGTTCACCTCTCATCCTTTCTCTCTCTGTCTGTTCACCTCTCATCCTTTCTCTCTCTCTGTCTGTTCACCTCTCATCCTTTCTCTCTCTGTCTGTTCACCTCTCATCCTTTCTCTCTCTCTGTTCACCTCTCATCCTTTCTCTCTCTCTGTTCACCTCTCTCATCCTTTCTCTGTCTGTTCACCTCTCATCCTTTCTGTCTGTTCACCTCTCATCCTTTCTCTCTCTCTGTTCACCTCTCATCCTTTTCTCTCTCTCTGTCTGTTCACCTCTCATCCTTTCTCTCTGTCTGTTCACCTCTCATCCTTTCTCTCTGTCTGTTCACCTCTCATCCTTTCTCTCTCTGTCTGTTCACCTTCATCCTTTCTCTCTCTGTCTGTTCACCTCTCATCCTTTCTCTCTCTCTCTGTTCACCTCTCATCCTTTCTCTCTCTGTCTCCTTTCACCTCTCATCCTTTCTCTCTCTCTCTCTCTTTCACCTCATCCTTTCTCTCTCTGTTCACCTCTCATCCTTTCTCTCTGTCTGTTCACCTCTCATCCTTTCTCTCTCTGTTCACCTCTCATCCTTTCTCTCTGTCTGTTCACCTCTCATCCTTTCTCTCTCTCTGTCTGTTCACCTCTCATCCTTTCTCTCTCTGTCTGTTCACCTCTCATCCTTTCTCTCTGTCAGTTCACCTCTCTCTCTCTTCTGTTCTCATCCTTTCTCTCTCTCTGTTCACCTCTCATCCTTTCTCTCTCTCTGTTCACCTCTCATCCTTTCTCTCTCTGTCTGTTCACCTCTCATCCTTTCTCTCTCTCTGTCTGTTCACCTCTCATCTTTTCTCTCTCTGTTCACCTCTCTCCTTTCACCTCTGTCCTTTCACTCTCTCTCTCTCTCTGTTCACCTCTCATCCTTTTCTCTCTGTCTGTCTGTTCACCTCTCATCCTCTCTCTCTCTGTCAGTTCACCTCTCATCCTTTCTCTCTCTGTCTGTTCACCTCTCTTCCTTTCTCTCTGTCAGTTCACCTCTCATCCTTTCTCTCTCTGTTCACCTCATCCTTTCTCTGTCTGTTCACCTCTCATCCTTTCTCTCTCTGTTCACCTGTCATCCTTTCTCTCTCTGTTCACCTGTCATCCTTTCTCTCTCTGTCTGTTCACCTCTCATCCTTTCTCTCTCTCTCTCTGTTCACCTCTCATCCTTTCTCTCTCTCTCTGTTCACCTCTCATCCTTTCTCTGTCTGTTCACCTCTCATCCTTTCTCTCTCTATCTGTTCACCTCTCATCCTTTCTCTCTGTCTGTTCACCTCTCATCCTTTCTCTCTCTGTCTGTTCACCTCTCATCCTTTCTCTCTCTCTGTCTGTTCACCTCTCATCTCTTTCACCTCTCTCTTTCTCTCTCTGTCTGTTCACCTCTCATCATTTCTCTCTGTCTGTTCACCTCATCATTTCATCTCTTCTTCTGTTCACCTCTCATCCTTTCACTCTCTCTGTCTGTTCACCTCTCATCCTTTCACTCTCTCTCTGTCTGTCTGTTCACCTCTCATCCTTTCTCTCTCTGTCTGTTCACCTCTCATCCTTTCTCTCTCTGTCTGTTCACCTGTCATCCTTTCTCTCTCTGTCTGTTCACCTCTCATCCTTTCTCTCTCTCTGTTCACCTGTCATCCTTTCTCTGTTCACCTCTCATCCTTTCTCTCTCTGTTCACCTGTCATCCTTTCTCTGTTCACCTCTCATCCTTTCTCACTATTGTCTGTTCACCTCTCATCCTTTCTGTATGTTCACCTCTCATCCTTTCTCTCTCTGTTCACCTGTCATCCTTTCTCTCTGTTCACCTGTCATCCTTTCTCTCTGTCTGTTCACCTCTCATCCTTTCTCTCTGTCTGTTCACCTCTCATCCTTTCTCTCTGTCTGTTCACCTCTCATCCTTTCTCTCTCTGTCTGTTCACCTCTCATCCTTTCTCTCTCTCTCTGTTTCACTCTCATCCTTTCTCTCTTCTCTGTCTGTTCACCTCTCATCTTTTCGTTCTCTGTCTGTTCACCTCTCATCCTTTCTCTCTCTGTCTGTTCACCTCTCATCTTTTCTCTCTCTGTCTGTTCACCTCTCATCCTTTCTCTCTGTCTGTTCACCTCATCCTTTCTGTCTGTTCACCTCTCATCCTTTCTCACTCTTGTCTGTTCACCTCTCATCCTTTCTCTCTATCTGTTCACCTCTCATCCTTTCTCTCTCTGTTCACCTCTCATCCTTTCTGACTGTCTGTTCACCTCTCATCCTTTCTCTCTGTCTGTTCACCTCTCATCCTTTCTCTCTCTGTCTGTTCACCTCTCATCCTTTCTCTCTCTCTCTGTCTGTTCACCTCTCATCCTTTCACTCTCTCTCTGTCTGCTCACCTCTCATCCTTTCACTCTCTCTCTGTCTGTTCACCTCTCATCCTTTCTCTCTCTGTCTCTTCACCTGTCATCCTTTCTCTCTCTGTCTGTTCACCTCTCTCGTCTTTCTCTCTCTGTCTCTGTTCACCTGTCATCCTTTCTCTCTCTGTCTGTTCACCTGTCATCCTTTCTCTCTCTGTCTGTTCACCTGTCATCCTTTCTCTCTATCTGTTCACCTCTCTCTCATTCTTCTCTCTTCTGTTCACCTCTCATCCTTTCTGACTGTCAGTTCACCTCTCATCCTTTCTCTCTGTCTTTTCACCTCTCATCCTTTCTCTCTCTCTCTGTCTGTTCACCTCTCATCCTTTCACTCTCTCTCTGTCTGTTCACCTCTCATCCTTTCTTCTCTCTCTGTCTGTTCACCTGTCATACTTTCTCTCTCTGTCTCTTCACCTGTCATCCTTTCTCTCTCTGTTTCACCTCTCATCCTTTCTCTCTCTGTCTGTTCACCTCTCCACCTTTCTCTCTCTGTCTGTTCACCTCTCATCCCTTCTCTTTCTCTGTCTGTTCACCTGTCATCCTTTCTCTCTCTGTCTGTTCACTCTCATCCTTCCTCTCTCTGTCTGTTCACCTCTCATCCTTTCTCTGTCTGTTCACCTGTCATCCTTTCTCTCTCTCTCTTCACCTCTCATCCTTTCTCTCTCTTTCACCTGTCGTCCTTTCTCTCTCTGTTCACCTCTCATCCTTTCTCTCTCTGTCTGTTCACCTCTCATCCTTTCTCTCTCTCTCTGTTCACCTCTCATCCTTTCTCTCTCTCTCTGTTCACCTCTCATCCTTTCTCTCTCTCTCTCTGTTCACCTCTCATCCTTTCTCTCTGTCTGTTCACCTCTCATCCTTTCTCTCTCTGTTCTCCTCTCACCTCTCATCCTTTCTCTCTCTGTCTGTTCACCTCTCATCCTTTCTCTCTCTCTCTCTGTTCACCTCTCATCATCCTTTCACTCTCTCTGTCTGTTCTCTCTCATCCTCTCTCTCTCTCTCTCTCTGTTCACCTCTCATCTTTTTCTCTCTGTCTGTTCACCTCTCATCCTTTCTCTCTGTCTCTGTTCACCTCTCATCCTTTCTCTCTCTGTCTGTTCACCTCATCCTTCCTCTCTGTCTGTTCACCTCTCTTTCCTCTCTCTCTCTGTTCACCTCATCCTTCTCTCTCTGTCTGTTCACCTCTCATCTTTCTCTCTCGCTCTGTCTGTTCACCTCTCATCCTTTCTCTCTCTCTGTTCACCTCTCATCCTTTCTCTCTCTGTCTGTTCACCTCTCATCCTTTCTCTCTCTGTCTGTTCACCTCTCATCCTTTCTCTCTCTGTCTGTTCACCTCTCATCCTTTCTCTCTGTCTCTTTCTCTCCTCTCACCTCTCATCCTTCTCTCTCTGTTCACCTCATCCTTTCTCCCTCTGTTCACCTCTCATCCTTTCTCTCTCTGTTCACCTCTCATCCTTTCTCTCTCTGTTCACCTGTCATCCTTTCTCTCTCTGTCTGTTCACCTCTCATCCCTTCTCTCTCTCTCTCTGTTCACCTCTCTCATCCTTTCTCTCTCTCTCTGTTCACCTCTCATCCTTTCTCTCTCTCTCTGTTCACCTCTCATCCTTTCTCTCTCTGTCTGTTCACCTCTCTCTTTCTCTCTCTCTCTGTCTCCTCATCCTTTCTCTCTCTGTCTGTTCACCTCTCATCCTTTCTCTCTCTCTGTCTGTTTCACCTCTCATCCTTTCTCTCTGTCTGTTCACCTCTCATCCTTTCTCTCTGTCTGTTCACCTCTCATCCTTTCTCTCTGTCTGTTCACCTCTCATCCTTTCTCTCTCTGTCTGTTCACCTCTCATCCTTTCTCTCTCTGTCTGCTCACCTCTCATCCTTTCACTCTCTCTCTGTCTGTTCACCTCTCATCCTTTCTCTCTCTGTCTGTTCACCTCTCATCCTTTCTCTCTCTGTCTGTTCACCTCTCATCCTTTCTCTCTCTCTGTTCACCTCTCTCCTTTCCTTCTGTCTGTTTCACCTCTCATCCTTTCTCTCTCTCTGTTCACCTGTCATCCTTTCTCTCTCTGTCTGTTCACCTCTCATCCTTTCTCTCTCTGTCTGTTCACCTCTCATCCTTTCTCTCTATTGTCTGTTCACCTCTCATCCTTTCTGTCTGTTCACCTCTCATCCTTTCTCTCTCTGTTCACCTCTCATCTCTCTCTGTCTGTTCACCTGTCATCCTTTCTCTCTGTCTGTTCACCTCTCATCCTTTCTCTCTCTGTCTGTTCACCTCTCATCCTTTTTCTCTCTGTCTGTTCACCTCTCATCCTTTCTCTCTCTCTCTGTTCACCTCTCATCCTTTTCTCTCTGTCTGTTCACCTCTCATCCTCTCTCTTCTCTTCTCTGTCTGTTTCCTCTGTCTGTTCCCTCTCTCTGTCTGTTCACACCTCATCATCCTTTTCTCTCTCTGTCTGTTCACCTCTCATCCTTTCTCTCTGTCTGTTCACCACCTCACCTCTCATCCTTTCTCTCTGTTCACCACCTCTCTCATCCTTTCTCTCTCTGTCTGTTCACCTCTCATCCTTTCTCTCTCTCTCTGTTCACCTCTCATCCTTCTCTCTCTCTGTCTGTTCACCTCTCATCCTTTCTCTCTCTGTCTGTTCACCTCTCATCCTTTCTCTCTATTGTCTGTTCACCTCTCATCCTTTCTCTGTCTGTTCACCTCTCATCCTTTCTCTCTCTGTCTGTTCACCTCTCATCCTTTCTCTCTCTCTCTGTTCACCTCTCATCCTTTCTCTCTGTCTGTTCACCTCTCATCCTTTCTCTCTCTCTCTGTTCACCTCTCATCCTTTCTCTCTCTCTGTTCACCTCTCATCCTTTCTCTCTCTGTCTGTTCACCTCTCCTCATCCTTTCTCACTATTGTCTGTTCACCCTCTCTCCTTTCTGTATGTTTCACTCTCTCATCCTTTCTCTCTCTCTCACCTGTCATCCTTTCTCTCTCTGTCTGTTCACCTCTCATCCTTTCTCTCTCTCTGTTCACCTCTCATCCTTTCTCTCTCTCTTTTCACCTCTCATCCTTTCTCTCTGTCTGTTCACCTCTCATCCTTTCTCTCTCTGTCTGTTCACCTCTCATCCTTTCTCTCTGTCTGTTCACCTCTCATCCTTTTCTCTGTCTGTTCACCTCTCATCCTTTCTCTCTCTGTCTCTTTCACCTGTCATATTTTCTCTCTCTGTCTGTTCACCTCTCATCCTTTCTCTCTCTGTCTGTTCACCTCTCATCATTTCTCTCTCTGTTTCTCTCATCCTTTCTCTGTTCACCTCTCATCCTTTCTCTCTGTCTGTTTCACCTCTCATCCTTTCTCTCTGTCTGTTCACCTCTCATCCTTTTCTCTCTCTCTGTTCACCTCTCATCATCCTTTCTCTCTCTCTCTCTGTTCACCTCTCATCCTTTCTCTCTCTCTCTGTTCACCTCTCATCTTTTTCTCTCTCTCCTGTTCACCTCTCTCCTCTCTCTCTGTCTGTTCACCTCTCATCCTTTCTCTCTGTCTGTTCACCTCTCATCCTTTCTCTCTCTGTTCACCTCTCATCCTTTCTCTCTGTCTGTTCACCTCTCATCCTTTTCTCTCTCTGTCTGTTCACCTCTCATCCTTTCTCTCTCTGTCTGTTCACCTCTCATCCTTTCTCTCTCTGTCTGTTCACCTCTCATCCTTTTTCTCTCTGTGTCTGTTCACCTCTCATCCCTTTCTCTCTCTCTGTTCACCTCTCATCCTTTTCTCTCTCTGTCTGTTGTTCACTCTCATCCTTTCTCTCTCTCTGTGTCTGTTCACCTGTCATCCTTTCTCTCTCTGTCTGTTCACCTCTCATCCTTTCTCTCTCTCTGTTGTTCTCTCATCCTTTCTCTCTCTCTTTCACTTCTCCTCTCATCTTTCTCTCTCTGTTCCTCTCTCTCTCTCTTCTCTCTCTGTTCACCTCTCATCCTCTCTCTCTGTCTCTGTTCACCTCTCATCCTTTCTCTCTCTGTCTGTTGTTCACCTCTCATCCTTTCTCTCTGTCTTTCTCTGTTCTCTGTCTGTTCACCTCTCATCCTTTCTCTCTGTCTGTTCACCTCTCATCCTTTCTCTCTCTGTCTGTTCACCTCTCATCCTTTCTCTGTCTGTTCACCTCTCATCCTTTCTCTCTCTCTGTCTGTTCATCCTCTCTCTCTGTCTGTTTCTCTCCTTTCTCTCTGTCTGTTCACTCTCTCTCATCCTTTCTCTGTCTGTTCACCTCTCTCCTTTCCTCTTCTCTCTGTTCACCTCTCATCCTTTCTCTCTGTCTGTTCACCTCTCATCCTTTCTCTCTCTCTCTGTTCACCTCTCATCCTTTTCTCTCTCTCTCTGTTCACTCTCATCATCTCTTTCTCTCTCTGTCTGTTCACCCTCTCTCATCCTTTCTCTCTCTCTCTCTGTTCACCTCTCATCCTTTCTCTCTCTGTCTGTTCACCTCTCATCCTTTCTCTCTCTGTTCTGTTCACCTCTTCCTTTCTCTCTCTATCTGTTCTGTTCACCTCTCATCCTTTCTCTCTCTGTCTGTTCACCTCTCATCCTTTCTCTCTCTGTCTGTTCACCTCTCATCCTTTTTCTCTCTCTGTCTGTTCACCTCTCATCCTTCTCTCTCTCTGTTCACCTCTCATCCCTTTCTCTCTCTCTGTTCACCTCTCATCCTTTCTCTCTCTGTCTGTTCACCTCTCATCCTTTCTCTCTGTCTGTTCACCTCTCATCCTTTCACTCTCTCTGTCTGCTCACCTCTCATCCTTTCACTCTCTCTCTGTCTGTTCACCTGTCATCCTTTCTCTCTCTGTCTGTTCACCTGTCATCCTTTCTCTCTCTGTCTGTTCACCTCTCATCCTTTCTCTCTGTTCACCTGTCATCCTTTCCTCTGTTCACCTCTCATCCTTTCTCTCTGTTCACCTGTCATCCTTTCTCTGTCTCACCTCTCATCATCTTTCTCTCTCTGTCTGTTCACCTCTCATCCTTTCTCTCTGTCTGTTCTGTTCATCTCTCCTCCTTCTCTGTCTGTTCACCTCTCATCCTTTCTCTCTCTGTTCACCTGTCATCCTTTCTCTCTGTTCACCTGTCATCCTTTCTCTCTGTCTGTTCACCTCTCATCCTTTCTCTCTGTCTGTTCACCTCTCATCCTTTCTCTCTGTCTGTTCACCTCTCATCCTTTTCTCTCTCTCTGTTCACCTCTCATCCTTTCTCTCTCTGTCTGTTCACCTCTCATCCTTTTCTCTGTCTGTTCACCTCTCATCCTTTCTCTGTCTCTGTTCACCTCTCATCCTTTCTCTCTCTGTCTGTTCACCTCTCATCCTTTCTCTCTCTGTCTGTTCATCTCTCATCCTTTCTCTCTGTTCACCTGTCATCCTTTCTCACTCTTGTCTGTTCACCTCTCATCCTTTCTCTCTCTCTCTCTGTTCACTCTGTCTGTTTCTCTCTCTCTGTTCACCTCTCATCCTTTCTCTCTCTGTCTGTTCACCTCTCATCCTTTCTCACTATTGTCTGTTCACCTCTCATCCTTTCTGTATGTTCACCTCTCATCCTTTCTCTCTCTGTTCACCTCTCATCCTTTCTCTCTGTTCACCTCTCATCCTTTCTCTCTCTCTCTGTCTGTTCACCTCTCATCCTTTCTCTCTCTGTCTGTTCACCTCTCATCCTTTCTCTCTCTCTCTGTTCACCTCTCATCCTTTCTCTCTCTGTCTGTTCACCTCTCATCCTTTCTCTCTGTCTGTTCACCCTCATCCTTTCTGTCTGTTCACCTCTCATCCTTTCTCTCTCTGTTCACCTCTCATCCTTCTCTCTCTGTCTGTTCACCTCTCATCCTTTCTCTCTCTCTCTGTCACCTCTCATCCTTTCTCTCTCTGTCTTTTCACCTCTCATCCTTTCTCTCTCTGTTCACCTCTCATCCTTTTTCTCTCTCTGTCTGTTCACCTCTCTTCCTTTCTGTCTGTTCCTCTCATCTTTCTCTCTCTGTCTGTTCACCTCTCATCCTTTCTCTCTCTGTCTTCACCTCTCATCCTTTTTCTCTCTCTGTCTGTTCACCTCTCATCCTTTCTCTCTCTGTCTGTTCACCTCTCATCCTTTCTCTCTGTCTGTTCACCCTCATCCTTTCTCTCTCTGTTCACCTCTCATCCTTTCTCTCTGTCTGTTCACCTCTCATCATTTTCTCTCTCTCTGTCTGTTCACCTCTCATCCTTTCTCTCTCTCTGTTCACCTCTCATCCTTTTCTCTCTCTGTCTGTTCACCTCTCATCCTTTCTCTCTCTGTCTGTTCACCTCTCATCCTTTCTCTCTCTCTGTCTGTTCACCTCTCATCCTTTCTCTCTCTGTCTGTTCACCTCTCATCTTTTCTCTCTCTGTTCACCTCTCATCCTTTCTGTCTGTTCACCTCTCATCCTTTCTCTCTGTCTGTTCACCTGTCATCCTTTCTCTCTCTGTCTGTTCACCTCTCATCCTTTCTCTCTCTGTCTGTTCACCTCTCATCCTTTCTCTCTCTGTCTGTTCACCTCTCATCCTTTCTCTCTCTGTCTGTTCACCTCTCATCCTTTCTCTCTGTCTGTTCACCTCTCATCCTTTCTCTCTCTGTCTGTTCACCTCTCATCCTTTCTCTCTCTCTGTCTGTTCACCTCTCATCCTTTCTCTCTCTGTCTGTTCACCTCTCATCCTTTCTCTCTCTGTCTGTTCACCTGTCATCATCCCTTTCTCTCTGTTCTGTCTCCTTTCTCTCTGTTCATCCTGTCATCTCTCTCTCTCTGTTCACCTCTCATCCTTTCTCTCTGTCTGTTCACCTCTCATCCTTTCTCTCTCTGTCTGTTTCACCTCTCTCATCCTTTTCTCTGTCTGTTCACCTCTCATCCGTTTTCTCTGTCTGTTTCACCTTCATCCTTCTCTCTCTGTCTGTTCACCTCTCATCCTTTCTCTCTCTGTCTGTTCACCTCTCATCTTTTCTCTCTGTCTGTTCACCTCTCATCCTTTCTCTCTCTGTTCCCCTCTCATCCTTTCTCTGTCTGTTCACTCTCATCCTTTCTCTCTGTCTGTTCACCTCTCATCCTTTCTCTCTCTGTTGTCCTCTCATCCTTCTCTCTCTGTTCACTCCTCTCATCTCTCTGTCTGTTCACCTCTCATCCTTTCTCTCTCTGTCTGTTCACCTCTCATCCTTTTCTCTCTCTGTCTGTTCACCTCTCATCCTTTCTCTCTCTCTGTCTGTTCACCTCTCATCCTTTCTCTCTCTGTCTGTTCACCTCTCATCCTTTCTCTCTCTGTCTGTTCACCTGTCATCCTTTCTCTCTCTGTCTGTTCACCTGTCATCCTTCTTTCTCTCTCTGTCTCTTTCACCTCTCATCCTTTCTCTCTCTGGTTGTTTTCACCTCTCATCCTTTTCTCTCTCTGTCTGTTCACCTCTCATCCTTTCTCTCTCTGTCTGTTCACCTCTCATCCTTTCTCTCTCTGTCTGTTCACCTCTCATTTTTCTCTCTCTCTGTTCACCTCTCATCCTTTCTCTCTCTGTCTGTTCACCTCTCATCCTTTCTCTCTCTCTCTGTCTGTTCACCTCTCATCCTTTCTCTCTCTTGTCTGTTCACCTCTCATCCTTTCTCTCTCTGTCTGTTCACCTCCTCTCTCCTTCTCTCTCTCACCTTCTGTTCACCTCTGTCATCCTTTCTCTCTCTGTCTGTTCACCTCTCATCCTTCCTCTGTCTGTTCACCCTCTCTTTCCTTTCTGTCTGTTCACCTCTCATCCTTTCTGTCTGTCTGTCTCTCATCCTTTTCTCTCTGTCTGTTCACCTCTCATCTTTTTCTCTCTCTGTCTGTTCACCTCTCATCCTTTCTCTCTCTGTCTGTTCACCTCTCATCCTTTCTCTGTCTGTTCACCTCATCCTTTCTGTCTGTTCACCTCATCCTTTCTCTCTCTGTCTGTTCACCTCTCATCCTTTCTCTCTCTGTTCACCTCATCCTTTCTCTCTCTGTCTGTTCACCTCTCATCCTTTTCTCTCTCTGTCTGTTCACCTCTCATCTTTCTCTCTCTCTCTGTCTGTTCACCTCTCATCCTTTCTCTCTCTGTCTGTTCATCTCTCATCCTTTCTCTCTCTGTCTGTTCACCTCTCATCCTTTCTCTCTCTGTTCACCTCTCATCCTTTCTCTCTCTGTTCACCTCTCTCTCTTTCCTCTCTCTCTCTGTCTGTTCACCTCTCATCCTTTCTCTCTCTGTCTGTTCACCTCTCATCCTTTCTCTCTCTGTCTGTTCACCTTTCATCCTTTCTCTCTCTGTCTGTTCACCTCTCATCCTTTCTCTCTCTGTCTGTTCACCTCTCATCCTTTCTCTCTCTGTTCACCTCTCATCCTTTCTCTCTGTCAGTTCACCTCTCATATTTTATCTCTCTGTTCACCTCTCATCCTTTCTCTCTGTCTGTTCACCTCTCATCCTTTCTCTCTCTCTGTCAGTTCACCTCTCATCCTTTCTCTCTCTCTGTTCACCTCTCTTCCTTTCTCTCTGTCAGTTCACCTCTCTTCCTTTCTCTCTGTCAGTTCACCTCTCATCCTTTCTCTCTCTCTCAGTTCACCTCTCATCCTTTCCTTTCTCTCTCTGTCTGTTTCACTTTCATCCTTTCTCTCTCTCTCTGTTCTGTTCTCTCATCCTTTCTCTCTCTCTGTCTGTTCACCTTTCATCCTTTTTCTCTCTCTGTCTGTTCACCTCTCATCTTCTCTCTCTCTCTCTGTTCACCTCTCATCCTTTCTCTCTCTGTCAGTTCACCTCTCATATTTTATCTCTCTGTTCACCTCTCATCCTTTCTCTCTGTCTGTTCACCTCTCATCCTTTCTCTCTCTGTCTGTTCACCTCTCATCCTTTTCTCTCTCTCTGTCTGTTCACCTCTCATCCTTTCTCTCTGTCTGTTCACCTCTCATCCTTCTCTCTCTGTCTGTTCACCTCTCATCCTTTCTCTCTCTCTCTCTCTGTTCACCTCTCATCCTTTCTCTCTCTCTGTCAGTTCACCTCTCATCCTTTCTCTCTCTGTCTGTTCACCTCTCATCCTTTCTCTCTCTGTCTGTTCACCTCTCATCCTTTTCTCTCTGTCTGTTCACCTCTCATCCTTTCTCTCTCTCTGTCTGTTCACCTCTCATCCTTTTCTCTCTCTGTCTGTTCACCTCTCATCCTTTCTCTCTGTCTTTTCACCTCTCATCCTTTCTCTCTCTGTCTGTTCACCTCTCATCCTTTCTCTCTCTGTCTGTTCACCTCTCATCCTTTCTCTCTCTGTCTGTTCACCTCTCATCCTTTTCTCTCTGTCTGTTCACCTCTCATCCTTTCTCTCTCTCTCTGTTCACCTCTCATCCTTTCTCTCTCTCTCTGTTCACCTGTCATCTTTCTCTCTCTCTCTGTTCACCTGTCATCCTTTTCTCTCTCTGTCTGTTCACCTGTCATCCTTTCTCTCTCTCTGTCTGTTCACCTCTCATCCTTTCTTTCTCTCTCTGTCTGTTCACCTGTCATCCTTTCTTTCTCTGTCTGTTCACCTGTCATCCTTTCTTTCTCTCTCTGTCTGTTTACCTGTCATCCTTTCTCTCTCTCTCTGTTCACCTCTCATCCTTTCTCTCTCTCTCTGTTCACCTCTCATCATTTCACTCTCTCTGTGTCTGTTCACATCTCATCCTTTCTCTCTCTGTCTGTTCACCTTTCATCCTTTCTCTCTCTGTTCACCTGTCATCCTTTCTCTCTGTCTGTTCACCTGTCATCCTTTCTCTCTCTGTCTGTTCACCTGTCATCCTTTCTCTCTGTCTGTTCACCTCTCATCCTTTCACTCTATCTGTTATCTATTACTTTTTTCAGCTGTTTTCTGTTTTGACAGGTGGACATGAATGAAGATCGACTCGTCAGCCTGGAAGAGTTCCTTAAATCAACAGACAAGAAAGAGTTCAACAGCCCTAAAGAATGGGATGTAAGTAAGGGAGGGACGTTGGGTAGTTTTATAGCTTGTGTGTTGCGTGATGTCAGACTCCACTCATATTCGTCTTCCCCATCCCTCCAGACTTTAGACGACACCAAGCCGGTGTTCACAGAGGCTGAGCTCCAGCGGTTTGAGGCGGAGCTGCGGACCAAGGAGGAGGAGCTGGGAAGGAGGGTGGAGTCTCTTCGTCAGGAGCAGGATCTGCTGAAGGAGAGGGGCAAGGCCCTGGAAGCCCAGAGACGAGAGTACCAACAGGTAGACAACCACTACTTACTCTACATAGTGGTATGGAGGATATCTATCTGTCCATCAATACACTGTGGATAGCCATACTATGAACAGCAAAATACTGTCAAATAAGCCATACTCTTACTATAGCGATTATACCGTCAGTGAAATATGAAACTATGAGTAGCCATATGATTATTATTGAAGGAATTATGACTCAAATGTTTCTCTGATTCTGTCAGGCAGTACTAGAGATGTCTCAGAGGAAGGAGAAACAGGCAGTGGAGGGGCAGCCTCCTACGGGTCCTAACGGAGAACTACAGTTCCACCAAGAGATGCAGAAACTGGAAGATCAAGGTAAACGAGATAGGAGGAGTTTAAAAAGAGCGGGGATGGAGTGAGTTGGGGACATTTTTGCTTTTGTCTCTCCTGATGGGTTCTTTCAGTAATGGAATGTTCTCTCTCGCGCTCTCATTCAGGTGCTAAAGCTCCTGTTGAACAAGAAGTCCAAGAGGCCCAGAATAACCTGCCTGCAGAACCACCACAGAACCTGCCCATACACACCTAATACAGCACTCTGATACACATAGGGTTGCAAAGGGAGGGTATGTTACTGGAAACTTTCTAAGTTTACCAGTAAACTACCAGAATTTTGGTCACTTTCAAGGAATATATGGAATTTTATCAGATGACATCTAGTGTCCTTTGGTACTTCAGATTATCACAGGTGTCTTTGAGCATGGTTACATGCACACAATAACACAATTTCGTTTAAAACATGTACATGTTTGCAAGAAGAACGATTTCCCTAATAATCCTGTTTACATGGACACATCTGAAATACGGCTACTGATGAGACTTTAGATAAATTCCGAAAATCGTCAATCTAAAAAAAAACGTTTGACCACAGTGGCCATGTTATTTTTGCAAAACCTTTTTGATTGTGAATTGGGCCATACAAAGTTTGTATGTGAAAACTAATTATAATATGCATACTTTGTTTTTCCAAACTCACTTTACTCGTGCATAAGAGGGAGTCTTGCGTTACTGGTGCTGGCACATGCTCAGATCACACAGCTAGAATGCCGATTGAAGGTGTTTACATGCCCTAATCATTCCAAAGATTGCTCAGAAAACCAGATGTTTTAGTCGGCGTATGCTTGCTTAGATTTGAACCGTACGCCGATTTAAGATAAGCAGAGTAAGGTGTTTACATGACTATTTCCATACTTGGCCTACTGCCATAATCAGTTTAATATCGAATTATTTGTGTGCATGTAAATGTATTCATGAATTATCTCTTGCCCTCTGTGTGGCCTTATCACATGTAAAATATATACATTAATCGAATAAGATGTTTTTAAAATAACAAATAAAATGACAACGCTGTAAAACATCCTAAATATAAACCATCAATTTAGTGAATGCCATTAGTGTTTAATATGAGGTTTTCAGAAAATATCCTTTGTATTTCTTTTACACCCTTTTTATTTTTTATTTTACTATGTCTTTGTTGTAAATGTATTGAGGCCAAACTGGTGACAGTTGTGAAAAAATACAGTAGTTGGAAAAGTTTGCGGAGTTAATTGAAAATAATGCAATTGTTGATTAGAATCTTTTTTCATTAATTAGGCTGTTTTCTCTTGAACCATAGTCTATCCACTAGAAACTCATGTACGATATGGACACAGATATAAAACAATGTATACTATATATGAATAAAAAAGGTTTTAGTTCAAGTATAAATTACCAAAGTTACCATAGATTGCCATAGATTACCTGTTAATTACCAAAATTACAGAGGATTCCAGTATGTTTGGTAAAATACTGGTAGCTTTGCAACCCTAAATAAACACACACACATGCTCTCACAGGAACACATCTCTTTCACTGACACACATATCCAGAAGGGTACAGCAGATTACATCATACAGCCCAAGCGTACAACCCCAGTCAGTCAGGCACATCGTATCGTCCCCTACCTATCTCTGTGGTTTACATTTTATCTCAATAAATTATTCAACTCACTGGACCTAGCCTTCTTCATGTTAAATTCTCTGTCAGGCCTGTGAAGTGACAGTCTACAGAGGACTACACTATTCTGTCCTTATGTTGTCTGTCTGTGTGTTGTATACCTAGCTTGCTATTTCCACTGTTTCCCCCCCAAATGTCACATTTCTGATTCGTGACCTCTAACCCTTTCCCAGATGAGGTACATTGTTTGAATATTTAATTCCCCTGCCCTTCTGCCCTCACACACTCCTCTAGTTGACCTTTGACCTCTCCTGCCAATAACTGATTTGTCTATTGGTCGCTGGGATCTTGCATGTTTCTGTGCATTGTTGTTTTTCCAGCCTTATCCCTTTTGGCATCGCCCTTCTTATTTTAAATGTAATTTAAACATTCTGTTGAAGGAATGAATCCCTTAGTTGTCTCTGTACTGTACTGTGCTCTCTCCTTTCCTCTGCTGTTGTCCAGTGGTATGGTTCCCTTGGGAGTATGTGCTCATCCTTGTTGTTGTCCCATGGAATGGGTCCCCTGGCACACAGTGCATTCCTACCCTGCATTCCATTCACCCCATGACCCCCGGTGACCTCAATGATGTCCTCACTGCCCCTCCTCTCTGGGTGGCCATGCAGCTGTCAGCTGTCAATCACTCTGCTGGTGGTGACATCACTGCTCAGGGATGGACACATCTGTGTGTTTAGCAACATCTGAAAGTAAACTGTCATATTTCTTCAAAATGTTATATTTTTTATTCTCATTCTGGTAGTAAGTGAGAAAAGTCTGTGACAACATAAAGGAGAGACAGCTGGATGTGATCTCAGCTGTGATCTGAAGTTATGAGCAAACATAAGTTATATATGATCGTGACCATTTTGAACATCTTCTATACGGTTGGACAACATGCAGCACCAGAGCAACACAGCAGATGATGGTAGACACACTGATCAAGCTGAGTGTCCCTCACACAGATTTATGTAACTGTCTTTACTTTTTTCTCTAAAAAGGAATCATTTTTTAGCTTTGATTTTTACAGCTCCTCGCCTCCATGGGGGGGGGGGGGGGTACTTGATGAGTTGGTTATGAAAGTGACCTGTGTTACCTTGTTCTTATGTGTCCAATGTCCATAGCCTGAGGCACAGCACAGCCTCTGTTCTCATGTGTTAGTTCTCTGAATAGAACAACTGACTGTCTGTCTCTCTGCCTGTGACCTTTGGAACCCCCAATGAACCTCACTGGAACCTCAAGGAATCACCAGTTAATAATAGGAAATGATACCATTATGGAATGATACTAGTATTAGATATAGTACTGATGCTGCTGACACATGATGGCTTCTTCTCCATCACTGTCTCCAGATCAGAGCGCCTGTAATTAGGCCATGGTGCAGTATCCATATTGACCTGCAGAGGGAGACATTGAGTCAGTGCAGAAACAGCACAAATGTGGAAAGATATGGACAGAGTACTTTCTGTCATTAGCCTCTCTCTCCTATTGAGAGCTTTGTAGAAAAACACCCATACCTTTGGGCTGTTTACCAAACCAATATGCCTACAGATCAATAAAATGACATTAAAAAAACATGAACAGTTACTCTCTGCTGTGAGTCGAATGATATGGGATCATCATCTCCCAGCATCACAGGAACAAACTGTCCAGTTCTTCACTGTAATCCTGCAGATGGGATTTCTGTTAGACATTGTCCTGAGCTTTCGCTAATAGACCTTATTCAGATAAAGGTAGTTTAAAAAGCACAGAAATGTGCCAATTCACAGTGTGCTTCTCATCTGGTCACCACTACTCCCGAGTGGCGCAGTGGTCTAAGGCACTGCATCGCAGTGCTAGCTGTGCCACTAGAGATCCTGGTTCGTATCCAGGCTCTGTCGTAGCCGGCCGCGACCGGGAGACCCATGGGGCGGCGCACAATTGGCCCAGCGTCGTCCAGGGTAGGGGAGGGAATGGCCGGCAGGGATGTAGCTCAGTAGAGCATGGTGTTTGCAACGCCAGGGTTGTGGGTTCGATTCCCACGGGGGGCCAGTATGAAAAATATAATATAATGTATGCACTAACTGTAAGTCGCTCTGGATAAGAGCGTCTGCTAAATGACTAAAATGTAAATGTCTGGTGTCTTCTGAGGGGAGGCATCAGTGACAGCCAGTCCTCTCCCTGCAACAGCAAGGTATAGGACAGAGAGTTGCTGAAACCTGTTATGTCATATGTGTCCTATCCATTGTCACTATCTGCACACTGTGGAATCTCAGAGAGCAAGTCTTTGGAACAATAGCAGTATTTGTGATTTGGCATGAGATGGACGAGGGATTTAAATGTTGGTAATGGGCAGATCAAGTGTCTTCTCAATAAGGTCTTTGGCCAAAGAGTGGTGGATTACAAATGTATCTGAAGGAAAGAAGAGAAAGGGCATCAGGGGAGACAGGGACTGAGGATCCGTTTGGCCCCTCTGAGGTCAGACTGCTGCCACCTCTGGTCTGACCCTGACCTTAGTCTGACCTGGAAGGAATGAGGGAGGGAGGGAGGGGGGTGTTATGATAAACTATGCAATGGACTCACTTTTCTGTCTGACAATTATTGGTTTTGACATCACATCTGTCCTTATCTGAAGTGGGGACCAGCAGACATACTCAGATTATTGACACATTCATTCTACTGAGTGCCTCGGCAATAGCTTTCTGTCTCTTCTCCAAAGGAAAGATTATTGCCTATTTGAATGCTCTCTCTGTGCATTACAGTGACATAATCCTCTAAGAGAAAATTACGTCATCCCTTCCGGGACTCTTCTTACCACCCCAACCAATTGAGCTGAAACCAATTTAAATGTATTCTATTGGCTCTGCCAGTTCCAGAAACCGCCTTATCTTGCTTCGGTTGGTTGAAGTGTAACCGGTGCCCTGTGGTGATTGGTGTCAACTGCACATCTGTCTGTGCGTCCGACCATGAAAAGAATACAGGTGGAGATGACTAGCGGGTAATTTGGTTTTGACATTTATAGACGGTTTGCATTTCTGTAGAAATACGTTCAAAATCCATGATATACACAGATGAATTTAGAAAAATCCGAAAAATAACACAGCATTTGATCATAAACCATATTTAGGCCTGAACATTTAAGGACCCACTCTGCACAACAAAACATTAAATGGTGAAATATGTTCAAGAAAAAACTGAATATTTGGGATATACATAGCTTTATTGTGTGTGTGTTAGTAATAGGTGAGTTTTGAACTGTGAATGACGCAGTTCTCTTACTAGACACCAGAGGGGGAGGATGTTTCACTGTAGCCTACAATATGAGGCTATAGAAGTTATTAGTCCTTCTCTGATTTCCATACATGTCGGGTCTAACATTGAATGTGAGTGTAATTTTAATGTGTCAATGTAAAAAAAAATCACGACTGTGCCCTCATGAGTGTGTGCGCGCGCTCCCATGCATGATCAATAAATTGTATAGCCCGGCGTGCGTGAGTGGGCGCGTGAGAGCTACGAGATTGTTGCTTTAAGACCCAGCACCTTTTCATCCGAGGGAGGGAGGAGAATGAGGAGAGGGAGAAAGACTGGGATTGTCTATGGTGAGGTGTAACGTCGCTCGCGCCCAGTGCCATCGTTTACATGTGTGAGAAGGGAGAGGAAAGGGGGTTGCTGGCTGGCAACCGGATTTTCACGGCGATACGACTTTTAACGGCGAGATGCTCCGATGGGGTAAATGGGAATTATGTATTTTTTGCTTTCGATGATGATAAGGGTGAGATAAGATAATGAATACAACATTGGTATCTGACATTTAATTAATGTTGTGAGATAGAGTTGTGCATGATCTGCCAGCTGTTTATGAGGAGGGGGATGGAGAGGGGGCGAGGCGGTTTGGTGTAAACGCCTAACATTCGGTATAACGGGATGCTTCATTGCCTACAATATAATTGAGACATTTAAGAAGAATGCACAATCTTTCATTTGTGCGTGTAGCCTTTATTTCGTTTTGCCGAATAATTTGCATAGAGGCCATCGGAAGGAAATCGGATGGGAGGAGGCAATAGGCTACATAGCCTAAATACATGACATATTCAGTTTTATTTTTTTCACGTCGCTTTTCTGTTGTGACAGTGGTTTTAATTTATTAGGCCTAACATAGACCCTTCTCGCTAAATATATTTTCAGATTGTAGCATACATAGTGTGAGACAGAGGTTATTGTGAGACAGAGATATATTCCCTACTACAGACTACACATAGTCCATAATTACAATGATGACAATTTAAATTCATATACATTATGAGACTGCCCCGCATAAATACATGTCTGTCTGTCTATCTCTGTAGGCTATTAAGGGCTACATCCGGCTCGCTTATTTTACCCATGATCCCCCTACTGAACGAGATGGCCAGGCTAAGGCTACAGCGTAACCCTCCATGACTCTAGTTTCCGTAGATAACGCGCATCCATGATTAGCATTATGACTAATAGGCTGTATGGACAGATAAGAGCAGAGACGGATGGATACATAGCTTCAGACAGACGTGTGCAACGGAGTAGGTTGCCGTGGAGGCTGGACAGAATTAATGCAATAGGCTCCTATATGTATTCTCCTGAATAGTCATTGTGGTGGATTAGAGATAGGTGTGTGTGTGTTTATTTGCTGTCCAATGAATGTGTGAAGTGTGTGTGTGTGTGTGTGTGTGTGTTTGTGTGCATGTGTGTGTGTATTTTGGAAAATATTGGTAGTGGAGGTTGATTAGACAGAATTTTTTTTCATCAAGTCAAATGCTTACAATGTGCAATACCTAAGCTACAGTAGTCGTCTTAATTATCTGGACTGCTCTGTAAACAGCTGCTCCCAACTGGCTATGATAGATTTTATTTAGTAATTTCATCTGGTTTTGTGTCTGTACTGGCCACCCCATCATCTCACCTGGTCCACCCACATCTCAGAGAAGGGGTTCTCCACTTCCTCCTCTTTCGGCCTGGATTGTCTTTATGATGTCGGTTACTAACAAACTGTTCTCTAAAATCTGTGGCATTATTAGATGCAAGTATGAGGCTCTTTCATCTTGTCAATTACAATGATATAAGGTGTTTTAGGGACCCTCCTATGCCATATGATGGGATTGAGAGCCTTGAGAGTTGAATTGAAAAACAGTATAATTTCTCTTCTTGTTTTCTATCACCTTTTTCTCTCTTTTCCAGCTGCTTCTCTCATCTGTCTGAAGACCACCCTGGGGCGTCCGAGGCCCCTCCACTACACCTGCCCTCCCTCTTGCCCCTTCCCTAAACCCTTAGACACCCCCCATGGACTCCTCCTAAATTTGGGAACCTAACTGCACCCCACCCAAAGACACACACCGCACCCCAAATGTACCTCACAATTACCTAGGCTCTGTCACTCAGCCAGACTCACTGAGACAACCAATCAGTTGCTATTAGGACAAGCAGAGAGCCAATCAGGTGTTTGCCAGACACACAGCAGAGCTATTCCTGTGGGAGCAATACATCCAACGGAGCTAATTAGGTGAAGCCAGGAAGTAGAGATGAGGAAGTAGCAAGGTACAGAGTGACAAGCCGTTAACCAACCAAACACAGGCTTGTTAATGATGACTGTGACGTCTTATTCATAGAGAGGAGAGGTACAGAGGAGAGAGAAGAGTAACAGAGTGCCACCACCTTTTCTGCTTGCCTGTCTACCAACCTCTCTCACGTAGTAACAGGAGAAAAGGACAAGGACACAAACAAAAAGAGAGAGAGAGACCAAGGGCCAAAGCTAGGCAGAGAGAAAAAGAGAGAGAGAGACAAAAGAGAACAGAGTGCCAACACACCTTACCTCAGACAAACATACACACTTCCAAACATTCCGTGGGCCCCTTGAAGCAAATTCTCCCGGAACACTCCCACACTCTCTCCACCGACACCCACTAACTCTCAGCTAACACTCCACACACTCCAGTCCTCTCCCACACACTCTCCGGCCTCAAGATGATGTGCGAGGTGATGCCAACCATCTCTGAGGATGGGCGTGGCGGGAGTGGAGGAGGGCCTTCCTCTCCGGGAGGGAGTGGCGGGGGAATGGGAGGCGGTATGGGAGGCATGGGGGGTGGGTACGGGGGCAGAGGGGAGCCCCGGGGCGGAGGTGATGAGGGGGGCAGCACGGGGAACCTGGAGTCTCTGATGGTGAACATGCTGACTGAGAGGGAGAAGCTGCTGGACAGCCTGAGGGAGACCCAGGACAGTCTGGGGACGGCCCAGCTTCGCCTCGAGACCTGGGCCATGAGAAAGACTCCCTCTCGAGACAGCTGTCCATCGCCCTGCCACAGGTACACACAGGGGGAGGGAGGGTGTGTCTGTGTGCGCGTTCGTGCGTTCGTGCTTGCGTGTGCACTTGCGTATGTGACTCCTGTGTGTGTGTGTTTCTTTGTGTGCATCCGTGTGTGCATGCTTGAGTTTTTGTGTGTGTGCGTCGTATGTGTGTTTACATGGTAAGTGTGAGATCTGGAAAAAGAATCTATAGAGACCTTCTTGTTGCCTTGCTACAAACACAATGTGAGTGTGAAAAAGAGAGAGTGAGTGTATACAGTGTGTTCGGAAAGTATTCAGACCCCTTGACTTTGTACACATTTTGTTACGTTACAGCCTTATTCTAAAATGGATTAAATAAAAAAATGTCCTCATCAATCTACACACAATACCCCATAATGACAAAGTGAAAACAGATTTATAATAAAAAAATAAAAAACAGAAATACCTTACTTACACCTGTCTATATAAGGTCCCACAGTTGACAGTGCATCTCAGAGCAAAAACCAAGCCATGAGGTCGAAGGAATTGTCCGTAGAGCTCCGAGACAGGATTGTGTTGAGGCACAGATCTGGGGAAGGGTACCAAAACATTTCTCTGCAGCATTGAAGGTCCCCAAGAACACAGTGGCCTCTATCATTCTTAAATGGAAGAAGTTTGGAACCACCAAGACTCTTCCTAGAGCTGGCCCCCCGGCCAAACTGAGCAATCGGGGGAGAAGGGCCTTGGTCAGGGAGGTGACCAAGAACCCGATGGTCACTCTGACAGAGCTCCAGAGTTCCTCTGTGGAGATGGGAGAACCTTCCAGAAGGACTACAATCTCTGCAGCACTCCACCAATCAGGCCTTTATGGAAGAGTGGCCAGACGGAAGCTACTCCTCAGTAAAAGGCACATGACAGCCCGACTTGGAGTTTGCCAAAAGGCACCTAAAGGACTCTCAGACCATGAGAAACAAGATTCTCTGGACTGATAAAACCAAGATTGAACTCTTTGGCCTGAATGCCAAGCGTCACATCTGGAGGAAACCTGGCACCATCCCTACGGTGAAGCATGGTGGTTGCAGCATCATGCTGTGGGGATGTTTTTCAGTGGCATGGACTGGGAGACTAGTCAGGATTGAGGGAAAGATGAACGGAGCAAAGTACATAGAGCTCCTTGATGAAAACCTGCTCCAGAGCGCTCAAGACCTCAGAATGGGGCAAAGGTTCACCTTCCAACAGGACAACGACCCTAACCACACAGCCAAGACTATGCAGGAGTAGCTTCGGGACAAGTCTCTGAATGTCCTTGAGTGGCCCAGCCAGAGCCCGGACTTGAACCCGATCAAACATCTCTGGAGAGACCTGAAAATAGCTGTCCAGCGACACTCCCCATCCAACCTGACAGAGCTTGAGAGGATCTGCAGAGAAGAATGGGAGAAACTCCCAAAATACAGGTGTGCCAAGCTTGTAGTGTCATACCCAAGAAGACTCGAGGCTGTAATCGCTGCCAAAGGTGCTTCAACAAAGTGCTGAGTAAAGGGTCTGAATACTTATGTAAATGTGATATTTCAGTTTTTTATTTTTAATAAATTTGCTGAAATTGATAAAAACCTGTTTTTGCTTTGTCATTATGGGGTATTGTGTGTAGATTGATGAGGGAAAAAAATTTAATCAAATTTAGAATAAGGCTGTAATGTAACAAAATGTGGAAAAAGTCAAGGGGTCTGAATACTTTCCGAATTTACTGTAGCTATCTCTGTATTGTCACGTGTAATTGCACTCCATATGTTTCAGTAGCTGTGTCCCTGAGATAATGTACAGTCATTGCTAAATGGTAGTTTATGCTCAGACTTTAACATTATGGTTATGGTTTTATGTGGCTTCTCTTATCCATCTACTGGACATACCAATGAGCTGTTCAGTTTTGTACTGAGTTGTTACATCTGTACTTAGCTGTTCCGTTATGTTCTTGTCTGTTCTAGTTGGGATGTGGTTGTTCCTGCTCATACTGACCAGTTCTGGTGCATATTGAGCAGGGCTGTGGCTGAATCATGACTTAGACATGATGACAGACTGTTACATATTATTGGCGGTTCCATTCGATTGAGTAAAGGACCTCTATAATACCTTTGCCAATATTAGCCCACATCCTTATTCCCGTGGAGTAATCATTCTAGTGTGACTGACTCCACTGAACATGCGAAGAGGACTCCATCTTGGATTTCTGACAGGCAGTCTCCCTGGATGCCTAAGTGGAGTGATGCGGTTTATTTTGTTAGAACCCATATATTCTCTAAATTATTGGAAGGAATAACAGATGTGATAGGGCAGTGTGTTCTCATCGAGAATGACTGGACATTAAAGGGCCATATTACCTCACTGAGAGGGGGATCAATATGGTGCACACATCTGCAGACACACACATACACAAATGACGCGAGCAGCACAGACCACTGTGATAGATTCAACACTAGCGCTAGCAGCACAGACCGCTGTGATAGATTCAACACTAGCGCTAGCAGCACAGAGCGCTGTGATAGATTCAACACTAGCGCTAGCAGCACAGAGCGCTGTGATAGATTCAACACTAGCGCTAGCAGCACAGACCGCTGTGATAGATTCAACACTAGCGCTAGCAGCACAGAGCGCTGTGATAGATTCAACAAGCGCTAGCAGCAGGACCGTTGTGATAGATTCAACACTAGCTAGCAGCACAGACCGCTGTGATAGATTCAACACTATTCTAGCAGCACAGAGCGCTGTGATAGATTCAACACTAGCGCTAGCAGCACAGACCGCTGTGATAGATTCAACACTAGCGCTAGCAGCACAGACCGCTGTGATAGATTCAACACTAGCACTAGCAGCACAGAGCGCTGTGATAGATTCAACACTAGCGCTAGCAGCACAGAGCGCTGTGATAGATTCAACACTAGCGCTAGCAGCACAGAGCGCTGTGATAGATTCAACACTAGCGCTAGCAGCACAGAGCGCTGTGATAGATTCAACACTGCGCTAGCAGCACAGAGCGGTGATAGATTCAACACGACCAGGGTTCATTGAGTGCGTCTGCTCAGAGTGTGGCACCACTGCCTAGAGAGAGAGGAGATGGAGAGTGGAGAGAGAGACAGTTTGATGGAGAGAGATGGATGCAGAGTGAGAATAAGAGCATGGTACAGAGATAAAACTGGTGGTATGAAACACACACACAGACTAACAAATCAGGCCAATTTGCATATTGCTGCATACTAATGATGGAGCTACTGGCGTCTATTCTTAGGTGTTCTGGGTTATCACATGGAGAGATAGAGATGGATGAAGGATTGTGAGGATGAGAGCAGAGTAGGCCTAGTGAGAGGATGAGAGGGAGAGATGGAGGCTCGGTACAGTCGAGAGACACCTTGAGGTAGTTTATGATCACATTGTGTCTTGGACTGGGGAGGGCGAGTGAGATAGGGAGATAGAGAGAGAACTCTAGAGAGAGAAAGCATAGAATTTTGGGATATTGGTGCCAAAAGCTGTCTCAAACCATTTTCAGCTAGAATCAATCCCAGAATTTGAAGTTCCTATGGGTCTGCCGTGTGCCATCTGTACATGGCTCTCCCATTTCTCCTGTCTCCTGTTTCCATTTTCTCCTTTCTTCTGTTTCCCTTTTCTCCTCAGTCTCCTCTATCAGTAGTTACCACTGATGTGTACACTGACAGCCCAGTCCCTAATATTACTACCAGTCCACTGAACACAACAATCAACAGTGTTATGTTATAATGCTCCAGGGCATGTAGAAATTACACCATATACTGTAAGAGCTGGACTAAGCACCCACTGCCTCTCAGTGGCTTGTGGGAACGCCAGTCTTCACATGCTCCAGGACACAGGCGGTTGCATGCTTTTCCTTACTGTGACACTGATAGTGAATGTGTGTCATGGTTTGATCACGCACGGGTAAAGTCCATCTAAGCCAAGATGGCCGACAGGACAGAGGATGGTACAGTGGCATATGTGGCTAAATGTCAGCCTAGCGTGCACAACATCGCTGGCCACGCCACAACAGAATGGCCATGAGGTGTTCACTGGAGTGTTATGAACAACCCAGGCCAGGCCAGGAACATATACATTATCTGCTCCCAGATATACATAGTTGGAAACTCAACGTCATACTATAGTCGACTCAGTGATGAGTTTTTATGTAAGGTGGCACTGTTAATGGTGTTTGTGTGTCGCGGGGGGGGGTCAGTGGAGGCTGGTGGGAGGAGCTATAGGAGGACAGGCTCATTGTAATGGCTGGAATGGAATAAATGGAACGGAGTCAAACGTGGTTTCCATATCTTTGTGTATGATACCATTCCATCTATTCCATTCCAGCCAATACAATGAGCTCGTCCTCCTATAGCTCCTCCCACCAGCCTCCACTGGTGTGTGTGTGTGTGTGTGTGTGTGTGTCACACCAGTGTGTCACAGGTCTGTAATTAAAGGCTTGTTTGGTATTTACATGTTTGGTATTTCTTGTTGAAGTGTTTTTGTTCTTAATTTTATCTTGTTGAGCTGTTCATGTTTGTAATTGTGCTGTATGTATGTGTGTTAATGTACTGTATATGATTATGGCTTCATGCAGTGTATTGTGAGTAACGCCGCCCCCTTGTGTCTCTGCAGGAGTTTGCAGTGCTGACCAAAGAGCTGAATGTCTGCCGGGAGCAGCTGCTGGAGAGAGAGGAGGAGATAGCAGAACTCAAAGCAGAGAGGAACAACACACGGGTTAGTCAATCTGTTTCTGTGTGTGTGTGTGTGTGTGTGTGTGTGTGTGTGTGTGTGTGGTGTGTGTGTGTGTGTGTGTGTGTGTGTGTGTGTATGCGTGTGTGTGTGTGTAGAATTGTGGGCTTGAGTGTATGTCTTTGTGTCTATTGATGTGTGCATGTCTATTCATGCATGCATATGTTTACGCTTGAGTATGTCTGTATACCTATATGTTATACAGTTCAGTTCATGTAGATCAGATCTTATTCCAAGTGTCCCCTGCTCTCTGTGTGTCTAGCTGCTGCTGGAGCATCTGGAGTGCCTGGTGTCTCGTCATGAGCGCAGTCTGAGGATGACAGTGGTGAAGAGGCAGGCCCAGTCTCCAGCCGGGGTCTCCAGCGAGGTGGAGGTCCTCAAGGCCCTCAAGTCCCTGTTCGAACATCACAAAGCTCTGGACGAGAAGGTGTGTGTGCATGTATGTGTGTGTGTGTGTGAGTGTGTGTGTGTTGCAAAGGGCTGGACAAGAAGGTTAGTCTGGGTGCTAATGGAGGAGTGAGTGTGGGCTGGCTCCACAGGATTTCTTCTTAACCTTCTGTACTAACATCCACCTCTCTCTCCCCTTCCCTCCCACTCTCTTTCTCTCCTCTTTCCGCTATCTCGTCTTTCTCTCCCCCTTTGTCTGTCTGGGACTTCCTTAGGTGCGAGAGAGGTTACGTGTGGCTCTGGAGCGAGTGACTGTTTTAGAGGAAGAGCTGGAGTCCTCCTCAAATGAGGTGAGTTATCCTCCTCTACTCATTCTCCTTTTCCTCTCCACAGATAAAGCATATTTTTCTAAACCTTTCTGTTCTCCATCTCTACCTAGTGCCATTCCTAAGAGACCAAATCAAAAGACGACAACAAGGCTTGGAAAATGGGAAAGAGGTGAGGGGATTTATGCTTTATTGGCTGAAGTAAATGTTGAAGTATTAGTGTCACATGTGCTGCATATATAGTTTGCTTGGAGTTTAAGGAGTGACATCACATTTCCATCTTTACATGATCTTGTCTTTTCCTTGTCATTTTCCTCTCCTTCTTCCTTTTACAGAGCGCTGCCCAATGGACCCTCCTCCATCCTGGATGATGGAGAGATTGACAGAGAGAGACAGAGAGAAACAGAGATAGAGCGGCAGAGAGCAGAGCTGGCCCAGCTGAAAGAAAGACTGGCCCTCATGTGCAGACAGGTGAGTGACAAATAGAGATAGAGAGAACTATTTATGTAATGTATTACACAGTTTTAGACATACTTACACCAGACTTACATGTGTTTTAAGGAATATGACTTTCATAGATGTGATACTGACCCAGATAGTGGCTTCTTGTGTGTAACTACAGTGAGGGAAAAAAGTATTTGATCCCCTGCTGATTTTGTACGTTTGCCCACTGACAAAGAAATGATCAGTCTATAATTTTAATGGTGGGTTTATTTGAACAGTGAGAGACAGAATAACAACAAAAAAATCCAGAAAAACGCATGTCAAAATGTTATAAATTGATTTGCATTTCAATGAGGGAAATAAGTATTTGACCCCTCTGCAAAACATGACTTAGTACTTGGTGGTAAAACCCTTGTTGGCAATCACAGAGGTCAGACGTTTCTTGTAGTTGGCCACCAGGTTTGCACACATCTCAGGGGGGATTTTGTTCCACTCCTCTTTGCAGAACTTCTCCAAGTCATTAAGGTTTCGAGGCTGATGTTTGGCAACTCGAACCTTCAGCTCCCTCCACAGATTTTCTATTAGATTAAGGTCTGTAGACTGGCTAGGCCACTCCAGGACCTTAATGTGCTTCTTCTTGAGCCACTCCTTTGTTGCCTTGGCCATGTGTTTTGGGTCATTGTCATGCTGGAATAACCCATCCACGACCCATTTTCAATGCCCTGGCTGAGGGAAGGAGGTTCTCACCCAAGATTTGACGGTACATGGCCCCGTCCATCGTCCCTTTGATGTGGTGAAGTTATCCTGTCCCCTTAGCAAATAAACACACCCCCAAAGCATAATGTTTCCACCTCCATGTTTGACGATGGGGATGGGTGTTCTTGGGGTCATAGGCAGCATTCCTCCTCCTCCAAACACGGCGAGTTGAGTTGATGCCAAAGAGCTTGATTTTGGGTCTCAACTGACCACAACACTTTCACCCAGTTCTCCTCTGAATCATTCAGATGTTCATTGGCAAATTTCAGACGGCCCTGTATATGTGCTTTCTTGAGCAGGGGGACCTTGCGGGCGCTGCAGGATTTCAGTCCTTCACAGCGTAGTGTGTTACCAATTGTTTTCTTGGTGACTATGGTCCCAGCTGCCTTGAGATCATTGACAAGATCCTCCCGTGTAGTTCTGGGCTGATTCCTCACCGTTCTCATGATCATTGCAACTCCACGAAGTGAGATCTTGCATGGAGCCCCAGGCCGAGGGAGATTGACAGTTATTTTGTGTTTCTTCTTCCATTTGCGAATAATCGCACCAACTGTTGTCACCTTTTCACCAAGCTGGGCTTGGCGATGGTCTTGTAGCCCATTCCAGCCTTGTAGGTCTACAATCTTGTCCCTGACATCCTTGGAGAGCTCTTTAGTCTTGGCCATGGTGGAGAGTTTTGGAATCTGATTGATTGATTGCTTCTGTGGACAGGTGTCTTTTATACAGGTAACAAGCTGAGATTAGGAGCACTCCCTTTAAGAGTGTGCTCCTAATCTCAGCTCGTTACCTGTATAAAGACACCTGGGAGCCAGAAATCTTTCTGATTGAGAGGGGGTCAAATACTTATTTCCCTCATTAAAATGCAAATCAATTTATAACATTTTTGACATTGTGTTTTTTCTGGATTTTTTTGTTTGTTATTCTGTCTCTCACTGTTCAAATAAACCAACCATTAAAATGATAGACTGATAATTTCTTTGTCAGTGGGAAAACATACAAAATCAGCAGGGGATCAAATACTTTTTTCCCTCACTGTATTATGTCACCCTCCAGGTTGGGGAGATCGAGGAACAGCTGACTGCAGCTAGGAGGGAGGTGACCAAGTCAGAGGAACCAATCAGAAACTGCAGAGGGATGTGAAGGAGGTGAGCCCTACTTCCCAATTGGGTTGAAAAATACACGTGTGTCAGCATCTCATTGTGCTAGAGAGGAGATATTTATGTCTATTTTCCCTACTCTCCTAGAGAAATGTAACAGTTTCCTATGGCAACAGAGACATTTGCATACTTGGCAGCAGTAATTGCTACTGTACTGTACTGTATGTGTGAGACTTGTAGCCATGGCAACAGTATCTCTAGTAAACAGGCAAGTGCATGGAAAGAAGCTGGCGCTGTCACTCACACAGCTGATTGGTGGCCTGGGGACTGGAATTAATTTTGGGGCTAGTGGTCCCAGAGCCACCCAGTCACCACACCCCCAACCTCCTCCTCCACTCCCTTCCTCCTCCCCTCCTCCTCCTCCCTCCTCTCCTTCCCCTCCTCCTTTCCCTCCTCTTCCCCCTCCCTCTCCCTTCTCCTCCTCCAGGACTTGTGCAATAACATTTGTCGCTTGGCAGAGACGTGGCTCCTCTGTCAACAACTTCCTTCAACTAACTATTATCATTCTTCTCCCCTTTGATCATACCCAACTTTTATGTTATTTTCTCCCTCTCTTTCTGGTTTCTCTCTTTTCCTCCGTCCTCTGTCTGTCTGTCCCTCCCGCTTTCTCCTCTCTATCAGGCTCTATGTCAGAGAGAGGACATGGAAGGAGAGAATAACTACCTTAGAACGCAGGTAAATACCACAGTCTATCCACCCCCCTGAATACACCAAGGAAGTCCTCTGGCCATAGGCAATTTTGTCTGTGTGTGTTCAGTTGTAAGACATTGCCTTTAGGATGCGTCCTGCTGTATGTTCATTGTGCTGTGTGCCTGCAGGTACCTGAGTGCCCAGAGGGAGGCGACGTCTCTCCACGACATTAAAGACAGGCTGGAGAATGACCTGGCCAGTAAAGACTCCCTCTACAGGCAGGTGGGGTGAAATTACCTGCTTTTCTCCTGGTTGTTTCTGCTAATGGGGAGGATTTTGTGTTTTTAGTGATGATAAAAGCTCTACTTTGCGTTACATTTGCGTTCAGGGGTTGATCATTATTTTTGTTACTGACTGTGAGGGTCATTCCTTCTCCTCCTACTCGTCCTTCCTCTCCTTCCTCCTCCTCCTCCTCCTCCTCCTCCTCCTCCTCCTCCTCTCCTGCAGAGTGAGGAGAAGAACAGGCAGCTCCAGGAGCGTCTAGACGATGCCAAGCAGAAGCTGCAGCAGACTCTACAGAGGGCTGAGACGCTGCCTGAGATAGAGGCCCAGCTCGCCACCAGAGAGTGGCTGCACTCAACAAGGTACACCACCTCCACTACCTTGTGTGTGTGTGTGTGTGCTTGCATGTGTACGTGTGCGCTGTGCGTCGTCTGTTTTTGTGTGAGTGCATGCATGCATGCGTGTGCGTGCGTGCATTCGTGTGTAAATTTGACAGCAAGCTCAAATCAAATAAATATAAAATCAAAATATGAAATAGATAAATACCTGCTACGACCCCTGCATGATAATGGTTATGGCTTCACCACACCATTCATCATACTATAAACCAAAATACTGTTCACGTTATAGTTTCAGCCTCAGGTGCAGAACAAGTCAAGAGCTGTATGATAATTCATTGCTTGCATCACAAACTGTCAGTCATAACAAATATGATTGTGAAGGAGATGTAAATATTTCAGTCATCGAGCGTAACTTCCCAAAGAACCAATTATGTAGTACTTGTTGAGGCAAGATGGCTGAAATGTCACTCCAAATAAGATTAATGTACACTGACATCAGTGGAGGCTCCTCAGAGGAGGAGGGGAGGACCATCCTCCTCAGTGAATTTCATAAAAAGAAAAATGGTGTAAAACACATTTAAAAAAAGTTACCCTTTTTAGATAAAACTACAGACTAAAATATAATCACGTCCACCAAATACATGATTAAACACACACTATTTTGCTATTAGATTTCTACAGTAGTTGTTTGTTTTTTTGTTCGTGTTCGTACGTTAAAAATATTACCTTACCGCTGCGCCTTGGTCCGTCTCCCAAAACGCCGGAAAGGCCCAAAACGGGCCCAAATTTTCCCCTCCAAACAACAAAGGATGAAAATCCCTTGCCCTTTTTGATCCACCCCTCCCCCCACCCCCCGGCGCTGCGACGACGGATCCCCCTCACCCACCCGGGGGCCAAATTGGTCCCCCCGGGGAATTCCGCGGTATGACAAAATATCATCGGGAAACCTGTAGTGCTCTTGGGGTTCTTCCCTTTCCCCCTTTTCTCAAAATTCCTTTTTCTTTTCTGTCTTCAGTCTGTCACAGAGGGCGTAGTTCCAACAGCATTCAGACCTCTCCACAAAGCCAAAAAAGAAAAGCTCAATCTTCCATGGCCGTTTTTTTGGAAAAAGGGAAAAGGGGAAGGGGGCCGGCTGGGCGGATCTCCCTCTCAGGTGAGAGAAAATTTAAATTTACGGGAAAAACTACATAACCCATGATTTTTTTTTAAATGTGTTTGAACTGCAACAGGTAAAAGTCCACCTGGTTTTTGACGCCCATTTTTTGTAGTTTTTTTCCCCCCTGACCCCCTGTGCTCTCACCCTCACGCCTTCTGAGACCTGGTACGGGGGGATCTAGGACTGCCCAAAGGGGGAGCATGACGGGAAACTTTTGAAACCGCCGCAGCAAAAGAAGTGATCTCGGGAATACACCCTCCTTTTCATTTCTCTCCTGTGTCATTTCTCTTTTGTGTTCCTCTCCTTTTTTTCCCTCTTTAGAATCACTTTTGGTTTTATGTTATTCACCTTTGTTTCCCCCGTCTCTTTTTCCCAGACATGAGCTCTGGGGGAGGGTGTCGACAGGGGCTTCCCTTTGCATCCCCGGACGGGCCCAGTGGTCCCCCTTTTTAGGGTGATGTTTGATAGATAATGGGAAAAATTTTTTACCATATAACCTTCACAATCATCTTTTGCAATCTGTTTCTAGCTCAAAACCTCTTTCCCCCACTACTCCGCTTGGGGGGGCATGCCAGCGTGTACGTGGCAGCCCCTTTGTGCCAAAGTGAGAGTGGTGCCATCATGGGCCCAAACCTGTCTGACACGGAGATCCAAGGGGGATTGGCATCAGTAACCCCCGCACCGCCTAAAATGAACTTGGCCAACCGGAGATGGGTCCCTCACCCCCCTCTGCCCCGCCAGCAATCGCTCTGTTGTAGTTTCCTATACCACTCCAAACACAACCCTGTAGACACAATTATAGGTACCTGATCCTTTTGATATACCACATATACGTACAGGAAACTGCCAAAAAAAAGGAAACACCAACAAAAAGTTCTTAATAGGGCTTTGGGCCACCACGACCCGAACAGCTTCAATGCCCTTGGCATGAGTCTAAAAATTTCGGGAAACTCTAGGGAGGGATCACACCTTTCCACAAAAAAAATTCCATCATTTGGTGTTTTTTTGATGGTTGGGGAAAAACGCGTCTCGGCGCCTCTCCAAATCTCCCAAAAAGTTTCAATTGGGGTTGAGATCGGGTGAGAGACGGCCATGCATTGGCTTACATCTTTTTTCATGCCTCAAACTTTTCATACCCTCGTGCCCTGTGGATGGGGCATTGTCCCTAGGGGGCATAGCCTGGACCAAAAATACTGGCCCAAAAATAATGGCCTCCCCCAACTTTTTTAACTGACCCTAACAAAAAGGGATTTTTAATTCTTAATTAGCTCAGGACCACACCTGTGGGTAGCACCTGCTTAAATTTAACGTTGTATCCCTCATTTCGCAAGTGTTTACATATTTTGGTGTTCCCTGTATACACGTTTACATTATTTGCGGTTTAACAAAAAATGTTCATGCATTCACAGCAGACTCATCAAAACACAAACAAATGGCAATTTTTTTTTTTTCTGTGATCATGTTTTTTTTCTTTCCTGTCTTGTTTCCACAGCCGCAGAAAGTGTGGATGACCCTGCTGAATGGAGTCGTTAACCAGCCCCAAAACCCGGGAATATGTTTTCCTTTATGTTATGCCAACATTATCTAGACCCCTCTAACTTGCCCTTTTTCTAACATTATTATGCCGACCCCCCCCGCGCCCCTGGTGATTCAGTGATTCGGGAAAATATTCAACCCTTTACTTTTTCCACATTTTGTTTCGTTACAGCCCTTTCTCTACAAATTGATTGTTTTTTAAAAAATCCACAACTACAGTGCATTCGGAAAATATTCAGACCCCTTTACTTTTTCCACATTTTTTTACTTACAGCCTTTTTTCTAAAATTGATTTGTCTTTTTTTCAATACAAAATCGAAAACAGTTATTAAAATGTTTTCAAATGTAATTAAAAATAAAAAAAAGAAAAACCTTTTTTACATAAGTATTCGAGACTCGAAAATTGAGCTCAGGTTTCATCCGTTTCCATTATCATCCCTTGAATGTTTTTTTCAAATTTATTGGGTCCCCTATGGTAATGTAATTTATTGGACATGAAAATTTGGAAAGGCACACACCTGCTATAAAGGTCCCCTTCAGGCTTCAAGCAAAAAAACCAAACCATGAAGTCGAAGGAATTGTCTGTAGACTCCGAGACAGGGTTGTGTGAGGCACAGTCTGGGAAAGGGGTACCAAAACATTTCTGCAGCATTAAGGGTCCCCAAAACACAGTGGCCTCCATCTTCTTAAATGGAAAAATTTAAAACCACCAAGACTCTTCCTAGACTGGCCGCCCGCCAAACGAAAATCGGGGGAGAAGGGCCTTGGTCAGGGCCTAGATTCCTTTTGGGAGGGCAAACCTTTCCCAAAAGGGAAAACCATCTCTCGCCCCCACCAATCAGGCCTTTAGGGAGAGTCCCAAGGGAAAGCCCTCCTCAGTAAAAGGCACATGACAGCCCACTTGAGTTTGCCAAAAGGCACCTAAAGGACTCTCAGACCATGAGAAACAAGAATCTCGGGTCTATAAAACCAAATTGAACTCTTTTGGCCTGATGCCAAGCGTCATCTGGGGGAAACCTGGGACCATCCCCACTGTAACATGGTGTGCTGCTCGCTGTGGGGATGTTTTTTGCTGCAGGGACTGGAGACTATCGGATCAAGGGGAAAAATGAACGGGGCAAAGTACAGAAGATCCTTGATGAAAAAACCCGTCCCAGGCGCTCAGACTGGAGAGAAGTTTACCTTCCAAAAAGACAACAACCTTAAGCCACACCAAAAATCGGGGTTGGGTTCGAACAAGTGTCTGAATGTCTTTGATTGGCCCCCAAACCGAGGCCCCGGGCTTGAACCCGATCGACTCTCTGGAGAGACCGAAAATAGCTATCAGCGACGTCCCCTCCAACCTCAGAGCTCTGCAGAGAAGAATGTAGAAACCCCCCCAAAATACAGGTTGCCAAACTTGTAGTGTCATACCCAAGAAGACTTGGGCTGAACGCTACCAAAGGTGCTTGAACAAAGTCTAAAAGGTCTGATCTTATGTAATGTATATTTTTTTTTAAAATTTTTAACACTTTTCAAACTTTTCAAATACCTGTTTTTGTTTGTCATTGACAAAATTTTGGGAAAAAGGGTTAAATATTTTTCCGAATGCCTGACAAACAGTTAAAGTCGGAAGTTTACAAAACCCTTAGCCAAATCATTAAACTCGTTTTTCAAAATTCCCTACATTTAATCCTAAAAAAATTTTCCCTGTCTTATTAGTTAGGATCACCTTTTTTAAAAATGTAAAAATGTCAAAATAATGTATAGAGCAGGGTTTTTTTCAATTTCCCGGGCCCGGAGGGCCGAAAACTTCTGTTTTTTTTTTTACCTGGGGATTAAATTTCACTCACCCCCGGTGTCCCAGGTCTGAATTAGCCCCTGATTAGAAGGGGAAAGGGTGAAAAAAAGAGGTGTTTTCGCCCCCTCCGGGGCCGGAAATTTAAAAACCCCCGGGAAGAGAAGATTTATTTTTTTTTTTTTTTTCTTTTTATACATTCCCAGGGGGGCAGAAGTTTACCTACCTCAATTATATTTGGGACATTGCCTTTAATTGTCTAACTTGGGCAAAAAGTTTCGGTAGCCTTCCACAACTTCCACAATAATTGGGGTGAATTTTGGCCCATTCCTCCTGACAGAGCCTCTAACGGTCATTTTTTGTGGCCTCCTTCTCGCACACGCTTTTTCAGTTATCCCCACAAATTTTCAAAGGATTGAGGTCGGGGCTTTGTGAGGGCCACCCCAATCCCTTTAATTTTGTTGCCCTTTAAAACCATTTTCCCACGACTTTGGAAGTATGTTTGGGGGTTTGTCCATTTGGAAGACCCTTTTTCGCCCAAGTTTTTAACTTCTTGCTGATACTTGAATGTTGCTTAAATATTCCCAAAATTTTCCTTCCTCAGATGCATCTTTTTGTGAAGTGCCCTCCCTCCTGCAGAAAAAGCACCCCCCAAAGTATTGCCCACCCCTGTGCTTCCCCCCACGGTTGGGGGGTTTTCTTCGGCTTGCAAGCCCCCTTTTTTTCCCAAAAACAAAACATGGTTAGGGCCAAAACAGTTCTTTTTTTGTTTCTCGACCAGAGGACATTTCTCCTAAAAGTATGATCTTTGTCCCCGGGGCAGTTGAAAACCGTAGTCTGGCTTTTTTTGGCGTTTTGGACATGGCTTTTTCCCTTGCTGACGGCCTTTTCGGGTTATGTCGATATGACTCATTTTAATGTGGATATAGATACTTTTGTCTGTTTCCTCCCATCTTTTACAGGTCCTTTGCGTTGTTCTGGGGTTGATTTCCTTTTCGCACCCAATTAAATTCATCTCTAGGGGACAGAACGCAATCTCCCCTTTCCCGACGGGATACGGCTGCGGGTCCCATGTTTTATACTTGCGTACTTTGTTTTTACAATAATGTGGTACCTTCAGGCGTTTGGAAAATTTCTCCCAAAATGACCAACTTGTGGGGGTCTACAAAAAATTTCGAGGGCTTGGGTATTTATTTTTGATTTTCCAATGATGTCGAGCTGAGTCCTGAGTTTTAAGGTGGCCCCTTTAAAACATCACAGTACACCTCCAAATTTACTCAAAATTAAAGGGCAATTGCCATCAAAGCTTCTAAAGCCATGACACATTTTCTGGAAATTTTTTAAGCTGTTTTAAAGGCACGTCAACTTGTGTTTTAAATTATGACCCACTGAATTTTGTACAGTGAAAAATAAATGAAAAAACTGTATGTAAACATTGTTGGAATTTCTTTTTTTTGATCCTAACCGACTTGCCAAACATGTTTTTAAAAAAAAATTATGGGTGGGTTTAAAAACAAGTTTTATGATTTCAAACCCAATATAAGTAAAAATTTTCCCACTTCAAATGTATTATGCTCACATTTTTAAATTATACGCTCATTTAGGGTCAAACTCTCTCTCTCTCTCCCTCCTCTCTCTCTCTGTCTCTTCTTTTGTGTTTGGGACTACTATCCTTTATGTTGAGCATCTTTTTTCTCCCCCTAATCTCTAGTTAATGTTTCTGTGAAAACTGCTTCACCAATACCCGTTCACAAACACACTTTTTCCTCCCTTGGTCTTCCCCTTTCCTGTTTACCCTCTTTCCTCCCCTCCTCCCTCTGCTTTTCCTCCATCCATCTGTCTTCCCTGTTCCCTATCCTGCCTCCCCTTTTTCTCTCGCTCTTTCTCCCCTTTCCCCTCTCTCTCCTTTCTATCTGCTGCATCTAAGGACTGAAAAAAGATTCGGGATCAGGTAAGGAAGAAACACTGTATTAAAAATCTCAACTATAACACACTATTCACATTGTATGTGGCCATTGAAAAAAAAAATTACAATACAGAAAAATACTTAAGTAATAATTTAGCTACACCCCAACAAATGAACACTATGAAGGGTCCCCTTCTGCCTCTCAGATCCTGGGTTATGGGGGATAGACCTGAGTGGGTGGGTAATGACGGGTGCCCAGCCTGGGGCTGCCCCGTACCCCCTCCTACTTCATGGAAACCCTGGGGGACGCCCGATGCTGGCCCCTACCGAGGAGCTGAGGGGGCAGCTCAAATGGTGGACAGCTTCCATAGGTACTACGCTTGCTCGTCTGTCTGTTTGCCTCTCTCTCTCTCTCTTCTCTCGCCTCTTTCGCTCTCCTCGCTCTCTTTCTGTTGTGTTTTAACTCCCCTGGGGGGGTAGGCTTTTCTGCCCCAAGGGGGGGGGAAAAGCAAAAAGACAATTCCCTTTCTGCAAATGAACAATGAAATCTTTTCTTAACTGTCTCCCACTCCCACTATTCACTCACTGCCTTTCCCTTTTTTGTCCTTTATTTTTTCCCTCTCCTTTCTCGTTACATCTCGCTCTCTGGTGTGTTGTTCATGGCTGGGGAAAAATGCAGGTTTAAAAGGGTATTTAAAAAAGTTCGCTTTTTGACACTCCTCTACATGTTCTCCAGGCCGTCTCAGGTCAAGACCCGGGGTGCCTAAAACTTTTCTGGTACAGTGAAAGGGCGTCCTGCCCTCTTTAACTGCCTGACTCCCTGCCTTTTGACCTTCTTGACCTTTTCTCAGGTTTTTTGCATTATGGCATAATGTCCTGAAGCGCTTTAAATACGCCGCAAAAGCTAGAAAAGGAAAAGAAGCCCGC